>OY757918.1:65208346-65223346 GCA_963585895.1 Sepioteuthis lessoniana | reverse complement strand
ACCCTGCAGTTGCATAATTGTTCACTCAAAATTTGCCTATCAACACATGAATTTTCCATTAAATTATTATTATGGTTACTAATGATTTTGTATAAATTATTAGTGCATTAATAACTGATTTTAATTGTTTTCCTGTTAAGAATTTTTTTCAATGGTTATTTCAATTGAAATATTTATCTATAAGCCTTAGGAAGTATTAACTTATATTAATAGTAGATGATTTATAAAAAGGGGAGGTTGAATCATATTACTTTTCTTTTCCTGTGTTTAGATTTATTATTTCTACAGCTGCTTTCATCGTTATTCCTCTCACTAGTATTATTCAACCTATTGTTTGTCTCAACATTCACATTATTATCATTATTATTATTATTATTATTATTATTATTATTATTATTATTATTATTATTTACACATTAGAGTTTTTCACAATAGCATTAGCTGATGGTTTTTCACTGGAGTCTGAGTGACAGCAAGTCTCCTCAAATCTCCAGGACTCTTCTCGGTATTCTTGCTGTTCTCAATAATGCAGTAGTTTGAATGGTCTCCACTCGTCCACTAACTTCCAAGTCCTCCAGTCCGTTTAGTAAGCCTTTAGTTACTGTTCCAAACGCACCAATTACGATTGGTATTATTGTCACCTGCATGTTCCATAGTTTCTTCAATTCCCAAGCAAGGTTGAAGTACTTATCCTTCTTTTCACATTCTTTCAGTTTTATTCTGTGGTCAGCCGGGACAGTAAAGTCGACAATTTTGCAAGTTCTTTTCTTTTTGTTGATTATTATTAGGTCTGGTCTTCTGGCCGAGATTAGGTGATCAGTGTGTATGTCAAAGTCCCATAGGAGTTTATGTGTGTTATTTTCTAGGACAGGCGCTGGGTTGTTCATATACAATTTGTTTGTGTGGTCAAATTTCAATTTCTTGTACATCTCCCAGTGGATTACCTTGCCGACCCAATCGTGTCTAGTCTTATATTCCTTCTGTGCTAATTTTCTGCATTCGCTTATTATGTGATTGATGGTTTCATCACTGTCACTACATAGTCTACATTTGCTATTTTGTTGCGTCTTATCTATTCTCGCTTTGATATGATTGGTTCTTATGACGTTGTTTTGTGCTGCTATGTGGAGAGATTCTGTTTCTCTCTTAAAGTTTCCTTTTCTTAGCCATGTCCAGGTTTTGTTGTGTGAGACGCTGTTTATTAGTCATCTAAAACGTCCATAGAGTTGCTTTCCATCCTATTGTTGTTTCCTAGTTATTGTCATTCTGTTGTCCATCGTGTTATCATTATCGTTTCTGATGGCTGTTATCAGTCCTCCATCGTGTTTTTGTATATAATCTTTGAGGCGTTGTCTTCAATGCTGGCAAGTCCTCTTCCTCCCTCTTTTCTTGAAACATATAATCTGTCAACGTCGTCTCTGGGGTGTATTGCCTCATGCATTGTCATTAGTTTTATTATTCTTTGGTCCATTTGTTTAAGTTCGTCTCTGGTCCACTTGAGAAAGGGTCCGGAATATCTAACGTGTGGTACAGCCTAGGTATTTATTCCTTTGATAAGGTTTCTGCTGGAGAGTTTTGTCTCGTGTAAATTTCTAGTTCTCCTGGGATATTCTTTTTGAATTTTGTTTTTCATTTCCACTTGTTTGATGGTGTCAGCCTCCAAGATGCCTAAGTATTTGTAGGTTTCGTTTTCTGCGAGTGTTCTATTCATTATTATTATAAACGTTTAGCATTAAATAACCCACGCTTGATGAGATGTCATGAAACTCCAACCAACCAACCAGCCAACCAAAGACCTTTTTAAGAATGATAACCTTTTATATGAGATTTCCCTAAAAGAAAGTAAATGCTTAAAACATTCCACTAATGTTATATAACTGGAATGAGGAGGTAACAATACTTGTTTATAAAAATAAAATGTGTTTATTACAGGAAAGTGTCGAAAGGCTGCAAGTGTGTGTGTGTGTGTGTGTGTGTGTGTGTGTGTGTGTGTGTGTGTGTGTGTGAGACAGAGAGAGACAGAGAGAGAGACGAAGAACTCGGACACAGGACTGCTATATTTGACACCATATCTTAACCCATGTTGTAATCATATATCCAGAGCCCCACTTATTACTTTGTTAACGGGGCTGATCAGGGCCATTTCTCAATGTGAGGCTACTTGTCCCCAGGGCTGTTCACAAAGTGGTGTCTGCTCTGAATAACCACTTCTCCTGACTGACCATCTGTCCTGTGGGGGTGGGGTTGAAACTATGTGTTATGTAATATTTTCAACGCTCACGCATTTTCTTTCCCATCTCCAACACACGTGATTCGTTTTGGATGTCCCTTTTACACATGTAAATCCTCCTTACGAAATCTCTAATTGACGGATCTGTCGAAGGTCAACATGCAACACTAAGATGTTTTTTTTTAATCTTTAACGATAGTTTGAAGTATCAAAAATAAATCAAAGAACCGTCTACTGTGGTATACTACCGCTGGATCTTGACAAACAACGAGGAAACACGTAAATATAAAAATAAAATTTTATATTTTTATTTGTCAACGGCGACGCTTGTGTGGAGCAGAAGAGCAATCGGAGAGAGAGAGAGAGAGAGAGAGAGAGAGAGAGAGAGAGTTTGGACACACGGAGGAGACGTCGGGGTTAGAAATGCAGGAGGGAACTGAGTTGAGCCAAAATTCTCGACCATATCTTACACCCACGCGATGCTTGCTTTTCATTGACCATGGTTTACACCCATGCAATGCCTGTTCTCCATTGCGCCCAGATTATACCCATGCATTCCTTGTTTCCAGTACTCATTTTGTTGATTTTATCTACGGCCGGATGTATCTGTAAACAAAATCCACCGGGCTCATCGCAGGTCAAGGTGATATATTACACTACTAAATTACTTAAATCAATGAGTAACTATTTTAAAGAATGTGAAAATAGATGAATGAAGACATTAAAAACGGACTGATCCTCTGAGTAAGAGTTATCTTCCTTAGATGACAGTTACGCAAAGGAAACCTACCGAAGATACAGAAGGTGGAATTGGTGGACACAGACATTACAGAAAAGCATAATGTTCTTATTGTGATCGTCAGAAAATATTGAAAGGCCTAAAAGTGATTTCTGAATAAGTAGAACAAAATGAAACTATTTTTGGCAAAGGAAAACCGTAGAAAACAACAAAAAATATATATCAAGGATAATTCATAACATTGGGAAATGAAATTGCGCAGTCGGCTTAGGCTGTAGAATACATCGACTACATCTCTGGAGAAGGGTAAGACCCCACTCCAACGACTGTCCTCGATACGATACTAAATCTGATGGTGAGGTTCTAGTATTGCTCAAGCTTTGGTGAATGCTGAGTACCCATTCATTGCTATCTCTCCCAGGTCCACTGTGAACCGGAGTGGTAGCACCTAATAGGATCCTATCTATCGGTCAAATAGAACTATAGTGTACTTATGCTAAACCCAGTTGCTTGAAATAGAACTGTTTTGACATTTAAACTACATACTTAGGCTAAACTGACTTGTTTGAAATGGTACTGTTTTTTTATGCCAAACTGAATTGTTTATTTTGTCGTTTAAGTGAGTATTAAAAAAAAGCTATACTTATACTAAACTGAATTGTTTTAGATATAACTGTTCATATGTATAAAAATGGATTTAGCATTAAATGACCTAGAATGGTTGATGTGCTATAAAACCAAACTAAACCAAACCAAAGCAAATTAGAGTTGGAAATGAACAAGTCATGAATAATTGTATATTGAAATGTCAATATAATGTAAATAGGTGACCTCAATAATTCTAACTCAAATATAAGAGTTGATCCAGTTTGTCAAAATATTTAGGACTACAAACGATGTGGGATCAAAAACTATCGAAATTGAATCTTTAATTCTTTTAAACCTTGTCACCAGAGCTAAGAATAAACCAACTTTATCCCTTGCAGAATCTTAAGGTACCCCTCGCCATAAAGACGTAATTTGATGAGTGTAACACTAAACTGGATCTGGTGGCGAGGTTCCAGTTCTTGAGCTTTGGGGAGTGTTTAGTACCCCTTAAATGCATTTACTCCTGAACTGTAGTAACTGTTAGGGTCTCATGTATAAGTCGAATATATCCGTATCCGATAGGACCGTGTGCAAAAAAATAAAACATATTTCGAAACAACTGCACAAAAACGTAAATATGAACGTACAATGAACAAGATTAAGACTGTTATCAGTGCTAATAAACGATTGTTTTTGTTTTTTGTTGTTTACCGGTGTTTTCTTTCCACTCGCGATACTTTTTGATCGGTTCTTTTTCACCGAGAGACATGATTTAACTCTTGGTTATTTTCCTAAACTGAAGATTCGTCTCAAGGTTAAGATTTGAGGACATGGAAGACTTTTAAAAGATACGATAGTTCACTTTAAGCTTTCAGCTTTACAACATATCAAAATATGACTTACAGAGATCCTTCAACCAGCAAAAAAAAAAAACAAAAAAAAAAAAAACTGGGAGATAAGTCTGCTGAGATCCTAGAGAAATAATTTGAAGAAAATTATTTTTTTTTTGTAGTTTATTTTCTATGTCACTTAATACAGCTTCTGTCTCAATACATTTGAACAGACCTCATTTGTGGGAGTAAAGGTTAGTTTGAAAGAACTAACTTTCTAAATAAATAAATGAAATGACTGTCTGAAAAAAAAAAGAAGGGTAAAGATAAACTTAATAAGAAAGAAGACAAAAGAATAAAAAGCAAAGGGGAAATTTCTTTTTTGAATTAATGAATATTAAAAAAAAAAAAAAAAGATAAAGACTCGTTCTAGAAAGAAGAAGACGAATATTTGAAAGAACCAAAATATATACATTAGAAAAAGATATAAAAAAGAACGAAAAATTAGAAAGAAGGAAGGATAGAAAAAAAGAAGTTAATAAATGTTAGATAATACGGGGAGAAGAAAACAAGAAAAAAATGACGTTGAAAGAAAGAAAAAAGTTTCTTCAAGAAATGAGAAAGAATGAAAGAAGATAACAAATTTGAAAGAAAAAAATATGAAGAAAAAGAAAGAAAAATAAAATAAACAATTTTAAGAAAGAAAGAAAAACAAAGCAAAAAATTCTTAAAGAAAGAAAGAAAGATTTGGTTTCTTAGTTTTTAATGGCATATCAACCTTTTGGGGATATTTAATGATAAAGCCATCCATGTAGAAGAACAGTTGTGGTGTTATTTAGTCCATAGCTAGGAGAGGTATAATGGAGAGTATAACATTCAGAAAGAAAGAAAGAAAGAAAGAAAGACTCGGATTCTTTGTTTTTAATGGCATATCAACCTTTATGGGTTATTTAATGACAAACCCATCCTTTTTGGACAGTGATGGTTCTATCAAACACAGCTTGGGGAAAAAGAGAAAGCTCACCTTTCAGAAAAAAAGAAGAAAGAAAGATAGCTAGAGAGAGACTTAGAAAGAAAGAAAGAAAGAAAGAAAGAAAGAAAGAAATAAGATTTAAAAGAAGTGTTACATCAGCAGATACGGCTATTTGGGAAATAGACATATAATGTTTATTACGATAGAACATATAAAGAACATAGGAATCTCGGAATTCGAAAACAGGTAACGACTTCTTGTCAGGTACGAAACCTTTTTATTAACTTTGAGTTAAAGGTTTCGACATAAGGAGGAGAGACACAATCTTCTATGCTGTCTTATTCATTTGACCCCCATCTCCAGCGGCCCTCTTAGGGCGCACGTTTGCCTCGCGTCTGCGAGCTCCAAAAGTCGATCCTTCTCGTTTGGCGTCTACTTCTCAACTCTCTGACTCTCTTTAGATTCTCACACAAACCTCCGCGCGCTTCCGGTGCGTGACGTCACCCACACCCTGTCAGCCCGTTTCGTCTCGGACTATTATGATATCTGAGTGGCACCTCCATCCGCCAGCGTGCCCGCGTTAACACCTGCCTCAATGTTGCACCTAACTAACCCATGTGCTGAGCCGAAAGGTTCTCAGCCTAACTAATCTCAAAAGCATGAACCGAAATCCCTCGGCTATTATATAATATACCTATCCAACCTCAAATAAAATCATTTGCCATCGATGATGATAAATTATTTTCTTAAACTATTGTGCCGCTCCTCCTCATGTCGAACTGAGCAACAAAATCTTCAGCAATACAATTGTAACCAAATAATACAGCAAAAAACATGCATCAGTCCCAAGCTCAAAAGTCACTGAAATAAGAATAAAAAGTGTTCGTATTGTCCTTCGTTTTCTTTTTTTTTCATTTTTTTTTCCTTTTTCCGACCACGTTTTCAGGTTCTTTTTTCTCTTTTTTTTTTTAATTTTTCAACAGTCACTCGTTCGGCATGTATAATTTTTCAGTCTTTAATTTGTTCTCTTTTTTATTTTATTTTATTTTTTTTTTAATCTCAGGTCAATTGCTCATTATGTCTTTTGCACTTTTGCCTTCCTTCTACGTCCGTACTCATTACTTCTAACTTTATATCTCCTTCTCTTGTTATATCTGTCATTAATTAATGTACACATTTTAACCTTCCACAACCACGCATAGCTCGTAATCAAACCAAGATACATGTTTCCCCGTTTTTTTCCAACTTTTGACCACCGTCAAACGGTCTATCTCACATCTTTTCAACAGCTTACGAGTACCCTTCTTTCTTATCTTCTTTCTTTCTTTCGCCCTTAAAATACCGGGTGTTCTTTTCTAAACCACCCAAACCTTTTATTAGCTCACTCAATAAAATTTCTCCCTCGACACAACTCAAAATCGAGTCCACGAATTTTCCAAACACATCCAATGAGATCACCAAAACTCTGCGCATATCTTAAATAACTAATCTCCAAACCCATGTTTTTCCGACATCTTCCTCAACAAAATCTCACTGTCCCACTCCTGGGGGGAACTCATAAAATAACCGTCTGCCCTGTCAGACACAATAAACATCCGTCTCTTTGTTGCTCTGCCTCTATGGCGAGATACCGAGACAATTTTCCAGTGGATACGGACAACGAAATGTTCGAAGCATTCCAACTGTGCCTCCGAATTTTTTGGACTCGACAACTTAAACAAAATCCGGCCTGATTTTTCAGTGCCCAAAATATCGATTCTCCAACATCGAAACCTGTCCCAAAGGTCCTAACCACAGATATGCGAAATTTTTCCGGCAATCCCATCGATGAGAGAAATCTCCAAGGTTTCGAATCAAAATTCTAATCTCCGAATATTATTAGCCCGGACCACCAACAAGTTACTACAAATTTTCATTCATAAAAAACGTTATTTACAACAAATTTTACTAACAATGTTCGTAAAATTCACTCATAAAAATACGTTATTACTATAAAATTTCTTTACAAAATATTGTTTACTATTGCTGTCAATCATGTGCGCGACACAATCCTCTGTCCACACAGCGACCATCTTTCTTTCTTCTTCTCTGCCATTGTTTGCTTAATTCTGTTACTCTTTCTTTTCCCCCCCCCAACCACGGTACAAAGTCACATACAGTAATAATCATAATTTTCTATGTTACCAACGATTTTTTTTTTAATTTTAGAAGTATTTCCAAAACTATCCTCCCCAACCATTCAAACTCTATTCGTAAATTAAACTATGACAGACGTAAATGAGCAAATACCTTCTTATTTTTCTTTTCTTCATGCCTTTTTTTCTTCTTTTTCTCTTGGAGTGGAGTTGTTTGCTTCTCTTTTTTTCTTTTCTTTTCACGCCTTTTTTTTTTTCTTTTTTCTTTTGGAGTTGCGCTATTTTTCTTCTTCGTCTCTTTTCGGTGTTGGACTTTTCTCCTTTTTCTTTCTGGGGGTGCCGAATTTGTTCTTCTTGTTTTTTTATCTCTTTTCCTCGTTTCTTATTTTCTGGGGGCCTAGTGTTTTCTCTCTCTCCGATCACCTGAACAAGCCACTCCGAAATAGATTCCTCAGAGTTCTTCGCCACTTCTCTGATCGTATCCGTGGAACCATGGTAACCCAGTCGTACTATACCCATGATACGGATATGCCTAGCTCTGGCGCCAAATATGTTTATGTTGCGTAGCCATATACACGGATATGGCCATGTGTGAAATAGACATATAATGTTCATAACGATAGAACATATAAAGAACATAGGAATCTCAGAATTCAAAAACAGGTAGTGACTTCTTGTTCAGGTACGAAACCTTTTTATTAACTTTGAGTTAAAGGTTTTGACGTAAGGAGGAGAGACACAATCTTCTATGCTGTCTTATTCATTTGGTCCCCATCTCGAGCGGCCCCCGTCTCGTAGGGCGCAAGTTTGCCTCGCGTCTGCGAGCTCCAAAAGTCGATCCTTATCGTTTGGCGTCTAGTGCTCAACTCTCTGACTTTCTTATGATTCTCACACAAACCTCCGCGCGCTTCCGGTGCGTGACGTCACCCGCACTCTGTCAGCCCGTTTCGTCTCGGACTATTATGACATCTGAGTGACACCTTCATCCGCCAGCGCGCCCGCGTTAACACCTACCTCAATGTTGCACCCAACTAACCCATGTGCTGAGCCGAAAGGTTCTCAGCCTAACTAAACTCAAAGGCATGAACCGAAATCCCTCGGCTATTATATAACACAAAAAATGAGTAAAAAGATAAATAAGTGGGGTGAGAATAGAAATAAACAGAGTGAAAAGTAATTAATGGATATCTAGAAAGAAAGAAAGAAAGAAAGAAAAGAATTCGTAAAAAAAAGGAAGAGAAAGAGAAAACCGAAAAGAGGAAAAATATATTTTCAATAAAAGGAGAAAGAAAAAAAAAAGCAAATAGATCTATACGAAAGAAAGAAGATAAAAGAAAGGGAAATAAAACAAAATAATGAAAATCCAAAAGAAAGAAAGAAAGAAAGAAAGAGGATGGTAGAAAGAATAGAAAGAAGGGCAAAATGGTATTGGTAAAGAAAGAAAACCAAGAAAGAAAGAAAGAAAGAATGAAAGA
Source organism: Sepioteuthis lessoniana (assembly GCA_963585895.1). Lineage (NCBI taxonomy): Eukaryota > Metazoa > Mollusca > Cephalopoda > Myopsida > Loliginidae > Sepioteuthis > Sepioteuthis lessoniana. The sequence continues at coordinate 65,214,376 of OY757918.1, read as the reverse complement.
AAGAAAGAAAGAAAGAAAGAAAGAAAGAAAGAAAGAAAGAAAGAAAGAAATGCAAAGGAATAGAAAGAAAAGGAGAGAAATGGAAATCATGAATATTTAAAAGAAAGAAATAAAGAAACGAAGGAAGAAGAGAAGGAGAAAATATTTTTCAAAAGAACGACGGGGTAAAAAAGAAAAAGAAAATGATGAACAATTATAAAAAGAAGAAGTAAAACGAAGGAAATAAAGTTTACAAAATATAATCCCATTAAATGAAGGAAAGTGGGAGTAGAAAATAATTAACGACTGTAATGATTCAATGAAGAGAACGGTATGTCTGAACAAATAACGAAATAAATGATTGAAATACTGAGAAAGAACCTCACTCCACTGAGAACTGCATGCTGAAAATTGTTTCTCTAGAAAGATAATCATATTTTCGCTAGAAATCGCATATTAATTAGTCATGGTCACATTCAATCACAATCAGAATAGTGACTAATTGATAGAAAAGAGTAAGAGAACAACAATAAACTGAGAGAGAGAGAGAGAGAGAGAGAGAGAGAGAGAGAGAGAGAGAGGAAAATTCATTTAAAATTATTTTTTATTCGCTTCTTGAAAGCCTTAGAAGCTGTGCAGTCGTTATTTATACCAGTCCTTAGAAGTACGATTACCCATGTGGCCGGAGTGGCGGAAGGGGAATCCTATTTCTAAAAATGAAAAGAAAATTTCTAATGGCATTTTGTTTTATCGGACAGAGTATGAATGTTGCTAACTAGAGATTTGGACTCGAAAATATCTCCACAAAACTAGGGGTCAACTTATACGGGTCGGCTGAAATCTGAACCTCTACTACAGAGGAGTAAAACAGGACTTCTAACGATTAATAAAGTCAGTAAAGTTGGTGACCGTAGTCAATAGTGACCCGAAGGCTCTCTTTTTGATATCCACTACACCAAGGTGTTGGGAACGGCGCTACTCCATTCCCTTGATTGCTTCACTTTACCCTTGATCCACACCTTATAATACTGAGTGTTAAGCAAGGAGGCATCAAGTACCATTTCTGAGTCTTTGGTATGACTCGACTTGGGATTCGGTCTTCGGGCCTTTGGCGAACACTATAACCACTAGGCCAAAGGGCCGGTTAACGGTTAATAAGTAAGTAAAAGTAAAGTTGGTAACCATAGTCGAGGGAGACCCGAAGGCTCCCTTTTCGATAGCTACTACACCTACTCTGTAGGGGAAGGCACAACTCAATTCTGTGGATTGCTTCACTTTACCTTTGATCCGTACCTAAAAATACTGAGTGTTAAGCAAGGAGGCATCAAGTACGATTTTTGAGTCTTTGGTATGACTTGACATGAACCCAGGTGTCCCGGGCAATTGGCGAACACTCTAACCATCATGCCAAAGTCCGGTTAACGATTAATACAAATCACTTATCCTAACTCCAGTAAACTGCCCAAAACATATATAACTGAAAAGCTTATAAAATTAGATAAAATTACTGGAGAAAATAAAGATTAACAGTAAGTAAAGCCAACAATTGTAAATTGCATTGTATAAGTTGATTTCTTTAGCCTGAAAAAATCTCTACAAAACTAGAGGTCAATATCCACAAGTAAGTTGTACTGAACAGTGACTTGTGAAAAAGGAAACATGATTATTAGATTATAATTAGATAAATTTACAGGAGAAAATAAAGATTAACAGTAAGTAAAAACACCAATTGTAAATTGCATTGTATAAGTTGATTTCTTTAGCCTGAAAAAATCTCAACAAAACTAGAGGTCAACTTTTATAGCAGGGCTAAAATCCAAAATCTTTACCACAGAGTGATCAACCAGTAGAACAGTTACTCTTAACAACTGATATACACTACTTACCATAACTCCAGCAGATTACCACAAACATTTCTATCTTAAATTCATGTTTAATGGACATATTTAACAAATTAACACAAAGAATGATATAAAATGATAAAACTCTAATACAAATAAAGTATTTTATTAATGCCATATCAAATGCCGTTTCCAACAGCTGATGTTCTGACTGTAAACACTAACCAGAACGGCATATTATCTTATTTTATATTTGGAGGGATTGACCTATTCAGCAGGTATAGGTCTGGCACAGAAATTTGGGCTAAAAATATTGAGATCGACTAATATGCCAGGTCATCTTATAATTATGATTACAAATATTTATAAAAGAATCAACTTTCAGCATTAAACAAAACATAAATAATTAAAAGAAAAATATAACCAAACCCTTTTCACTCGCATTCCGTTTATTCGGGAATAAGGTTACAGTTGTTGAGTTCCTAAAATATTAATAATTTTCTTAACTATTGCTTCTCAGTATTCTTACAGCCCAGTCTGCTGGGACTGTAGAATACACAGACTGTATCTTTGTAGAAAGGTAAGACCCCCCCCCACAACGGGTGTCCTGGATATGACAATAAATAATTTGATGGTGAGGCTCCATTTATGCCTTGAGGAATATGAAGTACCTTTTCATTGCAATTGCCCCCAGATTCACTCAGGTCGAGAGTGCTAACACCTGAAAGGGTCCTATCTATGGGTCAAGTAGAACTGTTTGAAATTTAAACTGACTGCAAACAAATGACTAAATGCAAAACTAAATTGTTAGAAATAGAACTGTTTGATCATTTAGATATGTATAAGCAAATGACTGATGTTTAATTGAATTGTTAGCAGTGCATAGCAATATTTGTAGGAGTCCAAAAGAAAAAAAATCATGAAAATGTTTGATACTTTTCTCCAGTTTAGGGTTAGGTATTTTTGTATATTATTTTAAATGCTAACTAAAAAAGAAAGAAAAAAAGAAAAAAAGTAAAAGAATCCATAAAAAAGGAATTCTCAAAATTTGAATTAATAGGTGACATTTAACTGTGTTGATTTAAGTTTATAAACCATATATATCTAAGACATATGTATAAACCGGATTTGGCATTGAATAACCTACTCTTGTTGATATGCCACAAAAAATAACTAACCCAACCGTTCCTAAGTTTAATTTGATCAAAAAAGCTTCAAGTATTGACACTCAGTGAAGATCACACAGATTATTCAGCAGTAATGGTCTGCTTGACAAGATTGCCCATTGCTTATGCAGCACAAAATTTGTTGAAAGCCTTCCTTTCCTGTCGTCCTGCCGAATGGGTAATGCCAAAACACAAACAAAAAATTATTCAAGAATAGTCGATACATCAGCCGAACGCTTACGCAACGATTAGGATACAATACAAGATCAGTTTTTCAGGTAATTTCAGAATTTTTCTTTCCTGAGACTGGTTACTGTAACAAGGCTTAAGAGCCCGGTTCACTCGTTGCTTGGAGAGGGAGAATTACTTTTCTCTAAGGAATCAGCGCGAAATGAAAAGCAAATAGTTTCATCCACTATTTGAACCAGGATGGTTTAGTGTAGTTTGATTTGGTTTGTTTCATGGCATATCACCTTTCGTGGCTTATTTCATGCCAAATCCATTCTTGTATAAAGACAGCAATGGTATTATTTAATTTATAACCGAAGGTGGTAAGAGAAGTTATGCCAATTCTCAAGAGTATTCGTCGGAAAGTCGAACCCAAGAACTGTGATTTTTCCGACCACATTCTTTAAATTGCCCTTGTCGCAAACAAGTACTCTATCAGATTTTATCTTAAAAGTACTAGCAGACGGTGGATGAGCGTCAGTTGCACTGAGATTGCAATACTTGGAACCAACTAAAATGGGTACAAGCAAATGATTAATATCAAATAGAATTATTAGACTGAGAATTATTTTTCTTATTTATTGCGAACTTTTTGTCCTCATCTTGGTAGTTTTTGTGTTGTTTCTTCTTCACTGCGTTTCGGCCAAATTTCACCTCTGGCCTTCTTCAGGTGATTAACCGCGACCTCGGATAGGAATGCTGAGTCTTGTAACCGTATCCCCAGTAATTACTGCCTTCAATAGTGGTTGTCTATCGCACCACCAGAAGAAGGTTAGAGGTGAAATTTGGCCGAAACGTAGTGAAGAAGAAACAACACAAAACAACCAAGATGAGGACAAAAAGTCCGCAATAAATAAGAAAAATAATTCTCAGATTAAGAAGCCTCATCTCAAAATGATTCTAATTAAAAGAGAATTATTAGAGGTAAACAGAAATACTTGAAATATTTTAACTACGTGCAAGCAAAGGATTAACAATAAATAGAATTATTTGAGTTAAAATTGTAATACTTGAAACCATTTAAATGTGTGCAAACAAATGATTAAAATTAAATTGAACTTTATGACAAAACTTGAAACCCTTTTGGGTGTGAAATTAAACTGCATCGGATGGTGAGGCTCCAGTCTTGAAGTTTGGGAAATGGGGAGTAATTCTTCATTGGCATTACTACCAGGTTCACTCTGACCCAGAGTGATAGTAACTGTAGGGGTCCAATCTGTGAGTCAAATAAAACTGTTCAATCATATACTAAGGATTATCATCATCATTTATTTGAAACAAAACAGCTGTGTGCAAATTATTTATATTAGATAAGAATACTTGAAAAGTAGAATTACTAATGTTAAATAGCAATACCTGAAACCATTTAATTGTGTGCAAACAAATAGAATTAATAGTGTTAAATAGCAATATTTGAAACTATTTAACTGTATGCAAGAACAAGATAAATATTTCTCAATTATATGCAAACAATTCATTAATATTTAATTATACAGGAATATTTCATAATAGAATTACTAATGTTAAACAGCAATACTTGAAACCGTTTAACTGTGTGCAAGCAAATGAAGTCTAATTCGTTTAAAAAATTCTACCTATAAACTATTCTCTTGCAAATCACACACACACAGACGTACACACAGACGTACACACACACACACACACACACACACATACACACACTCACCCATATATATATATATATGGGTGAGTGTGTGTGTGGGGGGGTGTATATGTGCGTGCGTGAGTGTACGTCTGTGTAAAAACAAGATTTGACATTAATAACAATCATGCTATTAAACTGGGGGTGTAGAATACCACAGACTGCACCCCTGGAGAGGGCTAAAAGACCCCACCTCCAATGAATGTCCTGTGGCCCAGTTCGCTGAGGCTGTAGAATACGCCGTCTGCTTCTCTGCTGAGAGGTAAGACCCCCTCACGAATGAGTGTCTTGTGGCCCAATCGGCTGGGGCTGTAGAATGCACTGACTACTTCTCTGCAGAGGGGCAAAAACCCCACACAACCATCACCAACGATTGTCCAGTGGCCCAGTCGGGCTGCGGCTGTAGAATACACCAAACTGCATCTCTGCGGAGGGGTAAGACCTCTCCAACGAGTGTCCAAGACAAGTGTCCAAACGAGTGTCCTGGATATGACATTAAACAATCAGATAGCGAGGTTCCAGAAATGCTGGAGCTTTGGAGAATGTGGAGTACCACTTTATTGCAATCACTCCCAGGTCAACACTGGTCCTGAGTGGTAGCACCTGATAGGGTCCTATTTACAGGTTAAATAGAACTAAAATGTGTACTTATGCTAAACTGAATGACTTGAAATAGAACTGTTTTGATATTTAAACAGCATCTTTATGCTAAACTGAATTGCTCGAAATAGTACTGTTTTGTCATGTAAAGAGCGTATTTATGCTAAAACTGCATTGTTTGAAATAGACTGTTCATTTGTAAAAAAATGGATTTGGCATCAAGTAACCTACAAAGGTTGATGTGCCATAAAACTCAAACAAATATACAAACAAACTAAATAACCAAATAGCCATATCTGCAAGCGTACTACCCGACTTGTAGTTGCTGATATTTATCCATATGTCCGATCTGAGAAGATTTGACACAAGGTAATTTAAATGTTGGGACTGCGGACGAATCGAAACACATGCGCAGTGGGTGCGAAACTGCTTGTCACGTCCCGATTCCTTTTTTCAGGTGCCACAGGTACCAAGCGACAAACTTAGCACCACAAGCAGGTATTTCCGGGTAGGACGGTTCCCCTGGACTAGGGTCTCACTAGACCCAAATGTC
>OY757918.1:65204699-65208146 GCA_963585895.1 Sepioteuthis lessoniana | reverse complement strand
AAATAAAATAAACGAATGCATTTTTTTGCTGTAACTCAAATGGCAATTAAAAGCTGAATTAAATTTTTTGTCATATTTTAACAAAAAAATAAGATTCTTATAATACAACAAACCCCTCACGAGTTCAGGGTTACATTTTTAAAATAATAGTTTTAATTTAAACAAAAATATTCCTAAGTTCTTTTATCGTTAAATTTCTAGTGGGTAAATAAAAATTTGAATCAAAACTTTATCAGCTTTTTCGAAAATTATGAACAAAAAAAAGTTGTTCTATAACTGAACATCAATAGTGAAAAGTGAAAATTTGTGGGAGACAAAAAGAAAAAAATCATGAAAATGTTTAAAACTTTTCTACAGTTTAAGGTTTGGTATTATTGTAAATTATTTAAAAGGCAAACTAAAAAGGAAAGAAAAAAATTCATAAACAAAAATAATTCTGAAAGTTTGAATTAATAGGTGACATCGTTCAACTACAAAGACACATTTTTACTTTTTAGTCTACTAATCTCTTCCCCGTTTCGATCTCACTCACTGGTGTTCATAAAATTCTTTTTCCCCTGTCATGGACTGAGTTTTAATACCAATATATATATATATATATATATATATATATATATATATATATATATATATATTGGAGAAGATAGAGATAAATCATACGGTATGTAATAATGAAAAAATATTATATCCAAAAGATGTGTTATTCATATTTGATAAAAGTTTCGGATTTTTTAAACCATCTCCAGGGCAATGTTCTTATTAACCTTTTTTGAGACAAAATAAACGAATAAATAAATAAAGTTGAATAAAATAAAACATGAAAATTTTCGAACATTAATTACGTCGCATACATTTAGGAAAAGAACGATAAAAGAAACCAAGGAATTTTCTCAGTTTTTCATTCAATTTTTTTATTTGAAAATAATTTTGGGGGATGAGACATCACATAATGAGATCGCTCTGAACATGGCTAAGAAAAAAAGTTTAACCATGGCATATCATCCACATATACATCCTTGAATATATTGTCTTTCTTGTTTCTAAATTCACATATATATACACACACACACATACATACATACTTACACACATACACACATACACATATATGAATATATTCATTTACATAGAAGATGATACGAAAACTTTCGATGAATTTGAAATGTATAAGCGAACAGAATATAGTGCAGACAGAATGTTTTGCTGACATCATTTTTTTTAAAGAACACTGACAGGAATTAATCATAAGCAGGCGATGAAAATTAATCGTTTGATTCAGTTTTTTCTATGATCCCATTCTTTAAACCTATAGGTAGCTACTTATATAAATATATATATATATATATATATATATATATATATATATATATATATATATATATATATATCCAGTCAGCGTCCGAAGACAGTAAGAGAGGATTATTCGTGTATAGAGTATATTAGGAATATCATATAAATATATGTGAGTGCTCGATGTATAACTATTGTTATATATTTTTCATACAAGGTTTTGCTGTTTTGCAACCCCAAGTCTAACAGATAAAGTCATCTGACGAGACGGGGAGCATGATAATATTCTCCAGTGAACTAAATTTATAAGGACAATTCAACCAGGTTTCAGTTTCCTTCTAATTGCACTAAATATATATATATATATATATATATATATAGAGAGAGAGAGAGAGAGAGAAAGAGAGAGAGAGAGAGAGAAACAGACAGACAAACAGACAGAGACAAAAACAAATAGAGAAAGAAAGAGAGAAAAAAGACTGAGGGTTTTCGTGGTGTAATAGTCACGGTAATCTGAGTTCGAACCTGGACGAGGCTGTTTTCATTTAATATAACGCTAATATAATTGGGAAAGATGTGCATCCGAACATTCTCCTTACAGCAATGGATAAATTGTAGGGCAGAGTGCCTTAACGAAAACATTTTAACCATTTTTGTTTATATATATATATATATATATATATATATATATATATATATATCAGTACGTCCTTATAAACAAGAAATGGAAGAATAGTGCATTGAATTGCGAGGCATACTCCTCTTTTGAGGGTGTGTCCACCGATCACCGAATAGTCACGGCGAAAATACGGTTAAGCCTACGAAAAAACGACAAACGAACAGCGACCACCAAACACTATGACTGGGCCCTATTAAACAACAAAGATGTAAGAGATAAATACGTATTAGAATTAAGAAACAGATTCGAAACACTACAAGAAAAGACGGAAAAAAGTACACCAAACGACGAATACGAAAATTTCGTCAATGCACACCTCGAGGCAGCAGCAAAATACATTCCAACAAAAATTAAAACTAAATATAGAGTCCCATGGGAAACATTAGCGGTGAGAGAAAAACGTGCACTAGTGAAAACAGCCTCCAAAAACTATCGAAAAAACCCAACAAACACAAATGCCTTAAAACTAAAAACGGCACAATATCAATTAGCAGGCATATATATAAAGGAACAGACAGAATACATTCAAAATCAGATAGATAAGATTAGAGACTCGGTGGAAGATAGACAATCTAGAATTGCCTGGCAAACAATAAACGAAGTGAGCAGAAGAAAGAACACGGCCAAAGCAAAACTTAAAGCAGCAAACCAACAAGAAAGAATAAAACTGTGGAAACAGCACTTCGAAAACTTACTTGGAAACCCACCAAAAATAACGCCTGAACCAATCACCAGAATAATTAGCAAACAATTAGACATTAAACTTGGACCGTTCACACAAGAAGAACTCGACTCGGTTCTCAGAAAAATTAAAAATAGAAAAGCTGCAGGACTGGACGAAATTCCCCCGGAAGTATGGAAGACCAGACAATTCGACGACATACTGCTCCGACACTGCAACGCAGTATACAATCAAAATCCGATAGATAGATGGACGAAGGGATGCATACTCCCCTTCCCTAAAAAGGGGGACCTCGGATTAGCCAAAAACTACCGAGGCATAACACTTACATCCATAGCTGCCAAAATCTACAATGCCCTACTACGAAACAGAATAGAACCCAAAATCGACAACATACTTAGAAAAAACCAAAATGGCTTCCGAAGAAATAGATCTACGACCTCACAAATATTAACCATACGCAGAATCCTTGAAGGTGTACGGGCAAAGAACCTACAAGCGACATTAATATTTGTCGACTTTACCAAGGCTTTCGACTCCATTCACAGAGGAAAGATGGAACAAATCCTACTAGCGTACGGCATACCTAAAGAAACCGTAGCGGCAATAACGATTCTCTATAGAAACACTAAAGTAAAAGTACGATCACCAGATGGAGACACAGAATACTTCGACATAGTAGCAGGAGTACTACAAGGAGACACGCTGGCTCCGTATCTCTTTATCATTTCTCTAGACTACGTACTTAGAACATCGATTGACAAAATCAAAGAGAATGGCTTCGAACTGACGAAGA
>OY757918.1:65169699-65199699 GCA_963585895.1 Sepioteuthis lessoniana | reverse complement strand
TTCTCTCTGACCTGGAGTGGTAGCATCTGATAGGTTCCAATCAATTGTTCAAATCGAATTAAACTGTGTACTTATGCTAAGCTGAATTGATTGAGGTGGAACTCTTTTGACATTTAACTGTGTGTAAACAAAAAAATATACTTATATCAAACTGAATTGTTTTAAATAAAACTGTTTGCCCAAACTGAATAGCTCGAAATAGAAATGTTATTGACACTTCAACTGTGTACCTATGCTAAACTGAATTGTTTGAAATAAAACTGTTTATTTGTATAAAAATGGATTTAGCATTAAATAATCTACAAAGGTTGATAGGCCATGAAACCCAAACAAACAGACAAATCTTTGATCATGATATAAACCGGCGCTTATCAGAGTCCAAAGTGTTTAGCAGAGTCAAGTAAACTTTTGGTTTACTAGATGAAACCTAACGACTGTGTATTATCAAATATTATTTGAAGGGTAATAGATCTTTACCTTCTACTCATGTAAATTTTATTAAGAGAGGTGCAAAATTGATTTTTTATTCTTTTCATTCGTTTTGTTTTCCTCACGATTTCAGGAGAAATAACATATTGTCAAATATTTTTGAAATATTTGGTCAAATTAGATGAATTTCACGAATTTAGAGTTTTACATTCCTTCGTTTATAAATTTACCAGTTGTTTTTTTTAAACTATTCTTTCTCTTTCCAAACATTTTTTGTTGCTTTTGAAATGTTCTCTTTCGTTTCTTCATTTTTTTTTTCACTTTCGTCTTTTTTCAGCTAACCGGCCCATTAGCATAATGGGTAGAGTGTTCGTCAATGGCCCTAGAGACTGGGGTTCATTCCCAGGTCGAGCCATACCAGAGAATCAAAAGTGGTATTTGATTCCTACATTCATAACTCTTAGCATTATAAATTATGGAACAAGGGTAAAGTGGAGCAATCCAGGGAAATGAATAGCGCCTTCACCTACACCTCGGTGTAGTAGCTATTGCAAAGGGAGCCTTCGAGTCGCCCTCGACTAAGGTCATTAACTTTACTTTGCTTTTATATTTCTGCACAATATATCAGCAATTTTAGCCTTCTTTCCTTCTTTCAGATGGTGAGGTTAGAGTCCTAAAGCTTTGGGTTATGTAAAGTAATTTCTATAGCTATTACTCCTAGGTCCGCATTGAGATGGGGTGGTAGTACCTGTTAGGGTCCCCTCTATGGGTTAAATAGAATTATTCTCGTATTTACTATACTTGAAACCTTTTAACTGTTTAAAAACAAATGATTAATATTAAGTAGAATTATTTGTATCTGATGGCAATACTTGAAACTATGCAACTGTGTGCTGACAAGTGAATAAGTTGAATAGAACTATTAGTGTTAGATAGTAATACGGGGATCCACTTAGTATGCTGGATATTAATATAAACTTCAGGGAGAGGCCCCAGGTTTGGATTTTCGGAAATGTAGGCTGGTCCTTCATTACCCTAGTCCACATTGAACAGGATTAGTAGTACTTGTGTTTTATGATCTCATCTGCTGGTCAAATAGAAGTGGTCAATCATTTACAAGGAATTATTTTACTACTTATTTGAAAACGCTGAGTCGTATGTAGGTTGTTCTTATTATATTGGAATCCTTGATAAATAGAATTTCTTATGTTAAATAGCAATCCTTCTTACCATTAAAAGTGTGTGGAAACAAATGATAATTATCTAATAGAATTATCAGTGAAACTATTTAACTGTGTGAAAACTAATGGCTTAACTCGTTTAAAAATAAAGTTACCTGCAAACTAATCCCACACACACACACACACACACACACACACACATATATATATATATATATATATATATATATATATATATATATATACTCCCCTACCCCCGTAGGGTTGAGTTCTCTAGCGAAGAAGTAATCGTGTTGCCATTAGCGCCTTTGCAAGTCTCTTCGTATTTGAATTGAGATCTCGGCGGCCATTGAACGGATGTATGTAAACAATAGTAATTGTGATTCATAACCGTTTTTAAAAAATGTACTTCGTAGCTAATATCTCCTCGTAGCTAAATGGCTAGAAGCTTTGGCTTGGTGTTTCAGTCAACCGGGTTTCGATCCCAGCTACGGGGAGATACTGTCTAGCCACACTGATGAGTTCTAATAGAACGAAACATATCTGTCTGTGGATGACTATATATATATATATATATATATATATATATATAAAACAGGATTTGGTATTAGGTAACTATTAAGTAAACTAGCTTAATCTTTTTTCTATGAGATTTGAGTTTATTTCTTCTGCTGTTTCCTTTTTATCTCTTTCTTTTTTCTATCAGTCTTTGTTTCTTTCTTTCGATGAGATTTGAGTTTATTTCTTCTGCTGTTTCCTTTTAATCTCTTTCTTTTTTCTATCAGTCTTTCTTTCTTTCTTTCTTTCTATGAGATTTGAGTTTATTTCTTCTGCTGTTTCCTTTTAATCTTTCTTTTTTCTATCAGTCTTTCTTTCTCTCTTTCTTTCTTTCTTTCCATGAGATTTGAGTTTATTTCTTCTGCTGTTTCCTTTTAATCTCTTTCTTTTTTCTATCAGTCTTTCTTTCTTTCTTTTCTATTCATGCACTCACTCCTTATCTTCACTTATCTTTTTTTTTTTTTGGTATCTTAATCCAACTTTTTCATTTATTCTTCCCTCATTATTTTGTCGCTTCTTTAAGCATTCCCTTGTTTTCTTTCTATTTTCATTTTGTTTTTGTTTTTGCTTTCTCTACATCCCTTTTTTTTTCTGCTGGCTCATGTGATTTTTTTCGCTTGTCCCCGTTACCATGGTTGCAGGAGTAATCGCTTGCCCTAAGTGTATTAATATTGGACATGATGGGGTTTTTTCTCACCATCGCCTCGTATCGTTACCCACTGTAAAGTATCGGTTGTTAATTTTTATAGCTTTTCAAACGGATTTCAACATAGCGAAGGTCACAGGTAGGCCGAGCTGTTATGGAAGCTGATGACACAGTATCTGCTGTTGGGTGCGATTTGTGGGCAAAAGAAGAACTTAAAGGGAGACAGGAAAAAATACGAAAATGGAGGGAAAAAAAAGAAACGAGATAAAAACGGAACGGATATGACGTTAAGTTAAAGAAAGGTTGCAATAGAATTAGGAAGAACATAGAGAGGGAGGTAATTCAAAATGTCAGAATCAAAGAAAGAAAGAAAGAAAGAAAGAAGTAAGATAAACGAAGGCAGTTATAAATGAAATAAGAGGAAATAGAAAAACAAAATGAACGAAGAAAATAAGTTCAAAACCTAAAATGGAAAACTGTCAGTCCACTGAACGTAAACTTAGAAAGTGGACAAAGAAGGAAGGAAAGGAATTGAAAAGTCTAATAAAGAAATACCAGAGAGTGGACTGAAACAGAAAGAAAGAAAGAAAGAAAGAAAGAAAGAAAGAAAGAAAGAAAGAAAGAAAGAAAGGAAAAAGTCATGACGGGAAAATGATGAGAAAATAAAAAAAAAACGAAGTGAAGCTGTTGAATGAAAATTTCAAGTAAACAAAGAAAGAAAGAAAAAAAAGAAAGAAGGTGTAAACAGAAATGTTAGTGAGAAAAAGAAGGAAGGAACGATAATAAAAAAGGCGTAGACTTAAAAGAGAAAGAAAGAAAGAAAGAAAGAAAGAAAGAAAGAAAGAAAGAAAGAAAGAAAAAAACGGTAAAGATGGAATAATTGGAAAGAAATAATGAAGAAGTCAAGCAAAGTTGAACGAAATTGCTGAAAAAGAAAAAGCTTAGAGTGGAAAAATAATGGTTTTAAAAAATTTGGAGAGAAGTGAAGAAGCTGCGTCAAATATCTTAAGAAAGAAAGAAAGAAAGAAAGAAAGAGTAAACAGAAATTTTGTTGAGAAAGAAAGAAAGAAAGAAAGAAAGAAAGAAAGAAAGAAAGAAAGCTACGTAGAGAGCGTAGTATATATCAAAAGAAAAAGACGTAAAGAAAGGAATAGATTGAAAAGAAAGAAAGAAAGAAAGAAAGTAATTGATTGTTTGGGGAGAAATCTAGGACAGTGTCAGATTGAAAACGATCGGAACAGAAGGCGACAAACGTGTAATTAAATACAATCAATTTTGGTATAATTGTTATTGATTGATATTTAGCAATTTTATTAAAATGAAGAATTTCTACTCTTCCTTAGACCCCCACCTCACCCCCCAAAAAAACAAACTAAACAAACAATTGACAACAATAATAACAGACAAGGGACATAACCCAGTCTTATTCTTCCTGGTCTTTTCTTTACTGCTTCATATTGTGTCAGTTGATGACAGGAGGGCAACGACACAATAATCATCGGAATTGTTATCAATGGTTGTTCAGTTTTATGGCATATCAAACGTTGATGGTTATTTAATAACAAATTCTGTGTATACCTTTTTATTACATATGGTTTTTTAAAGGAATAATTTTTATATCTTACATTATTTCTTTAAAAAACTAGAGTTCATTTGCACACTGCTTAATGCTTTTAAGTATTGTTATCTCATACTAATAGTTTTGTTTGCACATAGTTAAATGGTTTCAAGAATTCCAATCAAATACAAATAATTCATTTTTTTTTTATTATTCAGGGTTTTCGAACTAATGTCTGAATTTTTATATTCGCAACGTTTCAGCTGAAATACCGACCGGCCTTCTACGGGTGGTTCTCGTCAAACTCGGGAGCCTTAACGGAACTTCGAACCACGTCTTTTATCTAATCCATGGGCTTCGCTAGCTCTGATTCCGTTAACCATAACCGGGTAGAAGAGTTAAGTATTTCTGTTTAGTTACTCACTTGCAGTCAGGATTGAACCTGCAACCTCTAGATGAGTGTCTCTTTACAAGCTTAAAGAACCAAGGCCTATAACCGTTACGTCCTGCTGGAGGGATTTCTTGGGATTTATAAACTTAATGTGCTTACATCACGATGATTACTACTATTATGTGTGATTTTTTTTTATCTAAGCTCATATTCCAATTTTTTTTACATGCGCTTCATCTCTACTGAATGATAAAAATCATCAAGCTTCGTCTCAGAAATTCAGACAACTAATAATTCAATTTAATATTAATCATTTGTTTGCGCAAAAATGGTTTTTTAAGTATCGATATCTAATATTAATAGTTCTTTTTGCTCACATTTGATAATTTCAAATGTTATTTTAAACTATTAATTCAATTTACTCCAATCATTTTTTGCACATATTTAAATGGTTTCATGTATTATAATATACTAACAATTCAATCTAATATTAATCATTTGCTTGCACACAATAAAATCATTTCAAGTATTGCTATCTAATACTAATATTTCTTTTTGCACACAGTTGAATGTTTTCAAGTACAGTAAATGATTAAACAGTTTTATTTATCCCATAAATGAGGTCCTAATAGTTACTTCCATTTCGAGTCAAAGCTGACATGGAAGTAATCCCTATTAAAGTGTTATCCACATTCCTTAAGAATCCAGGACTGAAGCCTCGCTGTTAGATGGTTTAGTGTCCTATCCAAGGTACTCTTTGAAGGTGGGTCCTTCCGCTCTGAGGAGAAGTAGTCATTTTATTCCACTGCCCCTTTTGCCTCGGCTGTGATATCTTTCAAACATATTTTTGTTTTTCCACGCTTTTTCTCAGTTAGTCTTCTTAACTTGGTTTTCTTTCAAATTTTTCTCTTTCCTTCTCTAAATTTTATTCCTATCTTTTCTTCATGTTTTTCTTTTCGCTTTTTTTTAAATGATTAGAAATCGTTTTCATTCATTTCTTGATTTTGAGTTTTTATTTCGTATTTTTTGCTTTTGTAATACTGTCATTTTTTCTTTTCTTCATTTTTTTTTACTTTCAAATATTTCTTTCTTTCTTTCTGACTTCATCCATTCTTTCTTTTTGTATTTATTCCTTATTCTTTCCTTTTTCTTTCTCCTATTAATCTTTTTACTTTTTCTTTCCTTTCTCTTTTATTTATGTATTTATTTCTCTTGTTGTTTTGCCTTCTTTTTTCTTTCCTTCCATTCTTCATTATTTTTTTATTTTGTCTTTTGTGTTTCTTTTTATCCTTTCTTTCCTTCTTTCTTGCTTCTTTTTGTGTTTGCTGGGTTTTTTTTTCTTTCCTTACTTTCAGTATTCTCTCTTTCTTTCTTTCTTTTTTTATTTAAATTTCGCTTTCGTTTTTCTTCTTTCTTTCCTTATTTATTTATTCATTATTTTTCCCTTCTTCTTCATTTTTCTTTCTTTTTGTCCTTTTTCTTTCTTTCTTTCTTTCTTTCTTTCTTTCTTTCTTTCTTTCTTTCTATATTATTCTTTTTATTACATCTAGAAATTTTATTCACTGCTTTACTCTGTTACATTCTTTTTATTTTCTTTCTTCGTTTTCCTCTTTTCTTCCTTAATTTCTTCGACATCCCTGTTTCCCGATTGAACCTGAGCCACCCACTTAGGGAAAGGCACTTGAAGTTGAGCCTCTGTGTAATTTAGTCCCAGTTAGGGATGCTTATGGCATTTTATCTATGTCAACATATAAAAAGTGGCAGGACCTTAGCTGTATGGATATTTTCATATTAAAATAACATTTATTGTCGTATTAAACAAGATTCATTCCAAATATTCTAAGCTTTACCCAGAAAGAGTAGCAGATTCAAAAGTGTTTTGGAAGTATCAACTTTTTTTCAGCTTGTGCTCTGGCGTCAGCTTTCTTAGGACCCATTTTACAGAACACATGCTCATCCCCAGTACTTTCTCTCTGGGTGACACTTGGAACTTTTTGATGAGCCCTCGTAAGAAATGTTTCATTGTTAAGTTATTGCTTCTAAGTATCAATAGTTATTAGAGGCTTGTCAAGAGTAATATGGTACCCATCAACAATAATGACCTCAGCGACCGCTCATGACCAATGTAACCGACTGGGAGAGGTTAAAATGGCAATCGGATAAACTCTCGTTCAGGAGCGAGAGGCAATTATGTTAGACCTGGGAGTTTGAAAAACTGACTGTTCGTACCGAAACATTGAAGGTTTAAGTTGATTGATTTGGTGTTTAAGCGAAATCACTTTATCTAGTGGGATGGGGTGAAGATTTGTAAAGGAGAGAAATTCTTTCCTCCATTTACTAAGAAAACTACTCCACTGGTTCAAAGAATAAAAATCCGAAATAAAACATGAGTGGGCTTTTGTAACAACGTGTTTGTCTGTTTTTTGTCATCGAGACAAACAACAATTTCTTCAACTTAGCCTTTTATTGATAATTTTCGAGACCCCCACAGAGTTTATGGTATTAAGATATACATAATTCATTTATTTGAAAAAAAACAGCTTCGAAAATTTGAGTTTTTTTTTCGGAGTTTAATGCAATGTAGTGTGTTGTTTGGAATAGAGTGACCTTTGGTTTTATGTTGAATTGTATTAGTTTTTATACCACCATTATAGGTTAGATGGTCGTAAATTTAATATATATAGAGAGAGTTGGAGTTAGACTTCCTGATGATCTGTTAAGGTGAAACTTTAGTAGGAGATTTCCAACTCGCGATTTAAGTTAATTTCATAATTGGCTCCACTCGTGTTGAGCACTCTTGTAATTGTAGCATTGCAGTGTTCACGGAAGGGTTTATTTTTCTTTTGACCAACTGACTGCAAATCTCTTGATTTTTTTAAGTGGTGTGAAGGGGTTGGCCTTTTCTTTCTTTTTGTCCTATAATATTTTTTCTTTTTCCCCCGGGCGGTGATTCGAGATATTTTTATCTCTTGTTCCTGGCGGTTTTTATTTTCTTTTTTTCTGGTACCGTGAATGCTGGTAGATATTAGATTAGTATATATATATATATATATATATATATATATATATTAGTGTAAGGAATTCCGTCTGTTGTCTAAGCATACGTTATTAGTTAACTATTTTCAAGTAGTACATATGTTTTTGGTGATTTCTTTTTATCATGAAATTATTTTTCCTGGATATCAGTTTGTGTAATATTTTTTTATTTGCAAATTGCACCATCCGGTTTTTTAAACACAATCAGAATTATAAAATAGTCATAAAAATGTATATATATATATATATATATATATATATATTCGATAACAGCACAAATCTCATGCTGAGATTTTAAATCAATGAAAGGGACCCATGGTCAGAAGTTCCCCAGAGTATCCATAATTCACGTGTTTATCAGTTCGGGTGGCCATTTTCAAAATTGTTTTTGGAACTTGAATTATGTTGAACGATGTTTTAGAATTTTCAATCAAATTTGACGTTTACATTTCATCATAGAATTCAAATTAAGATCATTGAATTAATGATTCGTTATTGAGGTCTTGTACTCGGTCTTCGCCGGTAAATGTCGTAAAAATTCTCTTCTAGTTCAGTGTATTTATGTGCCATCAAGACAGTTAATTCACATCTTATATTATGAAATTAACTCTACGTTGGTGGAATACTTCTTTTGTTTATTTGGAAAAACATTTTAAATATAGTCGTTAACTACGTAAAACGTTATCTCGACTTTCAAGTAACGTTAACCTCTTACTATACAATTCAAATTAACACCACTGAATAAAACTATTTCTTAGAGATATTGTTCATTGTCGTTAAACGTGAAATTCGCACTGTCTTATCTTGAACACGTTTAGTACAATGATGAGTCATCTAGTCAGAAAATTCAAATCTTACATTCACGGAAATTCTACTCTCGTTCCTGTTCCCGATATAAGAATACGTTTTCTTGTCAAGCAATTGTTTGTTAGTTGTAGTTCAAGTCTTACTTAAAGCTCACATTTTATTTTCAATCCAATCGGTTTTGTAAAAGCTGAAAGCCGGGGTTTGGGATAGTTTTAATTTTTAAAATATAATATATCATCATTCATCATCATGTCGTACTGCTAGCATGGATTTTCCTGACTCTATCTCACCATTCGTCCCTATCATACATCGCTTCCGGTTGGTCTTCTAGATTACATCCTGTGTCCGTATAGACCTGTTATTGTTCTTGTTGGTCATCTAACACTTACTCGTCCCTGTGAAGGCGTTCACAGGAGAACGTCGCTTATGAAATTCGTCCTTGCTTCTCCAGCAGTGTCCTGCATGTCTTGTTCGTCTACTTTGGTTGGTTTTAGAGATGGGGGGTACATGGCCGTACACCTGTTGTTTGGTGGGATGTTGCTTCCAGGAATTTTTCAATATATCTCGTAGCATTCTTGTGCAATTTAGGTTTAACTTATTCTCAATAAGCTTAGTCAGCTTCCATGTGGAGCAACCAAATAAAAGAATTGACAAGACTAACTCAAAACTATTTTTTACTGTTACGAATTTTTTAGCTAAACGCGATCCTCAGGTGAGTTGCACAGAAAAATGAATGAAGGTGCAAATTGCTGCTCCCATAAATATAAAGAAGTATGTGACACACTTCTCTTTAAGAGGTACAGATGTGCTGTCATCTGACTTAAACCAGTCCGCTGCCCGATGGTAAAGTATAACCATCTCCCAAGCATAATTTAAAAGAAAAAAAAATTCACTTCAATCGTAAATGAAAAATTGGTTTGGTTTGGTTTGGTTAGGTTTTATGGTATTTCAACCATTGTAGGCTATTTAATGCCAAATCTATTTTTATGCCTATAAACAGTTCTATTTTAAGCAATTCAGTTTAATATAAGTATAATTTTATTTCACATCCAGTAAAATGTCAAAACAGTTCTATTTCAAACAATTCAGTTTAGCATAAGTATACAGTTTCAATGTCAAAAAACACTTCCACTTCAAACAATTCAGTTTAGAATAAGTACACTGTTTGAATGTCAAAAATAGTTCTATTTCAAACAATTCAGTTTAGCATAAGTACACAGTTTAAATTTCAAAAACAGTTCTATTTCAAATAATTCAGTTTAGCATAAGTACACAGTTTAATTCTATTTGGCCCATAGATAGAAACCTTTCAGGTACTGCCACTCCGAACCAGAGTAGACCTGGGAGTGATGGCAATGGAGGGGTGCTCCGCATTCCCTTAAACTCCAGCATTACTGGAACCTCACCATCAGATTGTTTAGTGTCATATCTAGGACACTTGTTGGAGGGTCTTACCCCTCTCCAGAGAAGCAGTTAGTGTGTTCTACAGTCCCAGCCAACTGGGCAAAACTGTGAAATTAAAACATTAAAATAAATATTTTTCAATTCATTTGTTTATAGATTTATTTTATTTATCATATTTCATATATGAACTCAGTTTCACTGCTTTTTCATCTCTTCATGAGAGGAGCATGATCTTTTCAACGTGCTGAATTTTAACAAATTGGAGTTGATTAATTTTGTGTACCACGTTTATACACGCATGACATCCTTCAAAGTGGAGCCAAATGTTTTTCAATGATGAGGCAGAATAAGACAGCTCCGGTTGCTTTTATCAAGGTTGTTAAGGTGACCAACCACATTGAACTGTGAGACACTGAGCTCGCCTGATACTCTCCAAGTACTACACGCTGAATTTACGATTATAGTTTGGAACACGGCTTTAAAATCAACAGTTTTAGGCCTACTTATTTGATCGTCAAGGTTCTTACTAGCAGGGCGAAATTTCTTGAACCATCTGATTACTGTACTGGGATAAGCTATGCCTTCACCTTTCGTACAGCCAATGTTTGTAGTTGCTTCCGAGGTATTTGCACGTTCACCACTGCGATTTTCAAATGACACATGGAGTAAAGAAATGCACGATGTGTCAGCGCACCAACTACCACCATACAACCAAGAACAGCGGATACCTTTACGCTTGAACTGCTTTTGTTCATGTAAACCAACATGTACCAAAATATTGCAAAAAGTTTAACTCCTGATATTTTGGCTACTTTGCTTTCTTTGTTTTATGGTATATCAACCATTGTGGGTTATTTAATACCAAAGCCATCCTCGTAGAAAACTGCAGTGGCATTATTAAATTCATAGCTGGTGGAGTGTATAAGGGGCTTCAATACTTTCTGAACGTAATAACATGACTAGAGTTCGAACTCGAATTAATCAAGTTAGAACTCTTGCAGGGTAATATTTCACTCACTTTCGGATTATTATTATTCAGAAAGATATGGATGTATCGTTAGTTGGGTGTTTCGATTAATGGCATATCAACCTTTGTAGGTTATTTCATGCCAAATTCTGTTTTTACATATATTAGATCTAAGATTTCTAGGGTGTGTCCTCGTGGTATAATGGTTAAAGCGATGGACTGCGGAATCGTAGTACGCGAGTTCGTACTCCAGTCGCGCTATTACGTTCACTTTCGGGCAAATACCCTTGGGAAAGGTATGAACCCCCTTATCCTCCCAGCTATGGGTTAAATAGTTCCACTACTGTTCTTCTAGGAGAATGGCTTTGGCGTTAAATAACCTAAAAAGTGTTGATATGCCATTAAACAAAGAAACCAAACCTAAGATTTCTAAACGAATACTTTGTGGATAATGCATTTTATTGGTGGAGCCTTACTAATGCAATTGGGGCATTCTGCAGCAGCAGCAGCCAACTAAGCCATCAGTCATTTTAAAATGTAAAACAGTTCCATTTCAAACAATTCAGTTTTTTTATAAGTTAACAGTTTAGGTCTATTTGACCCATGTCACCCTTTCAGGTGCTACCACTCCGGGTCAGAGTGGAACTGGGAACGATGGCGATAAAGGAGTTCTCCGCATTTCCTAAAGCTCCAGCATTACTTGAGCCTCGTCGTCAGATTGGTTAGTATCATATTCGGAACACTCGTTGTGGAATGGAGTCTTACCTCTTTGCAGAGATGCAGTCGGTATATTCTGCAGCCACATAAAAAACATGAACCCCCTTATCTTCCCTGAAATGGGCTGAACAACACCACTGTTGATCTTCTACAAACTTGGCTTTGACATTAAATAACCCACGAAGATTGAAGTGCCATTAATTAAACAAACCAAGCCTACTAGTTTGATAAAAAATTAATACACCTTAGTCGGCTGGGGCTGTAAATTATATCGACTGCATATCTGCAGAGGGCTTATTTTCTCGCCAATAAATATTCTGGAAAGTGGAGGTGCCCGTGGTATAATGGTTATCGTCGTAGGAAATGGACACGGTGACACGAGTTCAAATCCTGGATGAGACTGATTGCATTTCACGTAGCACTAAAACCTTCGGGAAAGGTATGAATCCAATTATTCTCCCTCCAGCTATGGGTAAATAGTAGGATAGACTGTGTTCTTCAGCAACTAGTCTAGGAGAAGGAAAACTCTGAATTTAAACCTGTTAAACTTGGCTTAAAAAATTGACCTTGTGTCATATCCTGCCCGAGCGGAGGGGTTTGGTAAATATGAATAAGCTAAACAGAAATGTGTAATTATTTTCTAAAGTTGAAACAATTTGACTGTGTACTGTCTAATAGAATCACTAGTTGTCTAAATTTCTGAGACGAAGCTTGAAGATTTTTATCATTAAGGGTTTCAGGTCCAATCCTGACGGCAGGCGAATAACAATACAGGAATACTTAACACTTGTACCCGGTTATGGCCGACGGAATCAGAAATGGCGACCCCCGTGGATTCAATAAAGGACGTAGTTCGAAGTCCCGTAAAGGATTCCGATTTCCACAAGCACCTGAAGAAAGCCGGAGAACATATCGGCCGAAACGTTGTGGAAATAACAATACCGATGAAGACAATAGTCCGAAAACCCCTAATGACAAAAAGAATCACTAATGTTAGAGAGCAATCCTTGAAACCATTTAACTGTGTGCAAACAAATGTGATCTGCTTCATTTAAAATTTCTTACCCCCAGACTATTCGCTGACAAATCATATATTTAATATAGATATAGAAACAGGTGCATCCGGTCGAAGATATCAGATCAGGGGCGACCTTGACTCTCGAGGGGTTGAATTGAGTGGACGTCAAATTATTATATAACCCCGGCGAGAGGAAGTTCAGATCAGTTGGAGAGAAGATGCTGGAATGAAAAACATGTCCCAGCAGAGGCTAGGCCCCCAGGCTCCGGTTGAGCAGCCCAAGGGAACGGGAAAGAAAGGCTGTGATAGCCAGAAGAGTGGGGGTCAATATGGTGCAGTTCTGTTCAGTCTCCAACTCACCTCTCACACAATAATACCCTTCGTAACCCTTTCGAATCCTTTCAAATAAAGTGAGAGGTATATTTTTCAAAAGAACTGTGTCCGCTCGTTTTTATTGTGTTGGATATGTTTCTGCATGTATATGTGTATGCATAGTGGTCATGACTATACAACAATAGACCATAAAACACAACCAACTAGTCCGAAAGTGAACGTAATAGCGCGACTGAATTTCGAACTCGCTTACTACGATTTCATAGAGCAACATATTAAGCACTACGCCATAGGGACTGTCCCTTCTTTGGGTTTTCTTTCTCCATTTTTATTACATGCCTTTTATATATTAAAATGCAGTGATATTAAAATATGAATTATGGTTGTCACTCCTTTGTCTAATAAAGAAATCGATACACCTTTATTTCTGTTATATATTTTTCTTAATTAAAAGAAAATCTTCTCGTTAGTCGTCCTGACATAACTGTCTATTTTTTTCTTAATTCTTTTTTTTTAGATTTTTAACGCATAAACACGCCGTGCGTTCATTCGGAAAGACAATACCCTCAACCGAAAGCTCTTCCGAATTAAATTGAAGATGACTGGTATGTTCACCTATTCTGAACATCGAAATGACAAACTGGCTTAATCAAGAATTTGTGGCGTAAAGTTCAGTCTGTGGATTTGACGAAATAATTTCCTTTGAAACAAATGGAGAAATAAAAAGAACGAGAACTGATTTTGCATTCCGAAGAAAATAACAGGCAAGGACTTCATGGGAATTAACGTAAAGCTTTCAAGTTTCAACTAGAAAGTAACCCATACAAAGCATAACAAAAACAAATAGACCACACGCACACACACACACACACATATATATATGTATGAAAAAGCTAATAAAAAATTAACATTAAAACTTTGATTATCATCTTTAATAAAATATGCAGACAAGTATATATGCACACAAAATCATGCAAGAATCGAATTTTTCTATATATAAAAGACAATGTGACTCACATAGACGCACATATATAAATATATAAGTTAGGATAGTGTAGATAGTGAGTCAAAGTCGAATGGTCAGTTTCAATTATTCACCCATGCAATCTTTGGAACAAATATATAAAGAAAACTATATTTTTATTAGTCAGAGATTTCGGAGAGTTGCCTTCATCTTTATTGCTATATTCTCAAGTCATGGCCAGTATGTCCTCCGGCCTTCTTCAGGTGTTTCTTATCGAGCTCGGGAGCCAACATAGAACTTCGAATCACGTCCTTTATTTAATCCACGAGGGTCGCTTGCACTGATCCCGTTAACCATAACCGGGTACAAGTGTTAAATGTTCCTATATTAGTACGAAAACCCTGAATGATAAAAGCCGTCAGGCTTCGTCTCAGGAATTCAGACAACTAGAAAACTATATATATATATATATATATATGCAAGAATCAGAACATCCATTTATAAAAAAAAGTTGATGTCACTTTGTACGCACAGACATATATAGCAACATCTACAAGCCCTGATGAAGACATCTAATTGAATCAAAATTTATCTATCATAATCATTTCCCCTGCTAAAATAATTTTGATAAAATACTTCTGCGTTCAAAAAAAAAAAAAAAAGATTGACGTCTAAATGGGTTGACAAATAAACAAACCATCAAACATATTTTTCTTCCGTTTTACCTTTTCTACGTACATACATATAAATAGTTATTTACTAAGATCAACTTAGATGAGGCACAAGACTAGAAGTATTGGGCCCATATTCAGAATCACTACTAATAGTCTGCAAATCTAGTCATTTCACCTTGCGAGGTGCCCTGCACACACATATATAAATATGAAAAGTAACGAAAAAATCTATTGATATATACAACACATGTTGACTTTCAATGCAAACATTTCGATTGTGTGAAAAGAAAAGAAACCAAAGACAAACACTTTACACACCAGAGAGAAAAAAAGAAGAAAAGAAAGAAATGAGTGAATACGAGGAAGCAATATCATTCTAACCCAAGCGTTTATTATCTGTTTTAATATAATGGTATAAAAGAAAGGAAGGTAAAAAGAAGAAAAAAAAAAAAGAATAGGGTAATAAAGAATAAAAGATCGAAAAAGAAATGAGTAATTTATATCGGGAAAAATAAGTAAAAGAAAGAAATGAAGGGCACTGATTTTCCAAAATTATTTTGAACATATATTTTGTAAAGAAAAAAAAATGATATTTCATAAATAATAAAATCCTCCGTAATTTAAAAAGTATTTATTTTTATAAAAAATCGTCCGTAGAATATTCACTTATGGTGTCCCTCAAGTACCCCTAGTACGATATTTGTTGTTTTGAATATTCATGAAGGATTCACCTGATGATATAAAATCAGAAATAAAACTATATATTCACGGTATCAAATTACTTGTTTGATCATTATTGAAAGAAATGATACAAGTGGATCAAAATAAATTGTTATTTTGGGAAGATGTCAGGAAATTAAGGTTTTATATTAAAAAAATGTAAAGTACTGCAACAGGGAAATCAAAAACATGAATGAGAAATGGGATTAAGGAGTTGGCTTTGATGATAAATTTATTGCTGACAGTTATATTTTGTCAATTGTATCGAGGGCAAATGGAATGATTGGCTGGAATGTTGGAACATCTATTTTAAGGGAGGTAAATGTTGTTTTAAAATATATAAAACCTTAATAAGACCTAAAAAAACCTGATGGCGGCAAAGCCAACTGCAAATCTAGCATTTGTGTTGGACGGAGCATTGTCCATCTAAGGCAGACTCGAGCCAGGAAGGCCCCCGGTTTCAGCTGGGTCGCCTTTGTGGGGACGATCTGCATTATTGACACCTTTGTATAGCACTGGACCCCGTGGTCCAGTTTAAGCAATAATCTGCCATCCGTGCCTGGACTCAAATATGGATCCATATCCAGCTACGCTTATCGGCTTACTTGGTGCAATTCAAGCCGACGACCAGCAGAGACAAGCAGGGCTCGAACCTCTGCGTGGGTCCGATATTTCCCTTCCCAAACCCTCTCTATAATCCAATCTTCCAGTCATTTGTCCTAGTGTCAAGTCCTGTCTGATGGGAGGCAGGCTCGGGTCCGACCTTCCCCTCACCTAACCCCCAGTATAATCAAACCTTCGGGTCATTTGACCTCGTATCAAGTCCTGCCTGATTGGAGGCAGGCTCGGGTCTGACATTCCCCTCCCATAACCCTCTCTTTAATTTAACCTTCCAATCATTTGACCGAGGGTCAAGTCCTGTCTGATGGGAGACAGAGACAAATATACCATATATAGAATATTGTTTTCCGGCCCGGTCCCCTGTATCAAGATGTGGAAAGTGGAATATAATCTTGGAGAGCATACAAAAAAAGTTGACAAAAATAATAATAAAAAAGTAAAAGATTAGAGTTGCATGGAGAGATTAGAGAAATTAGAATTATATATATATATATGAGTTGACCGACCGTAGTCGAGGGTGACCTAAGACTCCCTTTTCAATAGTTACCACACCAAGGTGTAGGCTTGGGCGGTACTTCTTTATTTGGATTGCTCCACTTGCCTTTGATTTGTAGCTTATAATGCTGAGTGTTAAGCATGGAGGTTTCAAGTAGCATTTTTTGAGTCTTCAGTGTAACTCGACCAAGTATTGACCCCCGGTCTCTCGGGCCACTGGCGAACACTATTATGCCGATATATATGTGTGAGTATATGTATATATATATATATATATATATATTGCCCATAAAATTATATTTTTTGAAGAAATTGTCTTATCAAATCAAAATATCAATGGTGTGAAGAAATTGTATTAAATTAAAATTATGTGGAAAAATGCTAAGAAAAAGTATTTAAGAGGGCCTTTTCGAGAACTATAGACAATTGAAAAACTGTGGAACATGAAAGTGACGGACACTGGATGTCATCTAGACGAGTTACCATGAACCAGGGGTGATAGTGCTGTATGGTGTGTGTGTGTGTGTGTGTGAGAGAGAGAGAGAGAGAGAGGAATCCGTGTCATCAGCACGCCTTAATGATGATGATGATGATATCGTAAGTGGATTTTCACCAAGTGATTGTTCCCGGACACCACTCAAAACAAGGGTGACAAAAAGATGATGGTAAACACGTTTTATATTTACATATTCCCATTTTTATTCAGATATCAATCCCTTAAGATGTTCAGGCAGAGCCTGACAATGTGTTATTGAAATTCAACTGTCATCCGAGAAGGGAAAAGAAATCATTTTCTCTTAGAAATATATTGTACTGAATTGGCACGGAAAGGGCCGGCGTCTCAAACCTCTCAAATTACGTCACTCTGTTTCTGTGTTTTGTTTCCAATTCTCAAATCTAATTAAACAAAATCCTGTCTTCTGTCTTTGCTCACGTGTTCGTATCGACCAATCAAAATCCATATTTACATTAAACTTTTGTTTCATGTTTTGGTTCTCAAATTTTTGCTGAGGTGACACCTGACACAATCACTAAAACATGCTAATCAATAAGCAGGTGTGACAAATGCGCCTAATGCACCGAGTCACTTGATATGTTATACTTGCTTCTAACTTTTAGTATCTCTAAAAATCTCACTCTCTCTTCCATTCTCTCTACTTTTCCTCTCTCTCTCTGTCTTCATTTTCCTTTTGTCTCCCTATTGCTTTTATTATATATCTTAGTCATATATACATATATACATTTATATCATTATTATTCTTACTCCTGTTCGAGTTTTTCATACGAGCGTTAGCCGATGTTTTCTCACTGAAGTTTAAGTGACCGCAAGTCTTTCCAAGTCTCCAGGATTCTTCTCAATATTCTAGTCAATCTCAACATTGCTGTAGCTTAGATGCTCTTCACTCGTCCTCTGATTTCCAAGTTCTCCAGTTCCTGTATCAATCCTTTGGTGACTGTACCAAGAGCACAAATTACAATCGGTATCACCGTCACTTTCATGTTACACAGTTTTTTCAATTCCCTACCAAGGCCCCGGTTCTTAACCTTTGTTTCGCTTTCTTTCGATTTTACTCTGTGGTCAGGCGGGACAGAAAAGTCCATAATTCGACAAGTTCTATTTTTTTTTATTGATTATTACAAGATCTGGTCGTCTGGCCGAGATTACTTGATCCGTTGGTATTTCAAAACCCCAGAGGAATTTGTGCGTCTCATTCTCCAGGACAGATTCAGGGTTGGGCATATACCATTTGTTCACATGGTCAAACTTCAATTTCTTGCACAATTCCCAGTGGATCTCCTTGCCCACCCAGTCGTATATTATTATCATTATGATTAAAATGAGAGACCAGGATTTACAGCTGAGTTTTTTTTAATTAGCCCTTTTTTGTTTACGAGTGAAATGTCGCAAATGAGGATAAAAGCTGTTTATTAATCGTCCAAAAATTTGCAATATCTTACTCACGAAAAAGAAAATATTTTACTTCAAATACTTGTCTGCAATCCCCAATAAAATATGTCTACAAGAAAATCTGTATAAATCACACGCACACACACACACTATTCTATATTGTATGGAATTATGATTAAGATTGAAGGCTGAAAGCGTTTTAATTAATATGATACAGTGCTCTATGCACAAAAATGCGGACCGATAGCAGAATATTTTCAATAATGAAATAGAAAACAGAGTAAAAACCAACCATTTTACCGTTGTCGATCCTCAGGTTAGCCAATATTGTCACGTTAGTTGAGTCACTATCTAAACGTGTGATACTGACTCACGTAAAGATTGGCAGCGTGAGACTCAGTGTCGTTAGTTTTCATGCTGTTTTTATTCTATTTTAGAGTTGATTATATATATATATATATATATATATATATATACACGAGGTGCATACGATAAGTTTCCAGATTTTTTTCGTATGGGCACTTTTATTGATAGTACACACATGAAACTCTAGTCCCCTTCGAAGTAATCTCCTCCGGCTGCAATGCACTTGTTGTACCGTTCCAACAGCTTCTGGAAGGCTCTATGGAAGTCCTCTTGTGTCAGCGTGTCAATGACCTTCGTCACAGACTCTTTCATCTCCTCAATTGTCTAATAACCACAGCCTCTGAACTTAAGGAATAACTAAAAGTCACAGGGAGCAAGGTCTGGACTATAGGGAGGGCGAGAAACTGTCATGATGCCCATCTTGGTCAAATAGTCTGTGACAAGGATGGAGTTGTGGACTGGTGTATTGTCCTGGTGGATATGCCACTGACCCGATCGGCAGAGTGCTTGCCTCTTCCGACGGAATCTCTTCCTGAACTCCCTTAAAATCTCAACATAGTAACCCAAACCCTAACCCTTTGGTCAATCAACTCTGACATATTGACTTCCTTACTCCTCCCACACCTGTCATCATCCCTCATAGATTCCCTGCCTTCTTTGAATCTCTTATGGCACTCAAAAACTGATGCTCGATTCATGCAAGATGCTCCAAAAGCAGTCTGACGCATTCCATAGGTTTCTGTGTCATTTTTTCCAAGTTTAAAACAGAATTTTATTGCATATCGTTCTTTTAAAGTGTCAGATTGCATTTTTGAAATTCACCAGCTGTGACAATCATGTTTTAGTAGGGTGTATTCCAATTGCTGCTGTAGCCGTTCATTTGAACCTGAAGTCATAAAAATTGGTCAGTCATCTCATAAGATGCATAGCAATAACATACTGAATTTTCAAGAGTCTACAACAATTTTAAATGCCCTTACAAAAAAAGTCTGGAAACTTATCGTATGCCTCCCGTATATATATATATATATATATATATATATATATATATATATATATATATATATACGAATGTTTTTGTTGTAGGTCCAACGAGAGAAAGAAATATTTTAAAATGAGTCGGTCCACGAAGAGATTTGTATTCTTTTAGGATTTATTTATTTCGTTCTTACATTCGTGTAAGTTTCCAGCTTGTTGGTTTCGTCAGAGAACATATATGGCACAAGGCCCTGTTAATAGGGTACTCAATGAGACTTGAACTCGCACATGTTAGTAGTTTATCAACAAGCTGTAAGAACAAAATGAATAAATAAAACCTAAAAGAAAATAAATCTCTTCTTGAATTTACCCATTTTAGTATATATATATATATATATATTATCCAACGCCAAGTCAGCCAATGGAAGGAACGATTATTTTTAGGATTTTCTTTCTTCAAAATCCATGCAATTCAAAATCGAAAAGATATATACATATATATATCCAAAAGATATATACACACATATATATATAGATACAAAACCAACTATACAATAGATTAAAATCACCAATGTATATATATATATATATATATATATATATATGTTTCTTTAGCGATGGTTCAGATTTCGAATTTTATTTCAGACTGCTCATTTTTACTTCACAATAATGTTGTTTTTTTTTAAGAGCAAGACATCCTATTGCCATTTATCTTAATTAAATGTTCCCGTTCATGGCATGCCACGGTTGCTAAAGGAGAAACGAATAAATGAGTGAGGACTTGATTAATCATGTCATTCATTATTACCTAACTTTGCCGGCCCGGCAGCAAAGGACCCATACTAGCCACATTCTTGAGAGTGTCAAGTCTATCGCACAACTGTTAATGTGCTCTTATATACATAAACTCGAATATGTTTGTTATGCGTACAGTCGTAAAAATAAAGCATATCGAAAAAGATAAAGATTATATTGAAAAAGACGACCAGAATAAAATAAAAACAATACAAAAGGCGGAATTGAACTGCGCTAATTTAATAGAAATAGTTTAAAGAAACGAAACGAAATAGATATAAAAAGCCGGAATATGAAGCGACAATTTTGGGTGTCGGTGAATAAAAATAGAAATTTCAATCATTTCGATTAATAGACTTTGCCTATTTTAAAACATTTTTCACAATGAATAAAATAAAAATTGGTTGATTGAAGCGGTCAGGCAATTTTGTATTTTCGATGAATTGATTAAGAACAGATTCGTAATAAAGTTGAGCAAGGAGACGGAGTGATGGAGAGAAAAGACAGAAGAAGGAAGATGAATGAATAAGGAAAAGAGAAATAGAGAGAAATAAGGAGAGAAGAAAGAAGAGAAGAGTGGAAGGTATAGAAAAAAAACACAGAATATCCTGTAGAGAAATTGATTGGAAAGAGAAAGATTGCCGGTAAAAAGAAATAAGAGTTTGGCTAAGAAGAAAAAGAAGAGAGATAAATTTAGAAAATGTAAAATACTGAATGAACAAAATGTTTGTCAGTAGGTTGGTTTTCCTCTTGGTTGTGTTTTATGACATATCAACCTATATAAGTTATTTAATGCCAAATCTTTATATATATATATATATATATATATATATATATGTATATAATGGACTCCTTCATATGAACACTCTAGTGTTAGCCGACTAGAAAGAACTTACGTCAGCACCGTGCGGACACTGGATATACTTTGGAGAACCTACCAGTAGCGATCGACGATAAGGATGGATGAAGAGAAAGAGTTAGGGAAATCTTTGCTTTCAGCACGGCTTGATAATGCTGATGATAATGTATATATTAGATATGATTTGTTAAGCAAAATTTTGGCGGTAATACTTTTGAACGAGCTATTGCTAATTTGTTTCCTCACTAGCAAATGGTGTCAAGTATTGCTATTTCACACTAATAAATTTTTCAACATTATCTATTCATTTGCACACAGCTAAATGGTTCCATGTATTTCTATTGAATACTAATAATTCAATTTTACATCAGTCACTTGTTTGCATATAGTTAAATGGTTTCAAGTATAGTTTTGTTCGTCCCGTTCAAACATAAAATAATAATAATAATAATAATAATAATAAGTATATATATAATAATAATAAGTATATATATAAGTTTTTATATATATATAATAACATGGAAGCTTGTCTACGACCTCAGATTTCATGACGTTTTATAAACGACAATCATCAGGCAATTGTTTATAAAACGTCATGAAACCTGAGGCCGCAGACAAGCTTCCATGCTATTAGATATATATAAAAACTAATATATATGTACTTATTATTATTATTATGTGATACGTCTACCACAGCTATTGAGCACTCTCTAAATTATATCACATTCGGTTTGCCACAACCCACACCGAATAATCAAGGTAGATTGCAATCTGAGGAGTCAAAAACTAGATGTTAAGAATGATATGGTCGACAAAAACTGCTGACAGCCAACACTGGATTATCCTTCTTATGTAGCAATTCATAAATACTTGTGACCAGAAGTTTGATCTTCTAGCAGCCACAACTCGATACAGGCCATCATTACTTGCTTCACGCACTTGATGTTGACCTTGCTGAGTCTGAAGCTATGTGTAAAGATGAATGGAGGCTTAACATCACCATCGCTTTAACCATCCCAAATAACATGTGGACTTGGTATTTGGTTTTCATCAATATTGGGACATCTTATGAATAGAGAACAAGCAAACGGTTGTCCTATTAGTTCATCATCTGATCCTGGTAGAACTTTGTTCTTATTTAAGAAAAAACAAATAGTTCGGTTGGAGGGGATGTTTGAGTTTGTTTAAAATCTTTTTGTGCAGTCTTTCCTTGGTTCTTTCAATGTCTGTGATAAAAATCAGCTCTTTCTCATCTTGTATGAGAAATAGCGAGTGTCTTCATGCACTAGCTGCATGATAAGAAAACTCAGACAATCCCATGTCCCTGGTTATGGACTTGATTGTCTTACTGGGATCGTTCTCAATCATGATCGGGACTCACCAACAAATTTCAGAGTTATTTTCTTAAAGCAATCGGCGTAAGGCTTCCCAGCTGCCGTACTCATCCAACTCTATTCGAATCCTCTACACTGTCCTCAGATTGAAAGCCAAATTCTCTGAAATCTTCGTAATGTAGCTTCTGTCGTGAATTGCATGTAGTACAATATACTGTTTTCGAATTTCTTCAGGAGTGAATTAAGTCAGGATGCTGCTTTCTTTACATACAATGCCCAAATTATTCTAGCTATCTGCATAGTAGACCAAACTTGAAACAAACAAAGCGCATGGACAAAATTAATGTTTTATAGTGTCTATAATTTACCACTCGTATTATATATATATATATATATATATACTTTTGGGCATTAGACCTAATTCACCATATCAGGGATGCTTAAGATACTCCAACAGTTTTCACTGTAAATGAGAAGACTCCGCCTCTTCAAAAGGTTTATTCTGGGTATGATACAGAACTACATTCTGTGGTGAGGTTTCGTTTCCGGAGCTCTGGAGAATAAGGTAGTAGTACCTGTTAGAATCCTATCAGTGGATCAAATGTTTTTCTTTAAAAACTATTAGTATTGATCAAGAATACTTGAAATCAGATAACTGGGTGCACACAAATGATCTTTATTTCTATTTAATTTTCAGCATCTTTTGGGCTTTTTACAATCCTTCACTTGATCTTTACCCAATACCTATTGCCGAGTTGGCTGCGGCTGTAGAATACATCGGTTGCACCTTTGTAGAGGGGTAAGATGCCCCCCCATGAGTGTCCTGGATTTGACATTAAACAATCTAATGATGAGGCTCCATTGATGCAGGAGCTTTGGGGAATGCAGAGCACCCCTTTATTGCCATTGCTCTCAGGTCCACTCAGTCCCAGAATGGTAGCACCTGATAGGGTCCTATCTATGGGTTAAATAGAATTAACTGCATACTTATGCTAAACTGAATTGTTTGAATTAGAACTGTTTGATTAAATGGAATTGCTTGAAATAGAAATGTTTTTGACGAATAAACTGTGTACTTACATTTAAATTGCGTGCTTATACTAAACTAAATTGTTTGAAATGGAACTATTTTTGACATTGAAACTCTACTTACACTAAACTGAATTGTTTAATATTGAACTGTTTTGAGATTTAATTGTGTGTAAACAAAATCTATACTTATACTAAACTGAATTAGCTGAATTAGAATTGTTTGACTAAACTGAATAACTTGAAATAGAAACGTTTTTGACAGTTAAACTGAATTGTTTGAAATAGAACTGACTATTTGTATAAAAATGGATTTGGCTTTAAATAACCTACATAAAACTATACCATAAAACCCAACCAGCCAAACAACCCAAGACTTAAGCCGATGGAAGGTAGAGATCTAAAGCATTCTATGTATTTATGCTTTTTTGCAGCATCTTTTGGGTGATATTTTTCAGACACATTGATATTACTCTCCTCGGAAGATGAGCAGTTCAGCCAAGTTCAGTTTTCTTTGCATTTAAATATACTGAGGTTGTCAGGTATCTTGTTAATGTGTTTATCTGTCCCTTTCTTGATCAGATCCAGATATCTCACTCTTTTTAAAATGTTTATTTCCAGGTATTTGTACAATTTTATTATACTCTTAGACTGATATTCTATTATCTGATGGCACTGGCATATCAATTAGAAGACATGTTTTTCTTTTATTGTCCTTAATCACTATATCTGGTGTAATACTTTTTTTCGATTAGTTTGTACTGTAAAGTCCCAAAGAATAGTCGCTCTTTTTGCTTCTATCATTGGTAATGCTTAGTTCTTTATATTCTATCGGTGTTAGGATTGAGCAACAGGACACTTGGGGGTGTTCTCGTGGTGTGATGGTTAAAGCACTGGACTGCGAAATCCTAGAAAGCAAGTTCAAACTCCAGTCGCACTATTACGTTCACTTTCAGATAAATACCTCTGGAAAAAAGGTATGAACCCTCGTATCTTCCCAGTTATAGGTTAAATAGTACAACTAGTGTTCTTCTAGAAAGATTGTTGTGGTATTAGATAAAGAAGCCAAACTTGACACTTAGAGCTCAATTGATTCTGTGTTTTATTCGCACAGTCTATCATTTGGTTGGTTGAGTTTTATGGCATATCAAACTTTGTAGGTTATTTAACGCCAAATCCATTTTTATTTATTTTTGTCAAAACAGTTCTATATATAACTATTCAGTTTAGTGTAAGTACAGTTTTACTATAAAAACAGTCCCATTTCAAGCAATTCAGTTTAGCATAAGCACGCAGTTTAAATGTAAGTACGATCTACCATTTAGTTTTGATCCATTTGTTATAATATTTGCCTAAAATTTTATAGTTGGTAAGCTCTGGTTCTGTGCAGCTATCATTAACTTTCTCTCTTATAATAATTAATATTACTATAATTGTTATTAATATTATTAAATAGGATAGTTTCTTAAAATCGTTCATAAATTATCTATATTAAATGGGAAGACGAGCAACCACACAACTGTGCACATTATTAGGCCTGATTTGGTTTCTTTGTTTAATGGTATATCAACCTCTTTGGGTTATTTAATGCCAAAGTTATCCTTATAGAAAAGCATGAGTGGAATTATTTAACCAATATCTAGGGGATAACAGGGTAATACCTCTCCAAAGAGTATTATTAGAGAATAATACTTGATAGGTCTAACTTAAAAAAAATGATTGATATGAAACTTTAAAAATATAGTTATATTTATAATCAAACATTTACAAATAAATAAAATTGCTGCATTGAATAACCCATCAAGGGTTGGTATGCAGTTAAATAAACCAAACCAAACCAAAACCATCTGGCTATTTATGTACTGATCCATTACTTTATATATATATATATATATATATATATATGTGTGTGTGTGTGTGTGTGTGTGTGTGTGTGTGTGTGTGTGTATTGTCCCACTCAAAGTACTTTCCCATCCATTCTTTAGGAATAGTTAATTTTCTTCTTAACCAAAGATACCAGAATTGTATTTATTTATTTTTTGTGGATCAATAAGAATTCAAAGCTGATGTTTATTGCTAAACTCTACAGCAGTCATATTCTGTAATCAAAAATAGAATTGTATATCAGTAAAAAAAGCACACATGTATATTTATGAATTTTATATTTAATTGCGAAGGTGTTATTTCACACTTCTTTAAGGAATTAGAGTCCAGCAATAATTGATATATAACTATATCAGGTTTGATTTTATAATAATCCACCACAAATTTTTTAAAAACCTGGTATCTTTGGTTTAGTAGAAAAATATTCTTTGGACAACATCTAGTGTTCACACAGATCTAATGAATATAAATTTTTGCTAATCAGCCAAAAATTGTGTGTCCAAGTGTAGGAGTACAGAGAAGATCGTCGCTTATGAGCCTCTATTTACAGTGCCCCTCATGTCTTGCTTTTCTTTATCTCGAGATGAGAAGTAAGTAGCCGTACACCAGTTGTTTTAGCCTTCGAAGATTAGGTTAAAATAGTACATACCATCATTGCGTAGTTTGCATCAAGATTTTTCTCGGACCGTTTCGTTAAATCTCAAGTGGTGCAACTATACTATGGAACTGACACGGCTACATCTAAGAAAAATACCAATCTTTATCGAATTTTTATATAGTGGTCAACCTGTCATTGACATACTTTATCTGTTCATATGTTGTGATCACTTTCAGTAAATGATATTCTGGTACTGATGTTGGTTGTATTTTACGGCATATTAACCCTTGCGGGTTATTTAATGCCAAATTATATATATATATATATATATATATATATATATAATTTGGCATTAAATAACCCGCAAGACTGAGGTGCAGTCTACTAACTGGGCTGTGAGGTATATGAACTGGTCTACACATATCAAAGGATTGCTATTTGATGCGGATATGACACTACCTTGATTAAAACATATATTTATCCTTAATTCTCATAGAGACCAACGGAAAATAATTAGGGTTGTAATTGATTTTACTAATTATTTCATTGATAATTGAGTATATTTATTATTAAATTATTTAGTTTGGTGTGGTTTTGGACTTGTTACAAATCTTTGTGTGTAGTTCGTCCCAAAAGTTCATATGGTGTAATTCTTGAACGCTATGTCATGTCCGACAGATTGTTTTGTATATCGCCAGGGTGACGTGTTTTCAAATCATTGTTGCGGCCGGATGTCGTTAAAGGTAAAGAAGTGATGTGGTCGATTTTAGATAAGATTGATTTAAAGTAAATAAAAGTTAATGATTCGTGTTCTAATATGACTTGCTGATGCAATAATTAAGAAGATATATAAGAAAAGATAATTTTGGATTTGGGAGTTGAGTTTGAAACTCGAAAAAAGAAGTGGTATTAGGCCTTGGTATGAATCGGTCAGGTGCTTCTTTCTTTCTGCCTGTGAGATTCGCTTATAAACCCTTACAAAGTCTTCCTCTCTCCTCGTGGTTGTGTTAGACTGCTAGAAATATAGAGTTTTTAGAATTTTTGCATTCCGAATAACAGTCGCTTAATTATTTTCGAAAATTTGATATTCAATAGGAACCGACATGTTACATCATTCTATTTGGTGTCTTTACAGCAATAGTTCTCGCTGCTTGCTTCAGGATATGAAGTAGAGATAACTCTTACTGTAAGACTGCAAAGATTTGTGATGTTCGGCTTCTTAATTGTATCCAACTTGAAGTAGAGAAAATTTCTATAGTCGACTATGAATCTTTAGTATTTGCTACTATCGACAGGTGATATCTATCCGTTGATAAAATTTCTAATCTGCGTTTCATTATGCTAAATGGGGGAGCGTATTTTTGTACGTTACTTCATAACTTAAGCTTTTAGATCATTGCTTGGGTCTATAAAAAGGAGAGTCATCATTGTTTTTATTAGTGCATTTTGAAAACAACGATTCAAAAATCCCATAAAAAATAATCTAAATTACTCGATTTGTTTTGTTCAGTAAAATATTTATTTATATTTATTTATCGAATGAATGAGACGCTTTTGTGCATTATCAAGAAAGAATTGGATGAATAAATGGGATTTTCGACAGTTTATTTAACATTCGTATTTTATTTTATTTCATCTTTTTATTTTTCCTTTTTTTCCTTTTTTCAGCTGCTGGATGAATTAAATAATGAACAAAAACAAAATGTAGATAGAGATATTGTTTAGAATTTTCGTTTTTCTTTTTTTAGCTGTGATGTGTTTTGTTTTAAGAAATATTTTTATTTTTCGATCATTTTTTTTTTGGATTACGAAAATATAAGTGAATAAAACTAACTCTTAAACAAGTAAAAAAATCCAATATGTTAAATTTGTTTCTCATCCTAAAATAACATACAAATGCGTTTTATTGAAAAGTTATGAAACGTTTACTCTGTTTTCGGATTTATAAAAAGAAGGAAAAAAGCCATTGGAAATAATATACGCCTGGAAAGATAAAACTAATAAAAAAATAATCTAACTTTTTAATTTACTTACGAACCTTTCTTTAGGGTTGGAGCAATTTTAGAGTCGACACACTAGGATTTCCTCCAAGAACAAATATTTTTTACGTGAGTGCGAATTTATAGAAAGATTTTTCAAAGAAACGTTTTGTTTAGTTATTCAATTAATTTCTATCAAAGTATTCAAACTATTGTATCACCTACCAGATTATGAAGACTGTATCCCCTGCAGAGGTGTTTGAACCCCCCCCCCAAAGAGGGGTTTCTGGCTATGAAGCGCCCGAAACAATATCTGATGGTGAGGTTCCAGTTCTGGAGATATGAGAAACGTGGAGTAACCCTTCATTGCCATTACTCATTAGACACGCTCTGTTAGAGCATGCGTCAAATATATCTGTTGAAAGTTGGAAGGGGGAGGAAGGTAAGGAAAAAACCTTCCTTAATACAAAGTAATATATATATATATATATATATATATATAATGGAGAGAAGGGGAGAGAGACAGAGAATGATATGGGACACTCGGTGAGAATCGATTTAAGTAGTAATGGTCTATTAACATTCACTAATAACCATTGCACTACGCTGGATATTTTCTAACTGAACTTAGCGTAGATATGTGTCAAAATGAGAAGTCAAGGGAACCTAGTGAGGATCGAACTCAGTGCTCATTGATACGCGAATCTAACAAGTTAATCACGGCCCCACGACTAGATGCCTTTAACTAAGCTTAGATTTTGCACAAAGTAAAAGGTCTGGAACAAGCAGTGAAGACGGAGATCGCAACTCAACAGCAAAGTATCTGCGAGTTTAGTTTGCTAATTTTTTTTTGGCTGGAGCAATGTGCTCTTGTACACTAACAAACATACATACGTGCTTAGCGTAACGGTTATCGTCGAACAAAATGAATTAGCCACTTTGCACTTATGCACTTGGGAAAAAACATTCATTCATCTCTTATCTCCTGACCAACTGTTGATAAATAGTAGAGCCTAATTAAGTTTTTTTTAGAGTTGCTTAGACAACTAATCCAGAAGGAAAACTTTGAATTAAAACCGAACTTTTTAGTTAAGTTGGTCGACCGTAATCGCGGGCGACCGAAAGACTCTCTTTTCAATAATGCCTACACCGGTCCATTGGCACAGTGGTAGAGTGTTCGCCAGTGGTCTGGGAGACCGGGGTTCAATCCTTGGTCCCATTATAACAAAGACTCAAAAATGGTACTTGATGGCTCTTTGCTTAATCATCATCATCATATCGCGCTGGTAGCACGGATATCCCTGACCCTCTCTCGCCACTCATCCCTATCGTTCATCGCCCTAGGTAGGTCTTCAGGACAACATCCCGTATCCTCACATAGCTGCTGGATGTATGTTCGTGCTGGTCGTCCTGCTTTTTGCACGGCCATGTGTGGGGGTCCATAAGAGTACATCACTTATGAGTTCGTCCCTGCTTCTCCAGCAGTGTCCTGCATGTCTGGCTCGTCTAACTTGAATAGTTTTCGTGATAGGGGGTAGGTGGCCGTAGTTGGTGTCTTGTGGAGTGTTGCCGCCAGGACTTGTTTAATACTCAGTATTATAAGTTACGGATCAAGGGTAACGTGAAGCAATCCCAGGAAAGGAGTTGCTCCCTCCTCTACAGCTCGGTATAGCAGCTTATAAAAAGGGAGCCTTCGGGCCACTCCCGAATAAGGTCCCCAACTTTACTTTTTTAAACCGAGCTTACTCCG
>OY757918.1:65092199-65167199 GCA_963585895.1 Sepioteuthis lessoniana | reverse complement strand
CTTTTTATATTTCCAGAATATCTTTCTTTTTTTTTCTCTCATCCTCATCATCCTCATCTTCTCCTTCTTCTTCTGATTATTATTACTATTATTATTAATATCTTCTGTTCCCCATTTCTTCCTTCTTTTATTTTTTCCTTTTTTCATTCTGGACATCCTTCCCCAGATTCCTCCTTTTCCTTTACTTCTTCTTCTTCTTCTTCTTCTTCTTCTTCTTCTTCTTCTTCTTCTTCTTCTTCTTCTTCTTCTTGTATCATTCTGAATATTTGTCTACTGCTTTTTCTATTTCCTTTACTTCTTCCTTTTCACTTTCGTTTTTCTCTTCTTCTTATTATTATTACTATTGTTGTTGTTGTTGTTGTTATTATTATTA
This sequence comes from Sepioteuthis lessoniana, assembly GCA_963585895.1. NCBI lineage: Eukaryota > Metazoa > Mollusca > Cephalopoda > Myopsida > Loliginidae > Sepioteuthis > Sepioteuthis lessoniana. Next base: position 65,166,826 of record OY757918.1, on the reverse strand, counting down.
CTGTTTTTATTGTTGTTGTTTTTCCCATCTTTCTGTTCTTTCTCTGTTACTGCTTCAGGTTCTTTTTCTTGTTTTTTGTTTTTTTTTTCTCTTCATCGTCTTCTCCTGTCTGTTACCTTCCTCTTTCTTCTTCTTCTTTACTCTCTCCTAACGCGACTTATTCATCTATTAATCTTCTTAATCATTTTCTTTTTTGCTTTTCTTTCTTTTTCTTTTCCCATAATACCACCTTATATTTTCTTAATTTATTTTTATCCTTTTTATATCTTCTTCTTCTTCTTCTTCTTCTTCTTCTTCTTCTTCTTCTTCCCATACTCATTTGCTAAATTTCATTTCTTTCTATATCTTCCTTTCTTCCCTGTAATAAAGATTTTTTCTTGTTTTTAACCTCTTATTCTATGAAATTAAATTTGCTTTATCTTCACTTTCATTGGCATTTTCTTGTCTTTCCTTCATTTTCTCACATTATGTGATGTTCCTTCTCTCTTTACCTTCCTCTTTCTTTTTTTTATCTTTCTTTCTTTCGGTTTCGTCTCTGTCGTTCTCTACACCATCACTTCTATTTCGTATCTCCTTGCACCATTTTTTTTTTCTCTCGCGGCTGTCTTTCTCTCTCCATCTCAATTTCCTCACCAGCCCAACCCCTCCCCGTTTCACATTCACACTCGTTCCTTAACTTTCATTTCAACCCCACTTAAACCCTAACATCGGAGAGCCGGAAAGCGGGAAGCCATCAGCAGATCCGTCATCGAGGTTCAGCGGCCTTGCTGAGAATGGGCGGGAACAAAGAGGCAAATCGTCTGCTTGTGAATTAAGTGACGCACTGAGTGGTTGGCCCGGGATCGAATGACGGCTTCGAGTGACATTGAAGAGAAGATGCAAAGTGTAAACTGCAGCGACGCCATGTCGAAAATTTTCACACTCGCGGCCAACAGACAAACTGTCTTCAGATGGCTTTGTCATGTCGACGGATTAGCTTGATGTAAATGCACTGTCTGTTAATGAATAGTACATAATAGACTCGGCGTGCATATGTGCGCACTCAGTTGCACATGCGTAGAAAAATAAAGAAATGGATCCGTATTTGTGTCTGGATGTTGGCCATCTTACGAGCTTTGTAGGGTATGTGTATATGGGTAAACATGTGTATAAACACATACATATAAACTGAAAAACCAAAATTTTATGACCAGTGACATGTGATAAGAATGGCAGCTACTGTTTTGTAAATGCTGCATTCATCAAGGCCGGAACTATTTAAGTAGATGAACCAACCACAACTATTTCATTTGGATATGCTGGATACTAGAATGTTTAGTTTGATTTGTTTTATTTGCTTAACGGCATATCAACTCCAAATGGGTTATTTAATTAAAAAATTTGATTAATTTATAAATGTTTGATTACAATCATAACTTTATTATACTTTAATGTTCTATTGCTTTTTTTTTAATTGGATTTTTTTCATTTGTCAAACATCATTTGATTATATGGTTTCAAATATTCCTATCAAGCACAAATAATTTGCAAATAGTTCTATAGTTTCTAACATTCTGCTTTTTACACTGTTATATACTGAGAAAGAGAATAGATATTTATTTATAAGGCTTAATTTTTTTGTAGAATCAAGTGCCCGTGGTGTAATTGTTATCGTCGTAGGAAATGAACACGGCGACACGAGTTCAAATCCTGGACGAGACTCATTGCATTTTACATAGCACTAATACCTTTGGGAAAGGTATGAATCCAATTATTCTCCCTCCAGCTATGGGTAAATAGTAGGACAGACTAGGTTCTTCAGCCTTGGTTAGGCAACTAGTCTAGGAGAAGGAAAACTCTGAATTCAAACCTCTTAAACTCCGCTTAAAAATTGACCTTGTGTCATATCCTGCCCGAGCGGAGGGGTTGGGTAAATAGGATCAAGTGAGTACTATTCAAAATTTACACTGCTACTCTTATGAATCACTTCTGTCTTTTCATGCCCACACTTAAATGCAATAATGCAGATGCGTGTGTATGTACATGAACATTTATGTGGATAGGCGTGGTATACGCATATTCCTGTGGATGTGAGTGTGGCTGTATATGCGTCTAGATGCATAGGTAGAGTTATATATATATATATATATATATATATGTGCGTGTGTGTGTGTGTGTGTGTGTGTGTGTGTGTGTGTGTGTGTGTGTGTGTGTGTGTTGAGTAGTATCAAAGGTATTGCTAAAAAAATTCGATGTGGCAGATTTTGATAGATAATGAAATAGAAAGAGAAGGATTTCTCGGTTTGGATGAAATGGCAATTTTTAAAAAAAATATGTGTGATAGACCGAATTTGAAATGTCAAGTGAAAAAATTCATAGAGGAAAGAGATTAATTTTGGGGGCTCTTAAGAAAGCAAACAGTTATCTAAGAAGAAAGTTGACATGGTAACCCGAGTTCAAACCTGGACGAGGCTGTTTGCATTTAACATAGCGCTTATACCCTTAGAAAAAGAGTGAATCCAACTATTTCACTCTTGCTGTCGGTAAATAGTAAAGCAGACTGGACTCTTTAACCCAGATATGGCGACAGGTCTATGAGAAGGAAAACTTTGAATGCAAACGACTTGGAAAGAATTTAGAAAATGAAAAAGAATTAACTGTCAAGAAAATTAATGCTTAATGTGATGAAATTAATTTTTAATTGATTAATTAATAGAACATAGTAAAATGGTTAACAGAACCATGCTAACATAGTTATTATTAGATCTAAGCTAATATGGTTAGTATTAGATCTAAGCTACCATAGTTATCATTAGATATAAACTAACATAGTTATCATTAGATCTAAGCTACCATAGTTATTATTAGATCTACGCTACCATAGTTATTATTAGATCTAAGCTAACAAAATTATTATTAGATCTAAGCTAAAATAGTTATTATTAGATCCAAGCTAACATTATTAGACCCAAGCGAACATAGTTTTTATTTGATCTAAGCGAACATAGTCTTTCTATTTAAATCTTCTAGGCTTTGAACATTTTTCAAATATAGAATGATAACGTAATCGCTATACCCATTTCCTCGTTTTTTCTTAGTATTTAGCTCATAAGTGATGTACTTCTGTAGACCCCTTCACATGGCCGAGCAAACGCAGGACGACCTGCTCGAACTTACATACAGCAGCTCTGTGGCGATACGGGATGTAGCCCCGAAGACCTGCCGGAAGCAATGGACAATCGGGAGAGGTGCCGAGAGAGGGTCAGGGATATCCGTGGTGATGGAGCGAGATGATGATGATGATGATGATTACTTTTTTGTTTTAGTTCTTTATCTTGCCATTTTCGTATTACTTTCTTTTTTCTTAACCTTTTTCTTTTTCTTTCTCTCTTTCTTTCTATTACATTTTCTTTAGAATTTTCTTTCTTTTGTTCTTCATTTTACTTTTTCTATCTTTCTTTCTTTGTGTTACTTTTGCTTTCTTTCCTTTCTTTTTCTTTTTTTCTAATTTCATTCTATCTCTTCAAATTTTCTCTCACTATTCTCTTAATTTCTTCATCGCGTTCACATTTTTTCTATTTAACATTTTTTTCTTTACCTGAATTTCACTTCAATCGATAAAATTCCTTTCCTATTGTTTAATATAAAAGCAAGATTAGTGTCCCTACGAAAAACCTAATTTCGGGACCAATTAAAATGATGATGATGATGATGAATAACCCGAAAGTCTTCGATTCTAGTGTGGTCAGAGGGTCATAGAGAAAATATTTTCTAAAAAATGTATTTTATTTTTGAGAGATACAAGCTGCGGAAGCAGTTTTTTGCGGATGTTTGAAACCATATATTCTTGGAATATGTCAGTAATTAGTGGCGGCCCTGAATCGTGACAGTTGGCTTAACCGTTGGCTTAGGATGACAGAACCACAACCCACTGTCGTTTGTCACGAGACAAATTTAAGAAAAAAAAGCACTTTATTTTATAAAAAGTGAATTTGTTTACAATTTAAAAACAACCAAAATCATCGAAATTGTTTTGAAAAGAAAATAACAGAATTTTTTTTCAAAATCTGCTGTCTATTCTTGGAGAAACGTTATTCTATTTTTTAGCATTTCCTTGTTTAGAATTTCATAATATTTAAACATAAAGTGGCTAGCTTTTTGTAAGAAGGATTACACGTAAGGAAAGTAAAGAATCTGCAGTCTATTCTCTGAAAAAAAAAGGTACAAATTAGAATCCATTTTAGCATGCACATCCTTAAGTTCTCGCGAGGCAGCGTGGTAAAGTTGCTTGCTTCTCGCCGCCTCTATCTTGTTTTGAATCGAGCGGTTCTGAATTATTAATTGGATATAATTCAGTTCGTTTCGGGTGATACGTTCGGCCCGAACACACGAATATATTTAGTGATAATTCTCTGGTATTTTGAGATACAAAGAGAACACCTATTCCCAATCACAAAGAGAACACCTAATCCCTATCAGAAGATTAGACTTAGTGATATCGACCAACAAAAAAGAACTTGCTGTATAGTGAATTTTGTCGTCCCAGGGGACCTTAGAGTGAGAATCAAAGAAAGCAAAAAAAGAGACAAGTGCTTTGACCTTTCCAGAGAACTAAGAAAGCTGTAGAACATGAGGATGACAATGATACCAACTGTTATTTGTGAGCTTGGATCGACCCCTAAAGGCTTTGAAAAGGGGCTGGAACAGTTGGAAATAGGAGGTCGAATTGTTGAGATCGGCTACCATACTAAGAGGAGTCTTAGAGACATGGAGAAATTTGCTGTCACTAAGATCCCGGGAGGAATCTTCCAGGGAGATGTGCTATCCCATTACTCTTCGTAATTGCGATGAATCACATACTTAGGAAGTGCACAGGCCGATAAAAACTTCATAAATCCCAAGAAAAAATCAGCTGCATGGACGACATCAAATCATTTACTAAAAATTAAAAAAAAACAATTGGAAACCCTAATATAGGCAGTGAGGATATATAGTGACGATATAGGGATAGAATTTGGCATAGAAAAATGTGTCATACTAATTATAAAAAGCCGAAAACGACTAATGACGGAAGGAATAGAACTACCAAATCAAGAAAAAAAAATCAGAACGCCCGGAAATACTTGGAAATATTGAAAGTAGACACCATCAAACACACAGAAATGCTTGAAAAAATTAAAACGAATACCGCAAGAGAGGGAGAAAACTACTCGAAACAGAACTATATAGCAGAAATCTCATCTAAGGGATAAACATTTAGGTTGCCTCTTATAAGATACTCGGGACCATTCTTAAAGTGGACAAGGGAAGAACTTCAAGAAAAGAACAAGTGAAGAAGAAAACTCGTGACGATGCTTAAACCCTTACACCCCAGAGATTATATAAGATTATATGTGTCAAGAAAAGAGACAGGAAGAGGATTCGACGGCATTGAAAATAGCGTCGATAAGACGTCTCGAAGAGCCAAGATTACAGCGACCAGAAACAACACTAACAACACAAGGATTAACAGAAGAATAACTAGAAAACAAAAAGGGAAATAAAAACAGTTACATGAACATTTTTGCGACAAGCGAAATCTCACACGAGAAGATATGGACATGGTTAAGAAAGTGAAACCTTAAGAGAGAAACTGAATCTCTTCTAATACCAGCACAAAACAACGCCATAAGGACAAACTACGTTAAATCAAAAATAGATAAGATCCAACAAAAGAGCAAGTGTGCATTATGTGGTGATAGAGACAAAACGATCAATCATGTAATAAGCGAATCCAGTAAATTAGCACAAAAATATCAGAGTGTGGAAAGTAATCCATTGGGAGTAGTGCAAAAATTGAAATTTGACCATACAAACAAGTAATATACACACAACGCAGAATGCGTCCGAGAGAATGAGACGCACAAACACCCCTGAGATTTTGAGATACAAATGGATCACCTAATCTCGGCCAGACGACAAGACCTTATGATAAGTAAAGTAAAGTTGGCGACCGTAGTCGAGGGCGACCAGAAGACTCCCTTTTCAGTAGCTACTCCACCTTAGGGGAGGTCGCTACTCCTTTCTCTGGATTGCTCCACTTTACCCTTGATACGCAACTTGTATTGCTGAGTGTTAAGCAAGGAGGTAACAAGTACCATTTTAAAAGTCTTTGGTATGACGCGACCTGAGATTAAACCCAGGTCTCCCGATGAGAGTCAACAACAAAATAAAGAGAACCTGCCGAATAGTGGACTTTGCCGTCTAGGCTGACCACAGAGGGAAAATAAAAGAAAGCTAAAAGAGAGATTAGTACCTAAATCTTGCTACAGGACTGAAAAAACTATGAAGCATGAATGTGATGGTAATATTAATTGTGGTGAGTGCACTTGTAACAATCACCAAAGGTTTGGTAAAGAGACTGGAAGACTTGTAAATAAGACGACAAATAGAGACCACCAGACTACAGAATTACAGAGATAGGCCAGAATACTGAGAAGATTCCAAGAAATTTAAGGAGATTTGCTGTCACTTAAACTCCAATGAGAAACCATCAGTTGGTGTGAAAAACTCGAAGGAGTAAAATAATAACGATAAAAATAAATTTACAGATTAAAGGTATATGCACAAATCAGAATCTTCCCTGAAGAAGGCAACGCACAAAATTCTCCGGATTTTTTTTTTATACCAGCAGATGCTTGAATTGTGACTAGAAGTTTTTGTTAATAAAAAGAAGAGAACTTGTTAATAAGTAGAGTCTGCGCTTTCTCCAGATCAAGGAATAGTTGAGCGAAAACTGGAACTTGCCCAAGAAAGGTGATAGTGATACCAATGATAGAGACGTTGAAAGAATCAGTAGAACCGAAAAAATAGGCTTGGGTAATGAAAATTAGGAATAGGCATGAATGAGGGGGAAGTGATCCACTAGGAACTGTGCAAGTGGTTGAAATTTCACCAAACTGACCGGTGGTATATTCACAAATCAGAATATTTCCTATAGAATTAAGCCCATAATATTTTCTGGAACTTTAAGATACAAATGATCTACTATATCCAGGAAAGAATACGGAACTTTGTATTAATCAAAAAAAAAAAAAAAAGAAAAGAACTTATTCAATGGATTTTGCCGTTTCAGTGGATCATAAAAATTTGCAAATACCTTTATCTTACCAGGTCGCTAAAAAAAAGAAGCTATGGAACATTAAAGGTGACGTTAAATACAAAATGTAGTCGCTGCCCTGAGAATGGTCCCCAAAAGAAAAATGACTGGGGGAACAAGGGATCAGATGTAGAATCAGACCCATCCATACAACATTATCAAAATTAGTTAGAATGCTTAGAAGAGCCCTGAAGACCCGAGAAGAATTGCAGTGGTTCAGATTTCAGTCAAAAACTACTCATGTGAAAAATATCAAAGAGTATAAAAGTAGAAATAATAACAACTGACAAATATTTGTACCTTGCCAGAGAACTGAAAAAACTGAAGAATATGAGGATCAAGCTAATACCAATTATAGTCGAAGCGCATAGAACGGTCCCCTGAAAGCCTGGAAAAGGGACTTGACGAATTGGAAATCAGTGAAAGAATCGAAACCATCTAGACTACAGCATTGGTGAGGTCAGTTAGAATACTGAGAAAAGTTCTGGGCAGAACATATTTAGAAAAGATAATTTTAAAAGTGCGCCGTGGTTTTAGAGTAAAACTTATTTAAAACCTAGCATTTAAAAATGATAATATATATATATATATATATATATATATATATATATATATATAACGCAGTTAGAAAGAAATTTAAACCTGGTTAAATTGTCATTATAAATTTATTTCGGTGAAGAATATCATTATACTCACCGTCTCATCAGATGACTTAACACGTTTAATTTGAGGTTGAAAAACCGTAAATATGTGTTATAGTCTATATATATGTGTATGCAGACAAAAAAGAAAAACCTATATGAATTGAAATTCTCAAGCGAAAGTTCAGGGGGTTAAAACAATAAAATCTTAGAAAAATTAAGAAACCAGAAAAAAGGATGTTCCTGTAAATTAACGTATCCTAATTTGAACATATGCTAGATTTTTCGTAACAGGTGGAATTTTATGAATAATGTAAGCTTGTAAACTAAACGATTATCTTCATATAGTTTTCGTTTACTTCTTATCCATATGTTAATTCCCTCAGCTAATGTGGTCTTAGACTTCCTCCAAGGAAAAAAACCCTTTCGGTAGCCACCTGGTGCCTTTAATTAACCCCCAAAATGGCTAAAGGTGATTAATTACTCCAGAAATTAAAAACCCGAATTTTGAATCAATATCTAAACTTCCAAGAATCTCCTCCTTTACATAAATGCCCCCGTCATATAATACTTGTAACTACTGAAATAAATGTCATTATTTCCAATAAAAATCATCGAGCATCAATATCCCAGCTATTGTTTAGAGTAGGAGGCTCAGTGGCCCACATTCAGGATAATTTAAATTTACTTTTATGTCTACATTTAAACACAAGCTCGTTACGTTCATTTAACAGTTACAGTCCCAAGACCTCTTGAATACAGGAGGGGATTATTAGGGCATTTAAATTACAAGGTCTACGAATTGAATTAGCCTCAAACTAAAAGATATTTGACTTTCTTGATGTCACACTCAATTTAAATAATGGCACCTTCAAACATTTTAGTATGAACAATTCCGCCCCCATATACGTAAATACTGACTCTAATGACCCTAGATCGTTAATGAAGCAGATTCCTTACATTATTCATAAAATTCCACCTGTTACGAAAAATCTAGCATATGTTCAAATTAGGATGGTTTAATTTACAGGATCCCCCTTTTTCTGGTTTCTTAATTTTTCTAAGACTTTATTGTTTTAACCCCATGAGAATTTAAATTTATATAGATTTTTCTCTTTTTTTTATCAATACACATATGTAGACTGCAGGAATTATAACGCATATGTATTAGCTTTCGTTTGCTTGCATTTTGCGCTATCGGGTACCAGAATGCTCAATTCGTTAGAAGAGATTTGCATTACGCGGGTGACAGCTGTTTATAACCTCAAAGATAAAATGACAGTCATCACCAGCAATTCAATAATTTTTGTTGGAACAAAAATACTGTCAATGTACTGTTTCAGGTTATATATATATATATAACCAAAAGCTGTAAAATGGCAGTTTTCATCAGAACTTAGTAGTTTTTTGGGGGGAAGGGGTTGTGTTTTTTTTTTTTTTTTTTTTAACGCATCAATAAGACTTTCATTTAAATGATTTTAGAATGTTAGGATATATAGATATATATAAACTAAAACTGTGAAATGGCAATCAATCTTTATCTGAAATTCGTTGCTTTTTATTGCAATTGTAAGACCATTATTATAGAGACATTATGAAATAGCTCATGGAAATTGAAGGTTTTTTCCTCGAATCAACGCTTCTTAATAACGACTGATTGTCTCTGAGTTGGGATAAAAACATCTGAAATTAAGATAGAAGGAATACGAGTCGAACAATTAATAATAACTGGTTCCTGATCGTTTATTTTGTGAACCCTTTCATCTTTCAAGTATAAAAGCTGCTCATCTTAATTAAAGTTTATTTTCCTTCATATCATATTGCACTTGAAAATACTTGAAATAATCCTCTGAAACCTTATGCTTCATAAGTATATTCCATTAACATTTTCAAAGCGAACTTATATATATATATATATATGTGTGTGTGTGTGTGTGTGTGTGTGTGTGTGTGTGTGTGTGTGTGCACGCACAAACGTATGCACACGCTCACACACACACACACACAGACACACACACACACACACACACACACACACACACACACATATATATATATATATATATATATATATATATATACTTCAAAAGAGGGAAAATGAGAGAAAGAGAGAGGGAAATTTATAGATTGATATCGCTTTACTTTCGTTTCTCTCTCTCTCTCTCTCTTTCCCTCTTTCTATCCCACTCACTCTCTCTCTCTCTCTCTCTCTCTCTCTCTCTCTCTATATATATATATATATATATATATATATATATATATATATATATGCACATGTATACGTTTGAAGAGGCACAGTGACAGAGACAGAGAGAGACAGCGTGAGATGCACGTAGCATTAGCGTTGAGGAATGTGAAAGAGGTGATCAGAGTTGAAATTTTGCCTCGGGCTCTTTGCTGTTCATTTCGCGATAATGACCCTGTAAAAGGCATGAATCCATCTTTTCTTTTCTCAGGTATGTTTAAAAAGATAGCTAAATAGATAGTCAGGCGTTCTTTCTTTCTTTCTTTCTTTCTTTTTTCTTTCTTTTTTCCGGACAGTGTTCTTTATTTTGATTCGCTTTTCTTTTATTCTTGTTTATAGTTCTTCTCTTCCTTTATGTCTCTGATTTCTTTGTCTATTTATTTACTTATTTGTTTGATTATTTATTTATGTGCCTCTCTTTCTAACGGCCTTTTTTTTTTACTTTTGCTTTCTTTACAGTATTTCTTTCAACGTCTCTCTCTCTCTCTCTCTCTCTCACTCTCTCTCTCTTTCATTTGACTGTATTTGCCAATTTAATTCACTTTCAATATCTCTGTTCTTTCCCTTTTTCTTTATTCTACTACGTTTCATATATATATATATATATATATATATATATATTAATATGTCATTTATCTTTTTACTAATCAATTCATTAGTTCTCTCTTTTTTCTTTCTTTCTTTCTCTATTTTTTTTCTTTTATTCTTTTTTATTCTTTCATGCGGGATTATCTATTAATTTACGGTGTCTTCATTCTTTACTTTTTACTTTATTTTAATTCTTTTACGGTTTTCCTTCTTTTTCATCATATATATTTCAGGGTTTTTTTTTTCTTTTCTTTATTTTTCTTTCTTTCATTCTTTCTTTCTAGAATTTTCTTCCATCGCTTCAACTCCCCTATTTTTAACATCGGAGCAATTCAGTGCTCTTTTTTGTTTTCTCTAACTCCATTACTGTTACTCGTGACATTTTACCCCTTTCTTTCACACCGACGACAAAAAAGAACACAAACTGATGCGACATTGACATAAATAACCTGACAGATGGCCATAGTAACAGTTTCGCTAAAAGAAACACCCAGTCAGCCAATGATCATCCTCCGACCTTCTTGCCAAGTCCCTTGCCTCTAATACCATCGCCTCAATGCTTATTCAATTTTAATCGATGTCAATTTTTTGTCAGCAAGAACTCACTGAGTTATCACCCCTTTTATTACCAAGCTTTGACAATTACTCTTACATGAGACGACTATTTTTGTTCTTTTTAAATCTTCTTGAATCTATCTCTTGGAATCTCGTTTGATGTTTAAGATATCGCCAAAAATAACGATTCAAATTGTAGCTTCGCCTGAAATTTGCCATCTTAAAGGAACAGCTATTCCAGGAAATGAAGAAATATATAAAGATATATTTTTAAAAAATAAACAGAAATAGTCTGGTGATCTTTGGTGTACATTGTTAGATAACAGCATTTACATGAGTTTGGGGGTATTGTGAACAGGCTGGGGTTTCATTTCCGTTGCTATAACCATAAGGGTTGTTATCACTCGCTGTATAATGCGTATCCCAAAAAAGTCATATTTGAACTTGAGATAATGAGATGAGCCATGTTTGAAATCAGTTTTACCGAATAAAATATGGAAAAGAAGAAAAAAATGTTTTTACAAGATAATTCTTTTTGATATTTCGACTTCAAGTTGGCAGAGAAAAGATAGTTATAAATTTTTTTGCAAGATTTAAAAGTACTGTGTTCAGGTGAAATATCTTTTATTCTTTATCAGCCCCCCATCTCTCTCTCTCTCTCTCTCTTCGTTATAACAACCAGATGGTGATGAATTCTCAAACTTACGTAGGCATTTTATTTTTTAAAAAAATGAATGAATAAGTAAGCTAGAAAATCTGGTTTTCTTTTTACTTCTTTTAATGGAATATCTAGAAATGTGCACCAAGAAAACTTCCCTCTTCAATTCTTATATTTGGATTTGATACTGTTATGTTAATTTCTGTCGGTGGGGCTAAGAATCCTATGCAGACGGGTAAGACTTATCTCGAAAGCAGGGGGAGGGCTTCGATGTGACATCAAATTTCTTTTTATGTTGAAATTCAACTTTCAGAGATCTGAGGAGTGGAGCTACTGCTTCATTCTTGTTATTCCCTGGTCCACTCTGACTCGGAGTGGTAGTACCTGTTAGGGTCCCATCAATGAGTGATATAGATCCGTTTGAAAATAAGGTTTATTTTTGTTTCTTTGCTTCATGCCATAACATCATGGGTTATTTAATGCCAAGGCCATCCTTTTAGTAGTGATAGTATTCAATACATAGTCGGGGGGAATAAGCGGGTTCAAACCTTTCTTAAGAGTTTAAGTCAGAAAGTGAACATATTAATGCGACAAGAACGCGAATATGCTTACAACAATGTGAAGTCCATCACGTTAGACACTACGCCATGAGGATTCTCCTCGTTTGAAAATTATTTATATGAGATAAGAATACTTGATACAGTATAAGTGAGCGCAAATTATTTTGTACCAAGAATTGTTACTTGAAGTTCTAATTGTTTACAAACAATTATTATAATTAGTTACTTGAAAATATTTCAGTGAGCAAACAAATGATTATTATCAAATAGAAATAGATGCATCCAACAATATAATTATATTAGATAGGAATACTTCATGTACATATAACTGAATGAAAATTATTTTTATTTAGAATAGTTACTTGAAGCTATAACAGCCCAGTTGTCTGGGGCAGTAGGATACACCAACTGCATCGCTGCACAGAAGTAAGAACCCTCCCCGTTAATGAGTGTCCTAATTATGACTCAAAAGCATCTGATGATGAGGCTCCAGTTCTAGATCTCCTGGAAATTTGGAGTACTCATTTATTGCTCTTACTCCCAGGTCCACTCTGACTCGGAGTGGTAGTACCTGTTAGGGTCTCTTCTATTGGCCAAATAGAAATATTTAATAATTTTCTATACTGGGAAGTATTTAACTGTGTTCAAACAACTAAATAATGTTGAATAGAATGGTTAGTATTAAATAGCAATACTTGGAAACATTTAACTAATAGTGTTAGAAAGCAATACTTGAAAACATTTAACAACTTAGAACTGTTTGACTAAACTGAATAGTTTGAAAACGAAATGTTTTTTATGTAGGCTTATAAGCTAAGATATATACATTGATTTTTAGAAGGTCCTTAGATAGATAGATAGATAGATAGATAGATAGATAGAAACAGACTCAGATAAATTGATTGATAGATAGATAGGAACAGACTCAGATAGATAGATAGATAGATAGATAGATAGATAGATAAGAATAGACTTTGACAGAAAGAAAGAAAGAAAGAACTATGTATGCATTTTTTTTAAATACTTGGAGCATATAAAATCCTATTGCCAGGTAAATCACTCAACTATACAAACCACTTACATTAACATGGGAACGCATGAAAAACCTGCACGAGTCTGACTTAATTAGTTCCCTCTCTGAGAGACATGATCGCCTCATTCTTTATGCGATACGAGATTATCGCTCAATGCCGAGATCTCGATCGAATTCAATCGCAATGGCTGTTCTTAAAACTTTCTCTCCTCTTCCTCTTCCTCCTCCTCATCCACTCCCTCTCTCTATCTATCACTCTATTTCCCTTTTTCTTTCTCTCCCTCTCTCTCTCTTCTCCATTACATTCGATTATTTCCGCTCGGTCAACAACGAATTGTGCATCATTAGGCAGCTTTCAAACCGTTTTTCCAACGGAAAAACTCACTTCTCGTTTCTATTCTCTGATTTCATAAGAAGCTTTAATGAGTGTAATCACTAAGTAACGCAAGCCTTTCTTATAGGCTGGTCGCGGAACTTTTTCTCCTGCGACAGTAATCGACGCTGTTTAGCTCTATCTATTCGGCCTGTTCTATTGGCTCTCATTGTCCACTCTTTCGCACAAAGGAAAGAACTATGAGTATTTAACCTGCACCGTCTCTGCTAAACCATTTGTTGTTCAAAATCGGTCTTGCTCGATGAAACACAAAGCCACAATGGGAAGCAGTAACGCCAAATGAAATCGCGGTTTGCCAAATAAAAAGTTTTATTCGGTGTCCATTTTATTTTTATGTCACGTTTGCGCATGCCAGTTATTCGGACATGCGTACTTCTCAATCACAATTAATAGAAAAAAATGATCATTGTATAAATATAAAATAAATACCATCGTGATAATTTTGAGTACTCGTTCGTAATCATGTCAATCGTTTTTAAAAACAAAGTATGTCGCAAGCACATGTATTTGATTACAATGGAAGAAACCTTAGATAAAGAGATAGAGAGACAAACAGATAGATTGATACATACATACATACATGGATGAGATGCATACATACGTATATACATATATACATAAAAGTTGGACATAAATGTATATACATATATATATATAAATGTATATACACATATATATAAATGTATATACATATATATAAATGTATATACATATATATATAAATGTATATACATATATATATAAATGTATATACATATAAAAGTTGGACATAAATGTATATACATATATACATAAAAGTTGGACATAAAAGAAGGACGATCGTTGACTGGGTACGACCTTTGGAGTGACACCGGTATTACGGGAATGGCATAAATACTGGATACCAGGCCCAACTCGTGACCTCTAACAATTCACGACTTGAAACAAGGCGTTTGACCTGTTTGTTTCTGACAAGTGAGTGTTTTGTAGAAAATTTTGTTGATTTATTTGTTGAACTTGTTGGATTGACTTGTTATTGTTATTGCATTTGTGCCCCTCCCCAAAACAATTGTTATTTGTATTGTTATTGAAGGGGAGTCAACCCAAAGGACTTTTTTTTGTTTTGTTGTTGCATTTTTGTTTTCATTCGCTACACAAATTTGCTCATTTCAACAAAACCCTTTGCTTTTATTCCTCCTGGTTGCTCAAAGCAACTATGGGGGAACCAAACACCCAACAAGATATATTTTCATCGCCAAGGAAGCCTGAATGGCCGTCATTGCCTGGTATCTCATCTGAATTATCAACTCCGGCTAGCACAATTCCACCAGCTCAGAAAGTGCCGTCAATACTAGTTTCCTGGTCGACGCAAGCAAACAAAATGACGCCGCAAGATTATAAAAAGGACAGGGCTGAAAAATATGCCCAATACTTCCAAGGGAACCGAATTCTACTAATCCCAGAATTGGTAGAAGCAGTTCAGCCAAAAACCCTGTCCTTAATCATTACCGATATAAAAACCAGGAGATTGGCTGGCCTGAAAAAAGACAAATTTGAAAAACTTTTAAAAGCAGCAGGAATCCCAGCTAGATACTTCAGCAGATGCAGCTTTGCTACCTGGGATATCCTGCTGCCATCACAAGAATTGGCAGCAAAGTTAGCCGGGAATAGTAGTATCACTACAAAATATCACAAGCTACAACCCAATTACATGGGTAGAAGAAGAATCAAGGTAACCGAGTGTAACGTGCCCATCCAACTAAGTGGAGACGTATTGGCGGCGTTCCTCAGTGACTATCGGGACGTCGAAGATTTCATAACAATAAAGTCATCTTGTGGCACCGCACATGGTGACTACTCTTTTATCATGTGCCTAAACAGAGGTGGTTTCCAGTCAATACCCCATACACTGAACTACGAGGATCAAGCCATGATGGTGGCGGTGGAAGGTCGAAAGCCACAATGCTGGCACTATAAACAGATAGGCCACTTCTCCAGATCCTGTCCACAAAAAACTACCAACACAACAGCAACAACAACAACAACAACAACAACAACAACAACAACAACAACAACAGCAACAACAGCAACGGCCTCATTAGTATCAGCAACGGCTTCATCGGCCTCATCAATATCATCAACATTAATAACAACAAAAACAATGAAAAAATTAACATTCCAGATACACAACCGACAGAATCAGGGGACCTCCCCAATAACAAGGAGGGGGAGGGGAGGACCCTGGTAATACGGGGCAAAAAGTCCCCATCTAAAGCCTCGAAATCACCCCCTGCCAAAACCGGCGAGAACAAGAACACAGAGGACGAGGGAAAAAGCCCATAGAAAGTCCAAAAACAGAGAAAAAAAGTAGATAAAGAGAAAAGAAAAAAAAAGAAAAAAAAAAAAAAAACAAATGAAATAAATGTACCGAATGAGGAAATGGAGAATTCAACAAATCCAAAGAGAAGGAGGAACAGCTTTGATTCTATCACAGAAGGCGAGGAGGAAAAAAGCAATTCAAAAACATGCCAACAAAAACAATTCCGCAAAAACAACAACGACCAGCCCAAATCATTCTTCCCCAACAACAACCAAAAAATACCCTAGCAGACCCTACTGAACTCCCAATCTCCCCAACACCCCCTCCACTATCACCCATCTCAACCTCCAAGCTACTCCCCCGGTCCGATTCGGCAACGAGAGACTCAACATCACAATCATCATCACCTTCGAACACTAAGCAACGAGCTTAGTCGGCCTCCAGAGAGGTACGACGAACTCTCAACGCTTTCTACTTCTGCCAAGACATCCTCGAGTCACCAGCACTAGAAAGACACGTTAAATAAACACTAGAACCGTTAGCAGGACTCAAAAATTTGATCACAAGGACATTAACAATTCATTACTATTTAGAGGTGCACTCATGGTGACCACCTTTGTCCGTTCGGCTGGCAACCTTACTAAAGAGCTTTGGCGCTTTATTGCAGAAGCCAGTCGGACGGACATAAGGCTGGTGGAAATGTTGCACTCCTCTCTTAAAAACATGTCAACTAAATGCACAGACAGTGTCCCGATTTACGTTCATCCCTGTTTCTATAGGTCCCTAAAGTTGCGGTATCCTTTGGATGTCGGTGGAATTTCCAGGGACGGCAGAGTTACTTGTGAACTCAGTACCGGTTCCCTGCGTCAGGCGGTCGGCATCGTCACACCGGAGGATTTCCGGTCCGCAGTCGACCGTGAGTAAGGTAAGTGGGTCAGATGGCTTTAAACCTTGCCACGTAGAATGTGAGGGGACTGAGGGATTCTAGTAAGTGTGCGCGATTGCTTGCTGACTCAAAAACCTCAGTGTAGATGTCGCTGCAGTGCAAGAAACTCACTTCATTAGCGCTGTGGACTCTCGTGACGCATCAGCCATCGTTAATGGAAAAGCATTGTGTGGATGCCCCCGAA
Organism: Sepioteuthis lessoniana; assembly: GCA_963585895.1. Taxonomy (NCBI): domain Eukaryota; kingdom Metazoa; phylum Mollusca; class Cephalopoda; order Myopsida; family Loliginidae; genus Sepioteuthis; species Sepioteuthis lessoniana. The sequence continues at coordinate 65,149,606 of OY757918.1, read as the reverse complement.
GAACAACGGTTCCTGATAAACCAGCTAACATCCCGTTCCCTCCTATTGCAAGCAATAGGGGCCGTCTGGAATCATGGCTACGGGAACATTTCATGTCAAGTGCATTCAACACTTGTCCACATCAACCGTTACAAATGATGACGGGGAGGCCACTGGATATAACGTTTATCCAGGGAGCAAAACCATCGGCGGTACACACACTAATTCCTGTCCCACATCACTGGAAAAAGAGGGTGAAACAAGACCTCGACCGGGACATTGCGTTCGGCATCATTGAACCAGTACCAACAGGTACTCCTACGGTTTGGTGCTCAAGAATGGTAGTTGCACCGAAAAAGGATGAATCTCCCTGGAGGGCAGTTGACATGCAAAAATTAATTGCTGCTACAAGGAGAGAGATCCATCATACTCCTTCTCCATTCAACCAAGTATCTGTTGTATCCGCCTGAACCAAGAAGACTGTCCTAGATGCATGGAATGGGTACCACAGCTTACCACTTTCTCCGGCTGCGCGAGATGCAACCACATTCATAACAAAATTGGGCCGTCATCGGTACCTCAGAGCACCCCAAGGTTTTCACGCGCCTGGGGATGGATACACTCGCCGATTCGAGGATGTTACGGTGGATACACCCCGAAAAACTCGCTGCATTGACAATAGCCTTATCTGGGACGAAACCATAGAGTCTGCTTTTTGGCACACTCTTGAATACATTACCCACTGTGGCAGAAATGCAATTGTCTTCATCCCCGATAAATTTCAATTCGCAGAAGACGAAGTGGAGTTTGCTGGCTTCCGAATAACAGCCGACGGTGTAATGCCAACGAAAAAAAAAAATGACCGAAGCCATTCTCAACTGCCCGATTCCCACAAATATCACAGGTACCAGATCCTGGTTCGGACTAGTTAACCAAGTCTCATATGCATTCTCACAGGCTGACGCCATGGCCCCCTTTCGAGAGTTATTACGTACAAAAGATCTTAAATTTTATTGAGATGCCACACTGGACAAGCTGTTCTAGGAATCAAAACGAAACATCGTACGGGAAATCGAGGAAGGGGTGAAAACAAGTCACCTATACAGTTGGTAGTTTGGTTCCTTTTTTAATACCATATCAAACTTCTTGGGTTATTTAATGCCAAAATCATTGTTGTAGAAGAACAGTAATTGTACAATTTAATCCATCGTTGGGGAAATAAGAGGGTTCATAATTTACCCATTAGTATTAGTCCGAAAGGGAGAGTAATATCGCTACAAGAGTTCGAACTTGCTTACTACGATGTGGCATTCCAGCAAGTTAGTCACTACACCGCGGGGAACTCCTCTATATGCATAGACATACTAGAGGATAGATAGATAGATAGATTAGAAGGCGTTAGTGGTGTGATGCTTACCGTCGTAGGAAACAGACAATGTGATACAAGTTCAATTCCTTGACGAGACTGTTTGCATTTCACATTGTACTAATACTCTTGAGAACGATATGAATCTAATTGTTTTCCCCACAACTATGGGTAAAGAGTAGGACAGACTGGATTCTTTAACCTTGGTGTGGTAGCCGATCGAGGAGAAGGAAAACTCTTAATTCAAACCAATTAAAATCCGCTTAAAAGATTGACCTTGTGTCGCATCTTGCTCATGCAGAATAATTACATACATACATACATACATATATGAATGCATGCATATATGCATACATACTTACATACATGCATACATACATGCCACCACTCTGACATATATCTGTCTCTCCCTTTCTTTTCTGTATCTTCTTCTTATGAGCCCTCCCTCCTTATATTTTTATTTTTGTTTTAATCTATTTCCTCCTATACTGGACTTAAGAGAAAATAGCCGCCATTCTGATGAATTCTTTCTAAAATAAAGACGAAATATCATTGTTAAATCTGTTGTCAGCGTTTCGGTTTATCCACTTTTCCACTTATTTTCCTCATCTTGCAGCATTTTTCCATACATGCATACGTACATACTTGCATACATAAAACATGCTGGTGGTGCGTTTAGTGCAACGGTTATCGTCATGAAAATATAATAGGCAACATGAGTTTAAATACTGGACGGCTATGTTTGTTTTTCTCTTTGATGCTGTTGAGGAAGACATGAATCTATTTGTTTAGGCTTGGTTAGGCCACCAGTCTAGGAGAAGGACAATTCTGAATTCAAACCAGCAGCATCCCGCACAGTACTTTCTGAGTGCTTGTCACTAAAATGATTGATGATGAAATGTAAATTTGAAATGATAAGAAAAAATGAAACAATGACATCGAAAATGAAAATGAAACAAAAAATTAAAGACAGTAGAGGGTGAAGGTGCCTCGGGTAGTGTAATGGTTAGCAAACTCGACAAGAAAACCTTCATGAGTGAGTTCGAGTTTCATTGAGTGCCCCATTTATCCGGCCTTGAGTCACATCAAAGAAAAAAGCTTAGTAAATTACTATAAGAAAAACGAAGCTGTAGCCGTATCAGTACTACTGTATGGTTGTATGACTTGGATTTTAACGAAATGCTTCGAGAAAAAGCTAGATAGCAATGACACAAGGATTTATCGAGTTATTTTGAAAAAAAAAACCTCCTGGAAGCAGCTCTCGACAAAACAGCTTTTGTATGGCCACTTAACTCTCATCTCTCCAGCTATCTAAGTAAGATGAGCAAGACATTCAGAAAAGTAAGGACGAACTCATGTGAAATTTTTCAATGGACTCCAGCACATGAAAGACACCAACGATGGCCGACCAGCAGAAGCTTACATTCATCAACTCTGAGCGCACACTGAGTGCCATTAAGAGGACCTACCAAGCGTGTTAACCGATTGGGACGGATGACAAATGAAAATCAAAGAAATCCGTGTTGATGATACAAAGAAAAAGAAACCGAGAAAGGCTTAAAATTATTTAGTAAGTGTTATGCTCTTTTAAGCTTAAAAAGTGAGTTGATAAAATTTCACTTTTTGACATTGATGATGAGGGACATTTAATCCGATCAAAAACGATCACGTCACAAAAAAAATTGCGGATCTTTCGATATTCTTTTTACACATCGGTGTTTTCAAAAAAACAAAAGCCAAAAAAAAAAAAAAAAACCAACAAAAAACGAAAGACATATCGAACAGCAACAGTCCGTAAGCAACATAAAACCTGCAAACATCATTTGTAAAATAACATCCGACAGATTGTTAACAATAACAGAATTTATCTATCTATCTATCTATCTATATATATATATATATATATATATATATATATTTGTGTGTGTGTGTGTGTTTGTGTGCATATCTCGTCTTGTAACACCCCTAACAATTGTTGTATAAAATTTCAATTTCTATTAAGCGAAAAATAGCAGGATTTTTATCCTTCGAAGAAGAATGTTATATTAGCAAAACGAATTTCACCCACTGAGTTGAAACTCTTGGATTAACATTATCAACATAATTTTTGTAATGCTTACATGTGCATAAAAAGAAGAGAAAATAATTGACAGACAACTTCACAAAAGCATAAATATTTTATTCAACCAAAATAACACATTAATAGAAAATCAGACAATTAAAAGATAGTTACTATCCATATACTTCTGGCCAAGCTATTGCAGAAAGTCTTTCTTATTGAAGTCCGTCCGACTGATTGTCATTTGACTTGTGTCCTTTCAACGAGTGTCCCATGCTAACAGCACAATATCTCTACTTATATTATCTAGAGCCTCGCTACTTCTATCAACTAGCGATTGGTGTTCATTTGCTAGTGTCTCACTTTATTCCTATATGTCAAACAGCTATCTCAATTTCTTCCAGTTTATGAAACATTGGTAATCCATAAAAATTGTTAGCTTTTGTAATAAACTAGAAGAAAAATTCCTTTTCTTTTTTAGTTGATATCTCATTGCCCGTCATGCAAAATTTTGTAATTTTTTTCTATGATATTCTTATCTATGTTTGTATTAATAGTTAGCTTTATCCATTAGTAGTTCATGGATTTTCGTGGTATGGAGCTTAAAAAGTGAATGTCATCTCTAATGTAACTTTTTATCTTATATAGGTTGTAGTAGAATATATATTAGTTTGCTGAATCTGTTAGTGAGGCTTGCTAGGTCTGCTACTACAGATTGAAATTTGAGATCACTAGGGTTTTGAATTGCAATATATTCTGAGGTTTGTCTTTCAACTATTTTGAAATGTTCATATGCGCATAAAAAGAAGAGAAAATAACTGACAGACAACTTAACAAAAGTATTAGTATTTCATAACGCACCCAGTCGGCTGGGGCTGTAGAATACACCGACTGCACCTCTTCAAAAAGGTAAGACGCACCCCAACAAGGATATGACACTAAACAATCTGATGGTGAGGTTCCAGTAATGCTGGAGTTTTTGAGAATGCGGAGTAGCCCTTCATTGCTATCGCTCCAATGTCCACTCTGGCCGGGAGTGGTAGCATCTTTGGATCAAATAGAACAAAACTGTGCACTTATGCTAAACTCACTTGCTTGAAATAGAACTGTTTTGAAATTTAAACTGTGTACTTTTGCTAACCTGAATTGTTCGAAATGGGAGTATTTTTGTATGCTAAACTGGATTGTTTGAACTAGAGATGTTTTTAACATTGACCCTGTACTTACACTGAACTGAATTGTTTGAAATAAAACTGTTTATTTGAATAAAAATGGATTTGGTATTGAATAACCTACAAAAATTGATATATCATAAAACCCAAACAAACAAACAAATAACACATTAACCGAACATAAGACAAAGAAATAGTTACTATCCGAAATACTGCCGGCCAAGCTATCATTGAAAGTCTTTTCTCGCTCATGTCGGTCTGACTATTTGTCCTTTTGTCTACTGTTTACAGAACTAATGTCCCATTCTAACAGCACGGCAACTCAATTTATCTTATCTGGAAGCCCGCCACTTCCGTCCACTGGCGATCGGTTTTCAATCGCCAGTATCTCTTTTTATTCTTATATGACAGTTATTCAAAAAATAAATATACCCATTATATATATATATATATATATATATATATATATATATATATATATATATCCACAATTTGATTTTGGTTGCAGAGTTTCAATGCTAATTTTGTGTAAATTGAGTGTAATTATATTCGTTTTGATGGCAATGGAAATATGAAAATTCTGGTTTCTTCTGTTTAAAATAGAGTAAATATTTTATTTAAAAAGATTTTAGGTGTTTACTTTTGTGCTTGAACAATATTTTCCCTCTTTCTCTTCCCTTTCTCTCTCTCTCTATATATATATATACATACACCAAATTACAAAACGTGCTCAAGACCGGCCAGCAGAGAAAAAAATATGCGTGGTCCACCAACCCGCTTTTCAGCTGCCACATTAATCTAAGTTGCATGTAGCTATGAGAAGTCTACAATTGTTAGATATGGTCAGAGTACTCTCTCTCTCTCTCTCTATATATATATATATATAGAGAGAGAGAGAGAGAGAAGAGAAATCAAACCTAAAAAACAATTTTCAGGTCTTTTTTGTTTTCTATTGTGGGATATTGTCTACATATTTATTTAAATACACACACCCATACACACTGAGTACAAAATGCTGAAATTTACATAGAGAGGAGTTGTAGCTTACATTGTCGCAACAAATATCAAGAATGATCAAGCATTTGACCCGAATCCTCGTCGAGTTCATAGAAAAAATACGTATATTCTATACATTATCATAACTTCAGTACTTTCCCAAATTACATACATTTTAAAGGATGGCCATTAGGTCATTACTTAAAGAAGATGTAGTGCTGTTTCCATTAAAATCTAGAATAATTGTTCATATTAGCAGGTCCCATTAGAATTCCACGTAACAAAGAAAATCAGGAGCTATTTAAGCAGATTGGATGATTTGCAATTTTATTACATATAAATCCTATTGTTACGTTTGCAAAAATAACACAAAAATACACAAAAATCTATAAGATATTTAATATACATATCATTTGTTAGTTTCTTGTTCTACCGAAACTACAAGATGAAAATATAGTTACATATTCTATTTTGTGAATAACGGTATCGTTGGTATTGAGGAATCTTCGGAGTTTTTTTCCTTTTTAAACATTCAACAGCATGCTGTTAGAGCTTAGTTGGTTGTTTGTCTGGGTTTTATGGCACATCAACCTTTGTAGGTTATTTAACGCCAAATCCATTTTTATGCAAATATTCAGTTCTATTTCAAACAATTTAGTTTAGCATGAGTACACAGTTTAATTGTCAAAATCATTTCTATTTCAAGCTATTCAGTTTATTCAAACAGTTATAATTCAGTTTAGTATATGTATAGGTTTTGTTTACACACAGTTAAATGTCAAAACAGTTGTATATTAAATAAATCAGTCTAGTGTAAGTAGAGTTTCAATGTCAATAGCAGTTTCATTTCAAGCAATTCAGTTTAACATAAGCACGCAGTTTAAATGTAAGAAGAGTTTAATTGTCAAAAACATTTCTATTTCAAGCGTTTCAGTTTAGTCAAGCAGTTCTAATTCAAACAATTCAGTTTAGCATAAGTGTGCCGTTAGTTTTATTTAACTCATAGATAGGGCCCTATCAGGTGCTACCACTCCGGGCCAGAGTGGACCAGGGAGCGATGGCAATGAAGGGGTTCTCTGCATTCCCCAAAGCCCCAGCATCACTGGAACCTTACCATAAGATTGTTTAGTGCCATATCCAGGACACTCTGCAGTGGTGTAGTCAGTGTATTCTACAGCCCCGGTCGATGTTGGAGCCTATTAGAACATCATAGTTCATCGGATACTTCGCAAACGTATATGCAATATTTGGTGCTTACTCTGTTGCTCAGTGAGGATAGATGAAATGAGAACAGAGCGATAACATTAGAGCGGAACACAGTTTTTCATATTAAGAAGCAATATCGACGGAGAAAATATCCCACTTGATTGAGGGCAGAAGAATATCCCAGATGGCTTCAGGGAGGAGATGTTTAAGAATATCTATCTCGGCCGATGGGAGGGTAAATGAATATTCTGCTTGGCTTTGGGAAGGGTATGTGGTTGGGCATAACGTGCGAAAGAAAATCCTGTTCAATTCGTGACTAAATGATAATTTTAGGGGAGGGTGTTTGTTCTCTTTGAATTAACAGAATCTATAAATCAATAAAATTCTCCAGACCATGAAGATAAGAGGGGCATACGATAAGTTTCCAGATTTTTTTCGTAAGGGCATTTAAAATTGTCGTAGACTCTTGAGAATTCAGTATGTTATTGCTATACATCTTTTGAAATGACTGACCAATTTTTATGATTTCATGTTCAAATGAAGAGCTACACAAGGAATTGGAATACACCCTACTAAAGACTGATTGTCACAGCTGGTGAATTTCAAAAATGCAATCTGGACATGAGGACATTTTAGAAGAACGATATGCAATAAAATTCTGTTTTAAACTTGGAAATGCTTCAGACTGCTTTTGGACCATCTTGCATGAAGCAATTATCAGAGATTCACGGAAGGCAGGGAGTCTGTGAGGAATGATGAGAGGTATGAAAAGAGTAAGGAAGTCAATACACCAGAGTTGATTGGCCAAAGGGTTAGAGTTACGGTTAGGGTTACTATATTGAAGTTTTAAGGGAGGTCAGGAAGAGATTCTGTCGGACAAGGCCAGCACTCTTCAAATCGGGCCAGTGGCATTTCCACCAGGACAATACACCAGTCCACAACTCCATCCTTGTCACAGACTATTTGACCAATATGCACATCAAGAGAGTTCCTCAGCCTCCCTCTAGTGCAGACCTTGCTCCCTGTAACTTTTGGTTATTCATGTATAGGGGTTCATATGATAATGTCACTCATGAGTAAGTCCTTATGTCAGCATCAGTACTCAGTGTGTCTTGTTCGTCTTACTTGTATAGTTACTGAGATAGGAGGTAAGTGACTGTACAGCTGCTGTTTTGTGGAGTGTGACTTCCATGGTTTGTTCTATTTTGAACCTATAAATAAAAAAAAGTTAGGTTGGCGACCGTAATCGAGGGTTACCCGAAAACTCCCTTTTCAAGGTGAAGGAGAGGGCGTTACTCTTTTCCTTAGATTGCTCCACTTTACCCTTGAAACCTACCTTATAATGCTAAGTGTTAAACAAGGAGGTATGAAGTACCACTTTTTAAGTCTTTGATATGACTCAACCTGGGATTGAACCCCGGTCTCCAGAGCCATTGACAAACATCCCCCTCAATTATTCAGAAAAAGTAAATTTTCTTCGAAACAATGAATTCTATTAATTTTAATGGGACATTACAACGTGTAAATAGGTGTTATTAAGTAATATTTATTACCAACATCTTCTGCATTAAAATAATATTTCTAATTATAAAATTTCATATATATATATATAAGAGGTGTAAATCTTGTTGGTTTTTATATATTCATATTTTTTGTTGCAAAGTAAGAATGTTTCCTTAGAATAAAATTAACTTTTTAAGTAAATAGTCTGGCAGGACTTATTCTTGGATGATACAGTACAATACTCACAATTTGCTCTCTGTCGTTTGAGGTGGTAAAATACACCGACTGAAGCTCTGCATAGGGGTACGACTCCACTCCTCAGCGAGTATCCTGAATATGACGGTAAACTCCATCAGAAGGTAAGGCTCCAGTGTTGGAGTTAGGTGGAATGCGGCGTACGTTTTCATTACCATTACTACAAGGGGCACCTCAGGTGGTGTAATGGTTACCAAGCCAGATTGGCAAACCTTCATGAGTGAGTTCGATTCTCGGTGAGTGCCTCATTTATTTGGCCTTTTGACATATCTAAGCAAAAAGCTTAGTAAATTACTACAACCAGGTACACTTCAATGCGTATTGGTAATACCGGTAAGGGTTCCATCTATGAGTTAAATAGAACTGTTAAATCATCTTCTGAGGATTATCATTATTAGTTATTTTAAACTATAGTGCTGTGTGAAAATTATTTATATTACATAAGAATATTTAATAAATATAATTACTTATGTAAAATTGTGATACTTAAGATATATATATATATATATATATGTGTGTGTGTGTGTGTGTGTGTGTGTGTGCGATAAAAATATGTGGAAAGCGGAGATAGATTTTAGGGAGTCCACTGTCAAAACAAAAAATCTTTAATGAAACCTGATACATTTGACATTAAATCCCTCCCAACTTTTGCTGCTACAACTATACCCACTCCACTCTCCTGAAATGCTTTTAAATAGAAAAAAATCAGAAAACAGTCTCAGTCATGAAGAAGTTTGTGAAGATGAAATAAAGCCCAAACAAAATATAACACATCTAAATCTGAGTTAAGTGTTTGATTTATCCAACTCCCCACATATTTCTTTCATATTGTCAGATTCACTACAAATCTATCTTTTCAACATATATATATATATATATATATGTGTGTGTGTTTGTGTTAACAGGATTTTGCAGTTAATAACCTACATGGACTGATGTGGTATAGAACGCTAACCAACAAACCAACTTACCATTTGATAACATTAAACGGTAGTAAATTAAGTTACGAATAATCAATACACGAAAATTGAACAATGTATTGTAAATATCAATGTAAAAAAAAAGTAAGTTTAGTGTTAATAACTGAGACCCTAACTTAGAGTACACACACACAGACACACACACAAGAAAATCCTTACTTTCAAAAGCCCCAAAATAACATTCATGATAAATAGAAATTTAACTTGCAGTTCAAAAAACGTTGTCTTCATAATCAAATGTTCTAACTGTAAATAGGTATACATCGGACGAATTTATGCACTGAACAATAGTCTCTTTATATAAAAGTAACATTAACTTACCAGAAAATAGAAAGCTTTATATATCAAAATAGCTTTGTGAATGCAGCAATGGTGAATTTAAATAATGCTAATATACCAGACTGATGACGACTCGATACTCCAAAAAGAAAATAACGTCATAAAGAGATTCAAACCAACATTAAACAGACTATATCCACGCATATACACATACACACAAACAGACCCTAATTCCCACTTCTATAAACATATGCATACGCAGACCCACGTAAAATATCTATGTATGGAGCCAAATACCTTCATCTCAAACTACGCTAAAGAAAAAGCATCTATACGAATATAGGTAAACATTCATGTCAATGTGTGTATATACTGAGAGAGAGAGAGACAGACAGACAGAGACAGAGAGAGGGAGAGAGAAGGAGGAATAGAGAGAGTGAGAGAAAGGAAAGAACAACTCAAAAATATGAGTGTAAGGGTGTGTGTGTATATGAATGTACATGCATGTGTATGAATGTACACACTCACACACAGAGAATAAATACTTATATATATATATATATATATAACATGCTTTGATACATGCAAAAATATCTGGAGAGACCAGAGGTCTGCACGGACAATTAACTTCAATGGGAAATTCACAGACTCAAATCCTGAAATTAAAAAGGGTCACATCCATTTCAATATAATCTTCTCAATGAAGTCAGCCACCGAATACTCCTCTAACCCTTATATATCTCCTGAAGAAGTTGTATCGTCTGAAACACCTTTTGAGAATAAGTATCTGAAATAATAAAAACCTAAATACCAAATTCGGATTTATTTACGGACAGATTCATTCTGTCTGATGAATGCATAAGACATGAAACCCAGTGTGACTGACACCACCACGTATCCGATAGCGCAAAAATGTAGACAAATGAAAGCTAATACATAAACGTTATAAATCCTTTGCTGACGTATATCGTCGAGATGGTTGAGCAGTTAGATACCATGTCTAGCGTAAAGTGAGGCAGGTTTCTATCCAAGTTTGAAACGTGCTACGTGTCACAGTGTTGTGATACATCGAAACAGTCTATCTGTGGATGACTATATGTATAAAACCATCTCACAATTGTGTTTTTCTCAAAAAATACATGAAAGTGACTGTTGTGAGATTTTTTTCTCATCTACTGGCCAATACTTAGCACTTTTAAATTTTTGTGGAAAAAGGTTTTTAAAACATCTTGTTTATATATATATATATATATATATATATATATATATATATATATATATATACGGTTTTATGTGTGTGTGTGTGTGTGTGAGTGTGTGCCTATGCAAAAATCTGGAGGAGAAACCCTGTTGTCGATTTCTTCCTTCAGTCTAAATTCTTAAAATCAGCTCATTGATTTCAGTTAGAAGTTTTTTTTGGTATTTGGAGGGGGTGCATGAATGTGTTTTGCGAGATGGAAATAATGCGAATAGATGAAGTGTTCAAAGTCTCAACAAAGTCATTGTAGCCAGGCCAAAGTAGAACTTATTTTATGAAAAAAAAAACATTATCTTTATGGACAGTTAAACTACATTGGTCGAAATATCTGCAGGTCTATTTAATCAACTAGAAAGAAAAATGTGGGACATATATACATTATCATCCATAGACAGACTGTTTTGTTGTTTTACAACGACTTCAGTTTTGCTAGTCGCTTCGAGCTGGGATCGAAACCCATATAATTTTATGTTATACATATGACTTTACAACTCAGCCATTTCAGTGGCGCACGTCAGCGGGGGTGGGGAATATAACAGATTTGTATTTTTAACTTACGTTTGTTTACATTTTACGCTATCAGATACCAGAGTGCTCAATTCATCAGAAGAGATTTTGCATTACGCGCGTGGCAGTCAATAATTCCTTTGCGAGAGTGCTCAACCCCAGGGAGGGGAATACATATTTTTTCATAAGAGAAAATACTGCATATATATATATATATATATATATATATATAATTTTCTCTTTTTAAATTATATATATATATATATATATATATATACTCGTAGTAAAGTAAGTAATAGCTCCTGTCGTAGAAAATGGACATGGTGAACTGAGTTCAAACCCCAGAAGAGGCTGTTTGCATTTCACAAAGTGCTAATACACATAGGAAAGCTATGAATCTACCAATTCTCCTTCCAGCGATGGATAAATAGTAGGACAGACTGAGTTCTTAAATTTTCGTATAGCAACCGGTCTAGCAGTAGGAAAACTCTGTATTCAAACCTGTTAAACGTCGCTAAAATTTTACTTCATACCAAGTCCAGCTCTTAGGGAGGGATTATTAAATACACCCCCCCACATATATATATATATATATATATATATATATATATATATATATATATATATAACGGGTTAATGATGCGTATTATTGACTTTTAAACGCTCTCTAACTTTCTCAACCTTAAATTTTGCCCTTTGAAAAAGTCTCTCACTGAATGCCTAATATTATCGTAAAGACAGCTACTGCACATGACATTTTATGAGCGACGCGAATGAAATACTGTTCTTATAGACAGTTGATATAATTTCGCGCAATGAATCAAGCCGTTGCCGGACCCCATTTTCCCCCAGAACTTATGCATAAATTGCGTGAAGTAGCCACCTCGTCCATATCAAGACAGAAAAATTAATGCGGACAAGTTCTTGAAATCTCTGTGACGATTGTTATCTCAATACTCTCGCGTTGACGCCTATTAGTATTCTGGCTTTGCTTTGTGTTTCAAAATGTCGTTGAACGAGCATCTTGTGATCTGCTCCCGTAAGACGGGGATCGTGAAATTAACGCGAGATAAGACTAAAATTGATTGCTGATCGCGAAAGATATGTCTGGCATGATGACTTGGTATATAGTCATCACCCGTGACTCGGCAACGTTAATTATCAAGGCTTCGAATTGTCCGAAAGGTAAAGTCAAGATAAGTATTATAAAGAAAAAGATAAGAAAAATGAATATATTGGTTTTTAGGATGATGGCGTCGACTCATTTGGGAAAGATATCTCCATTTTTATAAAAGAGAAATTTTTACAAGTCTTCCAAAGAAGTATAGGATGTCTACAAAAGAAATCGACTGCCATAGAAAAAAAAAACGTTTATCTTTCTTCATCTGTTTAACGGCATACCAACTCCTTATTGGTTATCAAATTCTGAAATTCTCTAGGGTTCTATGATACACTGACTGCCTTCAACAGGTGCCCTGGATATAACACTAACCAATCTGATAGTGAAGCTCCAGTAATGCTGGAGCTTTGATGAATGTGGAGAACCTTTTAATTGACATTTCTCTCGGGTCCACTCAGGCCCGGAGTGGTCGCACCTGATATGGTCCTATCTATAGGTCAAATAGAACTGTTTGACATTTAAACTGAGTGTAAGCAAATGACTTACGTTAAATTAAATTGTTAGAAATATAAGTGCTTGATCATTTAACTGTGTGTAAACAAATGACTGATCTGTACTTGAATTTTCAGTGATACATGGAACTATTTTACGGTGTGCAAACGAATGAATAGTGTTAAATAGAATAATTAGTGTGAGATAGCAACACTTACTTGAAGCCATTTATTTGTGTGCAAAAAATGAACTCTGACTCGAAAAAATCTAATCAACAAAATGTGTTTATAAATCATATCCTAGACGAGACTGATTGCATTTCACATAGCACTAATACCCTTGGGAAAGGTATGAATCCAATAATTCTCCCTCCTGCTCTGGGTAAATAGTAGGGCAGACTAGGTTCTTCAGCTTTGGTGAGGCAACTAGTCTAGGAGAAGGAAAACTCTGATTTCAAACCTGTTAAACTCCGCTTAAAAATTGACCTTGTATCATATCCTGCCCGAGCGGAGGGGTTGGTAAATATGAATTTATATATATATATATATATATATATAAATATATATAAATGATTTGGTATTAAATAAGCTACAATTGTTGGAATGCCATAAGCTCCAACCAAAACAAACAAACTGAACATTAATTAATTTATAAATGATTGTAATTCTTAGCATTTATATTTTCAGCGTTCCACTGCGATTTTTTTAATCGGTTCTTTTTTTTATAAACATTTGGTTGCCGACAGTAAAATAGTTTAAAATAACTCATAATAGTCAATAATAAAAAAACACAACAATTATAGCCTCAAGTAACTATTCTTAATACCAACAATTTATACAGATGTGTAAGGTATTATGCATGCCGACCTAATGCAACTATTTAACGCACAGTTTTATTCTGTCAAGTATTACAACACGATAGGAATAATCTTTAAGCAGTTCTGTTTGAGGCATTGATAGGAAAAGCAACTTTTACCTCTCCGAGACAGAATGAACCTGGGAATAATGGCAAAAAGAAATACCCCACATTTCTCACTGAAGAATACACCAAGTGAAACACTACTAAGTCTCCTAGCCATGACAGTAAACTGCACCTGATGGTGAAGCTTCAATCTTCGAGCTTTTTCGGAGCGCGTTTAAAGTAACTGATCTGCTATATGTGAATCAATGTAAAATGTTGATGTGGCATATCTACCAAAAGAAAATACATTAAACAGGTTTACACACAGTAGAGAGATAGAGGTATATATATATATATATATATATATATATATATATATATATATATATATGAGAGGTCAAACAAAGACACATTGAGCCGAAGTCATTCTTCAGACCAATGGTACACAAACAGTACATTATATATATATATATATATATATATATATATATATATATATATATATATTAGTTTTTATATATATTTGAATACATGGATACTTATTTGCGACCACTTTTTTTCTCTGGATGTCGTAATAAGACGACATGAAATCAGTGGTCGCAAATAAGCATTTACACTATTAAATATATATAAAAAAAAACTAATATATTTTTATTTATTATTATACAATAACTCTATCACAGATATTGAGCACTCTCCAAATTATACCGCTTTTGGTCTGCAACAAAACCACCAAGTTAGATAGTGACAATCATACAATTTTGTAATATATATATATATATATATATATATATATATATATATATATATATATATATATATATATATATATAATCTCTAGGCATGTATCAAAAACCAATTCTCATACGTTGTGACTACAATCCTCTTTAGGGGCCCCCATGCTTCCGACTTATGCTGAATCTAAGCTCCGTTTAAGTATTGGAGCACCTCGCATAGTATAATGTTTAGCGAGCTAGATTAGTGATTTTTAACTAGCGAGTTCGATTCTTACTGAGTGGACTTTAATTTGGACCTTTTGTCACGCTAAAATAAGTTAAGTAAATGATGACTTCAGTTTGTAAGGAATCAATTTCAACCGTTTCTGTATTTCTTTTTTTCACAAAGTATAAAGTAGAATTTATCATTTCTGACCTGCCATCCAAATAGATAAATGCGGGTTGCCTAGGTAAGACGTACGAACCTGTTCCAATTTCTTTTCTTTAGTGATTGTTTCCAAGAACTTTTGACACAAACGTTCTGCTATTTAAAAAAAAAAACTTAGTTAGTCAATAATAGATGGATTGTCCAGTTAACATTGATTTCCTGAAATTTTTTCTAATGGAATGACAATAACAGCATTCGTTTTGCTAAATTCAAGCACACAAATTACCGTGGAGGGCGTCCCAGTTATATCGTGGCAAGCGAGTTCGAACTCCAACCGAGCAATTACGTGTTCACTTTCATCTAATATCTTTGGGGAAGGCATGAACCTCTTATCCCTCCCTTGTTATAGGTTACTTAGTACCACAACTTTTCTTCTGCAATGATGGCTTTGGCAATACATAAACCATGAAGGTTGATGTGCAATGAAATAATATAAAAATACCAGTTCAATAGGAGTAATGTTTAGTAGAGTGACTGATGGTGCAGTCGAAAAATTGAAGAATAAACATCAAAATTGTGTATTGTGAGTGTTTACTTTTCCGAAAACTGTTTTCAAAGTAAATGCTTGATTATAATCAAAACTATATTCAAAATGTTCAATAGGATTTTTTCAAATTAAAATTTTTATCAATTATCATTTGTTTGCACACTGTAATATATCAAGTATTCCTATTCAATATAAATAATATTTACACAATTGTATGGTTTCTAATACTAATGATCTATACACAATTGTATTTCTGTGTAATAACAATAATCATTTGTTTGAACACCGGAAGGAGGGGCTAATCTTCCTAGCGTAAGAGCTAAAATGATGGACAGCGGCCTCAAAATAAGCGATTTACGTCCTTGATTCACTATCGGACAAATACCCTTGTGAAGGTATGACCCCACCTTTTTTACCCAACTATCGGTTAAATTGTATTACAGATATTCTTCTACAAAGATCACTTTGGCATTAAATGAGCCACAAGAGTTGATATGGCAACAAGAGCCACAAGAGTTGATATAAACAAACCAAACCACACTAGTTGTATGGATTTAAGCATTCCGATCGACTTCCAGGGGAAACTCTCAATGCCATAGTGGCTAGCGTGCTGGGGAGCGACATCGAAGTGAGGAAGTTGGAATTCCAGTCGTACAATTACGTTTACTGTCAGACTAATACTCTTGGGAAAAGTTATAAACCCTTTATTGACCCAGCTATCGGTTGCCCTGTTGACTGAGGCTGTAGAATACACCGACTGCACCTCTGCAGATAGATCAGACCCCGCGAATGAGTGTCCTGAATATGACACTAAAAAATCTGATGGAGAGGTTCCAGTGATGCTGGAGCTTTGGGGAAGTAGAGCACCCCTTCATTGCCATCGCTCTCGGGTCCGCTCTGGTCCGGATTGGTAGCTCATGATAGGGATCTATCTATGGGTTAAGTAACTAAACTGCATAGAATTAGAACTGTTTGACTAAACTGAATAGCTTGAAATAGAAATGTTTTTGACAATTAAACTCTTCTTACATTTAAACCTCTTGCTTATGCTAAACTGAATTGTTTGAAATGGAACTGTTTCTGACATTGAAAGTGTAATTACACGAAAGTGAATTGTTTAATATAGAACTGTTTGGACATTTGACTGTGTGTAAATAAAATCTGTACTTACACTAAGCCGAATTAGCTCTGTTTGACTAAACTAAATAGCATGAAATACCCTTTTGACAATTAAACTGTGTACTCATGCTAAATTAAATTGTTTGAAATAGAACTGAATATTGCATAAAAATGGAATTGGCATTAAATAATCAACCAAGATTGATATGCCATAAAACCCAAACAACCAAATCAAACCAAGCCCAGCTGTCGGCTGAATAGTACCATAACTGTTCTGAAAGGATGGCTTTGGCATTACGAATGTTGATATGCCTTAAACAAAGAAACCCAACCAAACCTATGCAATTCTAATGAATTTCAAACATCCATCTGAGTCATTGATGGTATTTTAACAGGTACTACCACTCAGGATCAGAGTAGACGTGGAAGTAATTTTAATGAAGGCATAATTCCATACTCTCCGGAGCTCAGGAACTGAAGCTTCTTCACCAGACGGACTTCTTTTTACTGCACACAGTGGTTGTATTTTAGATCCTGCTGGAATCTGAAAAACTACCGATCAGTTGAATGGTAACTCCGATATTCTTGTGCCTGTTACTCACAAAACCTTCAACGTGTTTCCCCCCAAATTGATAACCCGACATCACTACCGATGATGCAATCACCCTAACCTTCAGCCGAACAAAAATTGTCAGCGATGAAATGGGGGTAGAGTCGTTTATCACCCATCGGGAGATTCGCTTCCTACGAGTTATACCACATTAAACAAAACTTTGGTCATAATATTACCCCATAGGGAGCAACTAAATACATCAGTAGAGTGCAGCGGTTTTGTAGCAAGTAGGTTTCATAGAGTGAGGTTGCTCGTTTCACATCACAGGTTTTTATATTCTGATTTTTTTTTACTTCTAGACCGGTTTTCCTAGCTACAAGGCCAGAGAGAACTCTGTCTGTACTATAGTTTACTGGAAGCTGGGCGAGAAATATAATGGATTCATGCCTTTCCCTTAGGCTAAACTACATCCCAGTCTGCTGGGACAGTACATCATACCGACCGCGTTTCACATAGCACTAATACACTTGGGGAAGGTATGAATCCAATTATTCTCCCTCCAGCTATGGGTAAATAGTAGGATAGACTTGGTTCTTCAGCCTTGGTTAGGCAACTAGTCTAGGAGAAGGAAAACTCTGAATTCAAACCTGTTAAACTCCGCTTAAAAATTGACCTTGTGTCATATTCTGCCCGAGCGGAGGGGTTGGTAAATAGCATCATACCGACCGCGTCTCTGCAGAAGGTTACGACTCTCCACCAATGAGTGTCCTGTTTATGACACTGAACAATTTGATGGTAAGGCTCCAATACTAGAGCTTTGGGGAATGTGGAGTACTCCCTAATTGCCATTGCTCCTAAGTTCACTCTCACCCGGAGAAGTAGTACCTGATAGAGTCTTATTTATGGGTCATATAGAATTGTTAGACATTTAAACTGTGTTCAAACAAATAATATGCTAAATTCTATTGTTAGAAATAGAATTGTTTGACCATTTAACTGTGCATAAACAAGCGACTGATATTTAATAGAATTGCTAGTGATAAATAGCAATACTTGGAACCATTTAACTGTGTCGAAACAATAGCAATATTAGAGTACAAACAAATTAGTTCTAACTCATTGAAAAATTAAATTAACTATAAACTATTCAATTACAAATCATATTTGTACGGCTATTGAACTGTGTGCAAACAAATGATTAATAGTAGAAAGAATTATTCATATTTGAGAGAAATGCTTGAAACCATTTAACTGTGCAAAAAAAAGTGAGCGCTGGCTCGTTTAAAGATGCTATCAACAAAATTTGTTTACAAATCCAATATATATACATATATACATATATATATATATATATATATATATATATATATATATATATATATATATATATATATATATAGAGAGAGAGAGAGAGAGAGAGAGAGAGAGCGAGAGAGAGAATTTGGCATTAATTACCCAATAGTTGATATACCCTAAAATCCAACCAACCAAAATAAAATATGAATAGAACCATCCAGATTTTGAGAATCTATTTTTTTTAAGTATTTTAGTACGTGCTGGTTGGTGCGATTTATATCAGGTGACTAGAGCAGTTCGAGTAGTGGTTGGATTGGTTTGGTTTTATGGTTTATCTTTCCTTGTGGGTTATTTAATGAAAGATCCTGTTTATAAATACATATCATATACATGTTTTGTGAGCGAATATTTCGTACGTAATGTTTTTAAACATTCCAAAGGTCATTTGTTTGCGCATGCTTAATATATTTCAAGCATTATCATCTAACAAAAATTTTCCGTATTGCTATCTAACATTAATAATCTTTTTTGCACACAGATAAATGGTTAAGCATTTCTATTTAACCCATAGATGAAGCCCTAATGGGTACTACAGCTCCAGAGTGAACCCGAGAGCAATGACAATGAAGGGTTACTCCACCTTCCTCAAAGATTTGGCATATTTGATGTCTCACCATCAGATTGTTTTGTGTCATATTCAGGACTCACGTTCGGAGGAGGGTCTTACCCCTCTGCAGTGATCTTGTCTTATTTCACAACCCCAGCCGACTGAGCTCCTCGGTTGGTAATGATATTTGGTGTACTGATTGGTTGTGATTTGAAACCCGGATAGGTAACCCTGCGGTGTAGCCTTATTTAGGATTTATGAGTTCAAATTGGATATAATGCTATGGAAACAATAAAAAGATATTTGTTGCACGCGTTCCTATCGAATACGAATAATTTGTACACTGATCTAATTGACCAGATGATGGTTAATTTGATTTCATTGTTTAATGACATATAAATGTTCGTTAGTTATTTAATGCTAAAGTGATCCTTGTAGAAGAACGGCAGTCATACTCTTTAACCAATGATTAGAGGAATTATGGGTTTCATGCCTTTCCCAAGGGTATTAGTCCGAAATTGAACGTAATAGCACAACTGAAGTTCAAACTTGCTATAATAATTTGAGGTATTCATGGTGCTAAAAACTTATGGAGAATATGATGCATTTTTTTTTTATTTCGGAAAATATAATTTTTCTTTTATAATAATAAAAAACAGACTTGTTGCCTTTGAAATAAATTCAAAAGTCAATTTGAAAGGCAGATGAGGAACTAGTACTAAACGAACTTTCAAATTGTCAAAACAAAAAGTAACCAGGGTTGGGGATTTGTCGGTCCATTATCCGTTTAAAATCATGTTATGGGGTTTAAAGGTCAAATCTTTAAATAGGTTAATCCGATCTTTCATTTTTGGTTTGGTTAATCGGGAAAGAGATACTTCTCCCAAGGCGCAGGGTGGGGCTCTTAATTAACCAAACCCCTATATTGCGGTTTGATTAGATGACCAATTAACATCTGATACGTGGAAGGGATAATCTTTCCACAAAGACCAATCAAAAAGAAATAGAAGAATACGAAATGATCTGTGATTAGTTTGCCCACTGGAAATGTTTTTTCTTTGGGGAATCCTCTATAAAAATTGACGTTTTTAGGATTAGAAGAAAGGAGATATCTGATGTCTATACCGAAGACAGAAGAATAAGAAAAGAAATCTCTCCAAAAATTAAAGCCTCTCCTGCAAAAGGGTTACTCTTTGAGAAATTGAGTATCATAGAAAGTCTACAGTAGCTTGATTCCTCATTTGTCTGACTCTCAACTATAAGTAAAAGTGACACAATTTCCACATACATATATATATATATATATATATATGCACACACACACACACACACACACACACACACACACACACACACACATATATATATATATATATATATATTATTGTTACATCATTGTGTTACAAGAAACAGTTGTTCATTGTTAACGAAAAGTTTTTCTTCTTTTCCTTTGCTAATACACAGGCAATTTGTTCGAACGAACCTCCCTAACCGCCAGAAAAAGTTCCGGATAGATTTTGTCGTCTCCCATCTATGGATCTTTCAAACACAACGTAGGGTGGGCACAGTGGGACTTGATAAACCAACCAACCAGAAAAGCATGTGGAACTCACGGAACTAAAGCAACAATTTAGTACCGTGACTACACGCTTACTTCAATGTCCCAGTCCTGCAGTGTAGCCATTATTCTACGGGGATACACGCCACCCAGGGATTGGATTCTAACAAGGAATACGACTCTGGGTCCAAAATAACTTGGAAGTAATGACAATGGTACTACACTCTCCCCAGATCTTCCGAAATTGTGCCATATCATTAGATGCAGTTTAGTATCCCACCCAGGACGTTAATATTTCGTTGGGGTGGGACTTACACCACTGCAGGTGATAGTATCAGTTCTTTCTAATTCAGCTGTCAGCTTGTCATGTCCATTTTCTACGATGATGCTACTTACGCCACTTGAGATGACAGGAGAATAGCAGATTTGTCTTTGTAACACTTGTAGTGGAAAACGCAGTAATCTTGCAAGTGATTGAATCATGTGAGGGTCTTCTGGTGTGTGATATCGTAATATGCTCCCATCTTCCACACAGGATGTCTACAGGCCCGGTGATATTTGCTTTTTTATCGCCTTAAATGGGCATCGCTTTGAACCGACGTCCGTTGTTCTTTGTCCGCTCTACTTTCATTATCGTATTGTTTGTCTAAAGATATTTGTACAAATGGCATTTTTTCAGAGACTGGTTCTGAGGCCGGGTTCAAGTCGAAAGGAGAGTTATATGGATCAAAGAAGATCTCGGGTCAACGACAACTTGGCCGACGGGATATCTGTTTGTACGAACTGCGGTCGATCCAAATTTGCATCGATTTGGTCTAAACGTAAATCCCCTGCTTGAATGATGCATTCGGCTACTTTATACAATCGATATGTACATGATGATCAAGCAACAGATGGCAACAATCTTTCTTCTATACATTATATTTTACTCTCATTTTTAAACTCTTCCTTCTTTAATTACTCTAGTGCCTACTTTCTTTCATTCTTCTTCTTCTTCTTCTTCTTCTTCTTCTTCTTCTTCTTCTTCTTCTTCTTCTTCTTCTTCTTCTTCTTCTTCTAAAAGACCCTTGAATCAATCGGATTTTCTTTCTAACAACTACTTATGATGCTTTGATTTAGGTGATTTGAGTAGAGAATTTTAATTAGCATTGCATAGTTAATTCTGTTACATTGAGAATTTCAACATGTTAAAAAGATATTCCACACAAACTCAGATTAAAAAGAATATTTTCTTAGTATCAATTAGACTAGAAACGGCTTCAATCATTCAGAGCAAATAATGAATTGTTTTAATAAAAATATATCGATATCATGTGCTCTTTTTGAATATCTGAATATGTGTAGATATTTATGAAGAAATTTAGTAAGCTTTTTGCATAGATGTGACAAGAGACCATATGAATGGGATACCCAATGATATTCGAACTCACTCGTGAAAGGTTGATAGTCTAGTGTGCTAATCAATACGCCATTCGAGGTGCCCCATATGTAGATATTTATGTATTTATCGCCCATTCCCACTGCCTGAAAGGTGACACAGGATTGGGTAAATAAAGGATCTCTGCTAACACAAATCTTCTCTGACGTGGAAGTCTCTCTCTCCTCTCTCTCTCTCTCTCTCTCTCTCTCTCTCTCTTTCTCTCTCTCTCTTTCAAACACACACACACACACACACACACACACACACACACATATATATATATATATATATATATATATATATATATTGTCTCAAAATAAGAAAACCCTTTTTATAACATACCAGGATTAGTTATTTTCCGTGAAATATTAAAAAATCAAACGGTATATTATTATATATTATTTATTACAAAATTTTACACCACTGAAAGTCTCTAACGAAAAATAAAGCTGCATACATACTTTTATATATATATATATATATATATATATATATATATATATATATATATATATATATATATACGATGATAATTAAATAAGTTTCCAGACATTTTCCGTGCGGGCACTATTAGTGATAGTACACACATGAAACTTTAGCCCCCTTCCAAGTAATCCCCTCCGACTGCAATGCACTTGTTGTACCGTTCCAACAACTTCTGGAACGCCCCATCGATGTCCTCTTGTGTCAGCGTGTTAATGACCTTCGTCACAGCCTGTTTCATCTCCTCAATTGTCTCATAGCGACAGCCTCTGAGCTTAGGGAATAACCAAAAGTCACAGGGAGCAAGGTCTGGACTATAGGGAGGTTGAGGAACTGTCTTGATGCCCATCTGGGTCAAATAGTCTGTGACAAGGATGGAGTTGTGGACTGATGTATTGTCCTGGTGGAAATGCAACTGACCCGATTGGAAGAGTGCTGGCCTCTTCCGACGAAATATCTTCCTGAACTCCCTTAAAACCTCCACATAGTAACCCTAACCATAACCCTTTGGCCAATCAACTCTGGTGTATTGACTTCCTTACTCCTCCCACATCTCTCATTATTCCTCACAGACTCCCTGCCTTCCTTGAATCTCTTATGCCACTCAATAATTGATGCTCGATTCAGGCAAGATGGTCCAAAAGCACTCAGAAGCATTCCATTCGTTTCTGTGGTATTTTTCCAAGTTTTGAACAGAATCTTATTGGATATCGTTCTCCGAAAGTGTCCTCAAGTCCAGATTGCATTTTTGAAATTCACCAGCTGTGACAATCAGGCTTTAGTAGGGTGTATTCTGATTCCTGCTGTAGCTGTTCATTGGAACCTGAAATCATAAAAATTGGTCTGTCATCTCATAAGATATATAGCAATAACATATTGAATTTTCAAGAGTCTTCGACAATTTTAAATACCTGTACAAAAATCGTCCGGAAACTTATTTAAGGCACCATGTATATATATATATATATATATATAAGATTTGGAATTACTTGCAGATTGTTGCATAGTTGTATTTTTAATAAGGAGTTTCAATGCTACAGACCTTTACTTCGTTTGGTTTTGTTTGGTTTGGTTTTAAGGCATATCAAACATTGTAGGTTATTTGATACCAAATCATTTTATTCAAATATATTAAACATAAGACTTCTTGACTCATTTTGTTGATATCATTTTTAAACGAGCCGGAACTCGCATTTTTGAACATAGTTAAATGTTTTCACTTATTTCAATCTAATACGAATAATTCTACTTACAATTAATTATTTGTTGCATATAGTTAGATTTTTTTTAAGCATTGCCATTTACCACTAACAATTCAGTTAAAAATCAGTCATTTGTTTACACACAATTAAATGATCAAACAGTTCTATTTCAGACTATTCAGTACAGTATGTCAACAAAGATAAATATTTCCAAGTATTCCTATGTATCACTAATAATTCTAGTAAACATCATTCATTTGTTTACACACAGTTAAATGATTAAATACTTCCATTTCAAACAATTCATTTTATCCTAAGTCATTGGTTTGCACTCTGTTTAAATGTCAAAGTACACAGTTTAAATTTCAAACAGTTCTATTTGAACCAAAGATAGGTCCTTATAGGGGTTACCACACCGGTTCAGAGTGGAACTAAGAGCGATGGCAATGAAGGGACACTCTGCATTTCCCTAAGCATTACTGGAACCTTACCATCAGATTATTTAGAGTCATATCAGGATACTCATTGGGGAAGTCTTGTCCCTCAGCAGAGATTCAGTCGGTGTATTCTGCAGCCCCAGCCGACTGGACCACATGGACTTTGATGATAAATAATACCTAATACTACCCAGTTTCGAGTGAATAATATTTTACTAAAAACAAAATCTTAAAATATTTGGTTTAATAGAATTTTTACCTTTTATTCAATAATTTGTTTGAACAATCAGTAAGAAGCTGGTAGAACTGTAGATATGAAGACGTATCGAAATCGTTTAGTTTATTTTGTTTGTTTGTTAGAGTTTGACGGCATATCAACCTTTGTTGGTTATTTAATGCCAAATCCATTTTTATACAGATAAACAGTTATTTCAAACGATTCACTTTAGCATACAAAAACAGTTCCATGTCAAGCAATTCAGTTTAGCATAAGTACGCAGTTTAGTTCTATTTGACCCACAGATAGAACCCTATCAGGTGCTACCGCTCCGGGCCAGAGTGGACCAGGGAGCGAAGGCAATGAAAAAGTACTCCGCATTCCCCAAAGCTCCTGTATTACTGGAACCTCAGTATATTTTTGTGCAGTTATCTAAAATTGTCGTAGACACTTGAAAATTCAGTATGTCTTTGCATCTTATGAGATGACCGACCAATTTTTATGATTTCAGCTTCAAATGAACAGCTACTGCAGCAACTGGAATACACCCTACTAAAGTCTGGCTGTCTTAGCTGGTGAATTTTAAAAAATGCAATCTGGACGTGAGGACACTTTAGAAGAACGATATGCAATAAAATTCTATTTTAAACTTGGAAAAAATGCCACAGAAACGTATGGAATGCTTCAGACTGCTTTTAGCAATCTTGCATGAATCGAGCATCAGTTTTTGAGTGGCATAAGAGATTCAAGGAAGGCAGGGAGACAATAAGTGCACAGTTTGATGTTAGTGTGGGAACTGTTCTCACAATAATTCGCGAGGAACTGGAGATACGGAAGATTTGCGTGAAGTTTGTCCCAAGGGTGCTCAGAGAACATCAGAAAGAAAGACGTTGTCATAACAGCAGGGAGATGGTCGAGCTGATCAATTCAGATCCCGCACTTCTTGATGCTCTGGTGACCTGCGATGAAAGCTGGATCTACTGCTATGACCCAGAGACCGAGAGACAGAGTTCCCAGTGGAAGCATGCTGGTTCTCCCAGACCCAAGAAGGCCAGACAGAGCAAATCCAGCCATAAGCTTTTGATGATCACTTTTTTTGACAGCACTGGCATAATCTACATGCACTTTGTTCCCACTGGACAGACAGTCAACAAGGAATACTATGTTGAGGTTTTAAGGGAGTTCTGGAAGAGATTCCGTCGGAAAAGGCCTGCACTCTTCAAATCGGGTCAATGGCATTTCCACCAAGACAATGCACCAGTCCACATCTCCATCCTTGTCACAGACTATTTGACCAAAACGGACATCGAGACAGTTCCTCGGCCTCCCTATATTCCAGACCTTGCTCCCTGTGACTTTTGGTTATTCCCTAAGCTCAAGGAAAAACTTAGAGGCTGTCGTTATGAGACAATTGAGGAGATGTAAGAATATGGGACGAAGGTCATTGACACGCTCACATAAGAGGACTTCCATGGGGCCATCCAGGATTTGTTGGAATGGTACAAGTGCATTGCAGCCGGAGGAGATTACTTCGAAAGGGTCTAGTGTGTACTATCACTAAAAGTGCTCATACGAAAAAAGTCTGGAAACTTATTGTTGGGTTTCACCCACCTTTCTCCACACAATGAACTAGTCCATCTGCCATATATAGCAGTAGCTACTAATACCAGGGCAGACTAGAAGGTGAAGAGCAGCTTCTTATATTATTAGAGCGTTGGAGACTGGAAATCGCACTAGATCACCTTAATTGCTACTGTAATAACGGAAGCCAATACTATTGTTGGACTATATCTTTATTCTGTATTCACTAATCCTATGTTCTTGTCTACTAATAGTCTCTCTATTGTATATACTTTTTCCTGAGAATACATCTCTATTTCCTCTTATATCGTGGTTTGCCCTTTATTTAATATTACAAACGTTCTCTAACCAGAACGCAACACTTATTTAATGAGCCTTATACTTCAAGCGACAAACTGATGATATTGTATACGAGAAGACATAGACATGGCTAAGAAAAGGAAGCCTCAAGACAGAAAGTGATTTTTAATAGCAACACAAAATAATGCAAAAGGACCAATCATATTTAAGCGAAAACTGATTATACGCATCTGAATAGCAAGTGTCGGTCATGTGACGATAGAGATGAAGTGGTTAATCACATGATAAGCGGATGCAGCAAACTAGCAAAAAAGAAGTGCAAGAGTAGGCTCGACTGGGTGGGAAAAGGGATCCACTGGGAATTGTGCGAGAGTTTAAAATTTGACCATACTATCAGATGATATGCACACAAACCAGAATTCATTCTAGAGAAGGAATCGCATAAAATATCAGGGAGTTTGAAATACAAACCTCTTACCTGAACCCAACAAGAAGACCAGACCTAGTGTTAATTAAAAAGGAAGAAAGAACTTACAATCTAGTGGAACATAGAATAAAAATTAAAGAAAGCGAAAAAATAGACAATACTTGAACCTAGCCAGTGATGTTAACAGAATTAAGGAACATTAAGATAATAGTACCGGGCCATTGGTCTAATGAGTAGAGTGCTCGCCAATAGCTCGGGAGCCCGGGGTTCTGTCCCTAGTCGAATCATACCAAAGACTCAAAAAATGGTACTTGATGCCGCCTTACTTAACACTCAGCAATATAAGGTATAGATCAAGGGTAAAGTGGAACAATCCAAGGAATGTAATAGCACCGTCCCCTACACTTCGGTGTAGAAGCTATTCAAAAGGGAGCCTTCGGGTCACTCTCGACTAAGATCACCAACTTTACTTACTTTTAGGATAACGGTGATAATAATTGTAACGCTCGCGTTTGGAAAGGTCCCAAAACGCCTGAAAAAAACTGGTGGAATTTGAGATTAGAGGAAGAATTGAAATCATCCAGATAACAACATTGTTAAGATCGACTCGAATACGTTGAAGGTTCCTGGAGATCAGGAGAGATGTGCAATCCCTCACTCTTCTGAAAGACCAATAGCTGACGCTAGCGTGAAAAACTCTCAAGTTGTAACGACCGGGTGGAACAGATAATCCACTAGGAGTTGTGCAAAGAATTAAAATTTGACCACACGAATAAATGGTATATGCACAACCCAGAATCTGTCTTGGAGAATAAGACGCAGAAATTTCTCTGGGATTTTGAGATAAAAACCTATCACCTTATCTTGGACAGACGACCAGACCTACTGATAGTCAATAAAAAAAAAAAGAGAGAGATAAAAAAGAAAAGAGAAACTGTAGAATAGTGGATTTTTCCGTCCTGGCGAACCACAGGGTGAATTTAAGAGAAAGCGAAAATGGAGATCAGTACCTTACTAAGTAAGTAAAGTTGGCGACGATAGTCGAGGGCAACCAGAAGGTTCCCTTTTCAATAGTTACTACACCGGAGAAGAGAAAAACTGAAGGTGACGGGGATACCAATTGTGGTTGGTGCACTTGATACAATCCCCAAAGGATTGGTAAACAGACTAGCAGGCATAGATATAAGAGGACAAGTAGATACCATCCTGAACACAGTATTATTATGATTAGCCAGAATACTGAGAAGAGTCCTGGAGATTTGAAAAGATTTGCTGTCACTTAAGCTCCAGTGAAAAACCAACAGCTAACGTTGGTATGAAAAACTCTCAAAGGAGCAAATAATAATTTCCTGGGCCCATTGAAATTCCATGGGTATCTGATTCTGTGACATGGAGATCGGTAGACAATGTCTATCTGTTTTTTCACCCTTTTCTTGTTTAACTTTAAACTGAAGCAGAAGGCGCATTTTGTACACTGGTTTTCTTCATAGGAAATGGAATCGGTGACCCGATTTTAAATCGTAAACGAGGCTGTTCACGTTTCATTCACGCTGATGATCATGGGAAAGGCATGAATCCATTTGTTCTCTCCACTATCAAGCTATGCATAAACAGTAGCTAGGCAACTAGTTAAGAAGAAGGAAAACTCTTCATTCAAATCAACTTTACTCAGCTTACTCTTTCGTCACATCCGGCAAGTGGGTAAATGAATCGTATAAAATAAAATCAAGCGCCACAAAATAGTGGCCTTGTGCCAGAACAAATTAAGCTTAGTACATATTGTTGGCCTTATAATTGTCTTTACCATCATCGCCTGCCTCTTGATTATTTCCTCTATCTTGACTGTCATTTACTAACCCCATATCAGTCTTCATAATCGTTTGTTTCTTATTTATTATCTAATGATGTCTTATTTTCTCAGTGTAGCCTATTTCTCTCTCTCTCTTTCTCTCACTCACTCACACACTCTCTCTCCAGGATTTCAATCCCCGACTTTCTCATTCTCTTTTCTTTGATTCCTTTACCTACTCCTTCTTTTCAGCAATACCTTCCTCTCTTCTTTTCTTTCCTAGTTTGTTCTCCGTCTTCATGAATATTTAATGACCTCTGCATGAATGAAGCCGATTGCAAATCGAAATGCCAGTTGTATTCGTCTGTCATAAAAGCAAAAAGACCAATGAATTAGATGACCACACCCAACTGCCGCACTCTTCAATCTCCTTAATCTTCAGCAATTTGTTGCCTTCTCGTGTCCCAATCCTTGGCACCGATGTGACGTTGCTTCGCCTCGCTGGCTCTCACTGACTGTAATTAAATTGAGCTCACCCTACGGACGATGTAGTGACTGTACGTGACCTCGTTTCTGAGACACAGGAAGGCATATAGCAATAGCTTTTGTCTTTAATAATAATAATGATAATGGTAATAATTTTTACACATCAGCTCTAACTGATGTTTTTTTACAAAAGTCTGAGAGGTACCAAGTCTCCACAGGTCTCCTGGACTGTTCTCAGCATGCTAGCTATCTTCACTATTCTCTTATTTGAATGGTCTCGATTTTTTTTCTGGATTTCAATTCCTTCAGTTTTTTTTTTCCAAACGTAACAACTACAATTGCTATCACAGTTACCTTCATATTCGACATGTTTCTTTTTTCTGGTTAATCAAAATTAGTTTTGATCGTCTTGTTGGGATTGGGGGATCCATTTGTATTTCAATTTCTTTGAGACTTCTACGCGATTCCGTTTCTAGAGCAGATTCTAGTTTGGACATTTATCCTTTATCGCTCATTTCCTAATGGATCACTTTTTCTACCTTGTCTCTATTCTTACTGAGACTTCTTCCTTTTTTTTCTAAATTTCTAGAGATTGATCCAAGTGATCCGCGTGGTATTACTGTTATTTTCATATTCTACAATTCTTAAAAGTCTCAAGAAAGACCCAGCCATTTGTCGAGTTTTACATAGTTCCTTTGGCTTTCTTTAATAATGATTCCGTTTCTATTTTTAGGTTTCCTAATTGAAGCCATTCTCAGGTCATCGCATGTGCAATGTGTAAACGTTACCCCCTTACCCCCACCACATTATCTCTGTCTTCTAACCATTCCACTTCTTACGCCGGCCGGTGATCAACTAGTGGTTCGAGGGGGTAACGCACATTTCTTTACCTACACAAGAATACGATCGAGGGAACGGAGAAAATAGAAGGACAAACGAACAACACGAACAAAGCTTGGGGTTCACCAAGTGCAGAGGAAGGTATGCAACACTACATGCATGTGCAGACTATCGCTAGCGTGGGTTACTAGCGAAAATTCCACAATGCTACTGGAATCAGACTCATCTTGACTCACTGTCGCTGGACCCTATCCCATGCTGCCTCGCCTCTCTGCTCCGGTGTCTGGTGTTGACTGCCCCTCCGTGGATCCACGCCAACCTCTCTGTTCGCCTCTCTCTGTCCAGCCGCCAACTGCCTTC
The DNA here is from genome assembly GCA_963585895.1 of Sepioteuthis lessoniana. NCBI lineage: Eukaryota > Metazoa > Mollusca > Cephalopoda > Myopsida > Loliginidae > Sepioteuthis > Sepioteuthis lessoniana. The sequence continues at coordinate 65,119,208 of OY757918.1, read as the reverse complement.
TCTGCTCTCCAGCCGCCAACTGCCTTCTCTGCTCTCCAGCCGCCAACTGCCCTCTGCTGGGTCGCGTCGTCAACTCCATTCGCGTCCCCTTACCACTTCCGGATACGGCGAGATTTCATGTCCAAGAATCCTTTGTCTGGTTTCGCGCCAAAACAGACTCGTCTGCTTTGGCGGCCTACCCACATAGTGCTACAAATGTAATAGTTTGTCTTTTGAAGTGTCCACACGAGTGTTTTTCTTCACATTTCTCTTTTCTCGTTTTTTTTTATTTCTGTCCTTGTGTTCTTTTTGTGGCCGTTATTATTGACTGCTGTAATTAATCTTTCTTTACACTTATTTGTACGTTCTTCAAGCTTCTGGGTTCCACACAGTCCTCAATGCTGGTGAGTTCTCTTCCACTTCTTTTTCTTGTGTCATCAAAGACTATTTACATCATCTTTCGAGTGTTAAGCTTGGTGCATCGTTATAAATTTTCTCCTTCAATAGTCTATGTGAGTTCATGAATTTTTATGTTCTCATGGTATATCGGGTATTAATCCTCAACAATTTACTAACAATAAGTCTCCTCAAATCCTCCAGACCTTCCGCAGTAGTTTCGTACATTTTTAACTGTGTCTCGAATTCCTAATTTATCTCATTATCGATTTTAGCACAATTTCTGGAGAGCTTATGATTATCGGCACTACTTCCTACCTTTACATTCCGCACATTTCCCTATTTCCAAAAGATATCTTATGTTTTCAATCTAGCGTTTTCTTATAATCTCATTTTGCTTCTATTGGTTTTGTTAAACGGTTTGAAGCATTCTAATCGAACAGGAATAAAATATCAAATCCTGTTTACGCATATATATCAAATATATATGGTTAGTAAACTCATTGTTCGTGCATAACCTTCTTAAATCAGCAAGATTTCATTTTTTACACACTGTGAAATGATTTCAAAATATTTCTTTTCCACAGAAATATTTCAACTTAATTTTAATCCCTTGTTTTCAGAGGTTTCAAATATTACTCACACTAATAGTTTTATTTGCACATAGTTAAATTGTTCGAAGAATTGCTATCTTACACAAATAATTCTATTGAGTATTAATGGTCTATTCGCAAACACTTAAATGACTTCTTAAACCACCCTGGCTGATTTAAGAAGGTTATGCACGAAAAATTAGTTTACAAACCATATATATTTTATATATTTTATTATATATATATATATATATATATATATATATATATATATATATATATTATTCCTGTTCGATTAGAATGCTTCAAATCGTTTCAAATCTTTTATTTGCACATAAGTAAATAGTTTCATGAATTCATCATCATCATCATCATATCGTGCTGGCAGCACGGATATCCCTGACCCTCTCTCGCCACTCCTCCCTATCGTTCATCGCCCTAGGTAGGTCTTCAGGACAACAACCTGTATCCTCACATAGCTGCTGAATGTACGTTCGTGCTGGTCGTCCTGCTTTTGCGCGGCCGTGTGTGGGGATCCATAAGAGTACATCTCTTATGAGTTCATCTCTGCTTCTCCAGCAATGTCCTGCATGTCTGGTTCGCCTAACTTGAATAGTTTTCGTGATAGGGGGCAGGTGGCCGTACAGTTGGTGTCTTGTGGGGTGTTGCTGCCAGGACTTGTTCAGGATTGTACGCAGCATTCTTGTGTAATTGCCATCTAGTTTCTTCTCCAGCCGTTTTGTTAGCGTCCATGTAGTGCATCCATATAGCAGTATCGATGTGACCGCTGCCTGGAAGAAACTGCGTTTCATTTTATCGGTTCATCAGACATTCACTGGCACACCATTAAATGATCAAAGAGTTTTATTTGACCTATAGATGAAACCCTCTCTGAAACGAACACTTCGAGTTCAAGTGGACCAGGGAAAATTGCCAATGAATGGGTTTTCCACATTTACCATCGGATGGTTTAGTGTCATATCTACAATTCTCATTGTGACGGGGTCTTACCCCGTTAAGTGATGCAGTCGGTGTATTCTACAACCCCAGTTTATTTAGCTGGATTCAGTCTTGAATGAAAGAACATAGCAAATAAAACTATAAAAATATGATCACATTGTCACTTGATCATGTGGCTTTCCCGAAACTTCGAAGAGAAATAAAAATTAGATAAACTACGTATGAACAGATCCTCTACGTCTTCGGTTTTCTACTCTGCCGCAAGATGATCACCACCATTATTTTTTAGCTTTAAAAAAGTCATCTTTGTAGCTTGACCTCAGTTCAAGAATATGACAGTTTCCGCCGCTCCACCGGTCACACTGTTTCTTGTCAAGCATCAATTTTTAGAATAAAAGTATATTTTCTCTTCTACCTCCTTTTTAAACATTCATTATTGATATATAAAATCATTCTGATATTTGGGAGCGATTGTGTTCCATGATTGATTTATATTGAATAGAAAGGGTGGGAAGACGAGATTGGGGATTTCACTGAAGACGACATGAGACGACGCAGGAATAAAGACGAAGATACTTAAGAATTTTTTGAAAAGATTTAACAGCATTTCATTTCATCAAGGGTTATTTTATGCTTTGAAGTCAAGGAATCGTATTGTTTGTACATTTGTAAATATATTTTTGAATAGGCGTTTCTTAACAGTTTTTTTTTCGTCCGGTCCTATTGAGTAAGAATAACTTTTAAACAGATCTATTTGACCCCTAGATGGGACTCTAACCGGTACTTCCATTCAGAGTCAAGTCGAACTTGAGAATAATGGGTTGAAGTGGTACTCCACACACTTTAGAATTGGAGCCTCACCATCAAATGCTGTTTAGTACCCAAATTGTTTACCACTTTTATGGGTAGTAGACTGAGGATACAGTCACCATATTCTCAGCCCCATCAACTGGGGATCTAAATAATCTATTCCGATTTTTAGAAATATATTTGTTTTATAGATTTTTTTATACGACGCAGAATAAAACAAAAAATCAACGGTATTCCAGGCCGTATTTTTTTTATAACAATCAAATCTGGTCTCATATGATTGGGGTTATCGGTAGAAATCTAATTGGCCCAGTTTTACTCATTATATGACAGAAATACCTTTCTTTTTTTTAATACATATCAAATCTGAGTTCTCTTGGAATTTCCATGATATAGCATCTATTTTTCTTCTTTAGCGGTAGTCAAATCTTGTCTTATCACCTGTGTTGGATTTTTTTGTGGGAGGGTCTAGAAATGGGAGTTACAAGCCGTCCATAATTTGGTAAAACGTATTCATAGGCTTGCCAGTTAGTAGCAGGAGGTGATCGGCCAATCAGCCATTTGAAGAGGCAAATAAGAGGAAGGACAAATTATCCTCGTTATCTTAACGTATTGCAGTCTTCTACTGACAAAACCTAGTTTTTGTATTGATAATGCCACAACTAAAGGGCAAAATAGCTACCGGAATTCCAACAACCTGAATGAGCTTTTCAGGTGAAAAATTATCATCATATATTATTATAAATTATAATTGCTATTTTTACTGCGATGATTGTAACTAATTAGGTAGCATTGGGATCAAATGGCACTAGACCGGGAATAGATAAGTTAACAAAAGAATCAGCAGCTGAAAAAAACAAAAGACGATCAGAGTTCATCATCTCTTCCAGTGTGTGTGGTGTAACTAGATATGCTTGATCTAGGGCTCCAGATAACAGGTCAACCGATCAAAGTTGTGACAAAAACCGGAAGATGTTACTCACCCGATGCAGCAGTGGAATAATGTGTTCTGTGACCCATCCAATATATATATATATATATATATATATATATATATATATATATATATATATATAACCAGTCCTTCTGCACGAACAGTATGTAACACAAAATCAATTTTCTTAGTTTAATAGGTTTGAATTCAGATTTTTCCTTCTCCTAGACTGGTCATCATACCAAGGTTAAAGAACCCAGTCTTCCCTAATTTTTACCCATAACTGGAGGGAGAATAATTGGATTCATGCCTCAAACAAGTGTATTAGCGCTATGTGAAAAGCAAACAACTTCATTTGTGATTTGAACTCAGGTCGCCGTGTCCATTTCCTGCGACGATAACTATTACAAACAAGCACTTAAATATATATATATATATATATATATATATATATATATATATATATATATAACTGTTTTGTTTTATTACAACTCTTCAATGTGGCTTGGCACATGAGAGGCTTCAAGCTGGATTCGAAACTCGGCTGACTTTACGTCAGTCGGATATCTTTCCCCAAAGTTATCGTACCCCTCAGCGTAAGCGAAATAATTTTTCGTATATATTAATCTACATATACGCTTATCGTGATTTCAGACCTTTTTTTTTTTTTTAGTGTCTGAAATAAGAAGAGATTAGCCATTTGAACGGAGAATGAATAAAAAATAAAAGAATTTTTCTATTCCCAGAAGAATGAAGAAGTTAACCATTTGATGTTCGTTGTCTATTTCTTTCAGCTTCCAGGGATTGAAGCAGGGAATATCAATATCGATCATCCTAACGGTTAGAGTCAAGTTCTCTTTTAGAGTTTTTAGTTCTCCTGTCCACGATTAGCCATCACTGACATTGCTGTTGTTGGTAACTACAAAACACTTACTTCACTCATTACTATCCGTATAATAATTAATATCGTTTCTATATTGTTCAAATCACAGAATGTTTCTTCAAAACCCATGAATATTTTCTTTTTTTGCGGATTTCCGTCATTCCAAAGGTTGGATATTTTTTCTTTGTTCTGCAGATCATTGGTACAAATTGAAAGAAATGAAACAGAACCAGGAATATTGCGATAGACATGACAGTTTCAATCGCTGTTATCATAACGTAAAAATAACTGATTTTTGATTTCCAATCGTGCAATGGGTTAAATAATACCACTACTTGTCTTCTAAAAGGAAGACGCTTGCATTTAATAACCCACCAGTGTTGATATGCCATTTATCAAAGAAACCACAAGAAACAAAATTTCAACCAATACTGATAGAATAAGGCTATCATACATCTTACCCGATGGTGACACAGGCTTCTTTTACATTGTCGCTGGAGTCTTGTAAGGGGATACATTATCTATTTATATGATTGATCTAGCATTCCAGATAACAGGTCAACAGATCAAAGTGGTAACGGGAACCAGAAGATGTCTCCCATCCTATCTATTTATAATCTGCCTACATTATATACTTGGAACGTCAATAGAACTTATGAAAAAAAAAAAAGATTTCACTCTAAACAGGTAAAAAGTAGACGATATCCCACGGAAACCATTTCGGATGCAGATTACACTGATGATCTAGCGCTTCTCGTAAAAACAACCCCTCAAGCTGAATTCCTACTGCATGAGCTAGTGTAGACAGCAAGAGACTTTATCATATATCTCTATATTAAATGGCAAGCCTCTGAAATTCGTAAACTAGTTCACATACCTTCGTAGCAATATCTCATCTGCTTAAAGTGATGTCAACATATGCTTAAGAAAAGCCTGGATTACTATCGCTAGATTATCGATCGTATGGAAATCTGATCACTCTGATAAAATAAAACGGAAATTCTTCCAAGCTGCAGCCGTGTCAGTACTGCTGTTCGGTTGCACCATCTGCAGAAACTACTCAAGAATGTTGTGTGTTTTTTGAGCAAATCCTGGAAGCAGCACCCCACAAAAAAGCAGTTGTACAAACACTTATCTCTCGTCTTTATCCTTTTACATCAAGAAACTGATATCTGGAAAGGGAGTCCTCGTGGTGTAGTATCTAACGTGTTGAACTGTGGCGTCGTTGAAATCAAGTTAGACCTTCAGTCACGCTGTTTCGTTCAGTTTCGGATTAATACCCTTGGGAAAAGTATGAAACCCATAATTGCTCCCCACCGCTATCTATGGGTAAATTAGTATCACTTTTTTTCCGGTGACTCAGCGTGAAATACTATTGACAGGTTATCGATCATATGGAAATCTGATCTATCCAATAAAATAAAACGGCTGTGTCAATACTACTGTATGGTTTCATCTGCTTGACTCGAAAGAAACACATGAAGAAAAAGCTTGAGGGGAGCTACAAATCCTAGAAGCAGCACTCCCACAAAGTAGCAGCTTTACGGCAACCAACCTCTAATCACCTCCTTACTTCGGTTTCGGTTTCAGTTTTTTTAGTTTAATGACGTATCAACCCTTACAGGTTATTTAATGCTAAAGCTGATTTTACAAGCACAATAATCTGTTAGAATTTTTTAGATTTTACCTTTCGAATTCATCTCTTGACGCTTCTCGAGAAACTTCTCGTGATGCTTCTCGGATTGATCGACGTGAAAAACAATGACATCATTCTTTGAATAACATCTTCATATTTTTTGAACGCCTAGATTGACCAATAGTCAAGTTTTTAAAATGATAAATGGTTAAATCCTTTCCATACCCAGATAAACAAAGAACAGCTAAAAAAGACCGCAGGATACAGCGGCCGAAATGTTGTGTTACAACAAACAGCAATCAAGATGAAGACAACAGTTCGAAAAATAGCAATAATGTCTTATTTTAAAGCGAAGCAGTTGAGGTGTCTAAGAATATTTTTTGTGTGTGCCATCACTGAAATACAACTTGTGAATCACTTTGACCGCCAACGTCAGCCTATTGTTCCAACAACTCAAAAACGGATAAGTTCTATACTGAGTCACTTTGGAAACGCAGGTCTAGACATTCTCTTCATTTTTATTCTTCCCTTTCTCACCTGAAAAGGCAAAATTCGATATTCAAAGACACCAAATCCGCCTGTTTAAGATTTAATCTCTAGACGGCCGACGGATTCCAGAGCAATGCATTCATGAATATAAATAGAGTGCTCGTCGATGCGCACGCAAACGCGCGCACGCGCACATCAGCTAAAAAAGACCTTTTCCCAAAGCTGCATGGAGACATGCGTGCTAGAAGTACACAACGGATGAAGTGCAAACGCTGGTGCATACACTCATGTGCATCGGTGAAGATGGCTACTCGAGCGTTGAGTTGGCTAGGTTTTATGGCATATCAACCCTTGTTGGTAGGGGCCCGTAGTGTAATGGTTATCGTCGTAGGAAATGGACACTGCGACACGAGTTCAAATCCTGGACGAGACTAATTGCATTTCACATAGCACTAATACCTTTGGGAAAGGTATGAATCCAATTATTCTCCCTCCAGCTATGAGTAAATAGTAGGGCAGACTAGGTTCTTCAGACCTGGTTAGACAACTAGTCTAGGAGAAGGAAAACTCTGATTTCAAACCCGTTAAACTCCGCTTAAAAATTGATCTTATGTTTTATCCTGCCCGAGCGGAGGGGTTGGTAAATATGATATCAGCTCTTGTTGGTTATTCAATGCCAATTCCAATTTACACACACACACACATATCATCATCCTCATCACCTCACAGTATCAACATGGATATCCCTGAGCTTCTCTCGTCACCCCTTCCAAACGTCCATTGCTTCCGGCAGGTCTACACGGCTACATCCTGTTTCGGCACAGAGCTGCTGTATATATGTTCTAGCTAGTTGCCTTGCCTTTGCTCGTCCATGTGAAGTGGTCCACAGGAGTACATCACTTATGAGCTCGTCCCTACATCTCCAGCAGTTTCCCGCATGTCTAGTTCGTCTAATCTTTATAGTTTTCGTGATAAGTGGTAGGTAACCGTACAGCTGCTGCTTTGTGGGATGCTGCTTCCAGGACTTGTCAATATTGCTCGCATTATTCTTGTGTTGTTGCCGTCAAGCTTTTTCTCCATCCGTTTAGTTAGCGTCCATGTTGTGCAACCATTTAGCAATATCGAAACAAATAGTTTGTCGATAACATTTTTAAACAAGCTAGAGGTCATTTGTTTACACATAGTTAAATGGTTACACAAACACAATCAGTAAGGGAATAGTTTGTCAGTAAACTTTTTTTAAAATGAGTTAGAGTTAATTTGTTTGCACACTCGTTTTGCTCTTGTCTGCACACTGATAAAGGGTTTCAAGTATTGTTATATAACACCAATGATTTTATTTAATCCTTTGTTTACTCACAGTAAAGAGGTTTTAATCCTTTGTTTACTCACAGTAAAGAGGTTTCAAGTATTACTTACACGAATAGTTTTATTTGCACACAGTTAAGTGGCTTCAAGTATTGCTATATATTGCCAATAATTCTATTTTCAAATGATTTCTAATATTTCTATCAAATACGAATAGTTCTATTTGGCATTAATCCCTGGTTTGCACACACTTAAATGGCTTTAAGTATTGTAAACACTAACAGTTTTATTTGCACACAGTTAAATTGTTTCAATTATAGCTATGTAACAAAAATAATTCCATATAACATCAGTCATGTGTTTGGTCAGAGTTCAATGGTTGAATAGTTTTGTTTGATCCATACATTAGTTTAATGGCATTTCAACACTCATGAGTTATTTAATGCCAAACTATCCTTGTTGTTGAAGAATAGTAAGTAAGTAAGTAAAGTTAGCGACCATAGTCGAGGGTGACCCGAAGGCTCCCTTTTCGATAGCTACTACACCAAGGTGTAGGGGAGGGCGCAACTCCATTCCCTGGATTGCTCCACTTTACCCTTGAACCGTACCTTATAATGCTGAGTGTTAAGCAAGGTGGTGTCAAGTTCCATTTTTAAAGTCTTTGGTATGACTCGACCTGGGATTGAACCCAGGTCTCCCGGGCCATTGGCGAAAGGGGGTTCATTCATTTCTTCCAGGGTATTAGTCCAAAAGTGAACGTCATAGCGCGATTGGAGTTTGAACTTCCTTGCACGTTAGTCAATGCGCTACGGTTACTCCTCTCTCCTAGTTAGGGAATTGCGTACATTGTACTTTTATATTTATATTTGCTTGCGTTGTTTCTTAGGTGTGTTTTGAACGCGGTTATAGAGTAACAAGAATTCCTGTCTAATACAAATAATGTGATGGCCCAATCAGCTGGGACAGAAGAATATACCGATTGCTTCTCTGCAATGAGTAAGACACTAAACAATCTGATGATAAGGCTTCAGTAATACTGGAGCTTTGGGGAATGAGGAGTACCCCTTCATTGCCATGGCTCCTATGTCCACTCTGACCGGGAGTGGGGGCACCTGATAGGGTCATATCTATGGGTCAAATAGAATTGAATTATGTACTTATGTTCAATTAAATTGTTTGAAACGGATTTATTTTGACATTTAAACTGCGTACTTATGCTAAACTAAATTGTTGGAAATAGAACTCTTTTAACACAACATTTAAGTTTCCAGACTTTTTTCGTACGGGCATTTAAAATTCTCGTAGACTCTTGAAATTTCAGTATGTTATTGCTATACATCTTATGAGATGACTGACCAATTTTTATGATTTCAGGTTCAAGTGAACAGCTACAGTAGCAATTGGAATACACCCAACAAAAGCCTGATTGTCACAGCTGGTGAATTTCAAAAATGCAATCTGACACTTTAGAAGAACGATATGCAATAAAATTCTGTTTTAAACTTGGAAGAAATGATGCCACAGAAACGTATGGAATGCTTCAGACTGCTTTTCGACCATCTTGCATGAATCGAGCATCAGTTTTTGAGTGGCATAAGAGATTCAAGGAAGGCAGGGAGCCTGTTAGGGAGGATGAGAGGTGTAGGAGGAGTAAGAAAGTCAATACACCAGAGTTGATTGGCCAAAGGGTTATGGTTAGAGTTACTATGTTGAGGTTTTAACTGAGTTCAGGAAGAGATTCCGTCGGAAGAGGCCAGCACTCTTCAAATCGGGTCGGTGGCATTTCCACTAGGACAATGCACCAGTCCACAACTCCATCCTTGTCACAGACTATTGACCAAGATGGACATCAAGACAGTTCCTCAACCTCCCTATAGTCCAGACCTTGCTCCCTGTGACTTTTGGTTATTCCCTAAGCTCAGAGGCTGTCGTTATGAGACAATTGAGGAGATGAAAGAGGCTGTGACGAAGGTCATTGACACGCTGACACAAGAGGACATCGATGGGGCCTTCCAGAAGTTGTTGGAACGGTACAACAAGTGCATTGCAGTCGGAGGAGATTACTTGGAAGGGGGCTAAAGTTTCATGTGTGTACTATCACTAATAGTGCCATTGATCCATACCTTATAATGCTGAGTGTTAAGCAAGGCGGCATCAAGTACCATTTTTAAAGTCTTTGGTATGACTCGACCTGGAATTGAACCCAGGTCTTCCGGACCATTGGTGAACACTCTAACCATTGTGCAAATGTCCGGTGAAACTCCAATAAAATCTTGTATTCCATCTGAAGATGCGGTCTTTAAAAAAAAATGAAATAAATTTATAATGAATCTCATCTGTTAAGTTTTACGTAAAATATATATATATATATATATATATATATATATATATATATATATATATATATATATATATCCTAGTCTCTTCATATCTATTTATCACTGAATATTCATATCTGCCTGAGTCTAAACATATCTGTCACTTTATATTCACATATATCTGTCTCTTCATATTACAACCTCTCAACTGGACCTGTAGAATACGTCGACTGCATCTTCGCAGATGTGTAAGACCTCTCCTCTAAACAATGAGTATCCTGAGTATTACACAGAACCACCTGATGGTGAGACTCCAGTCCTGAAGATTTGGAGAATGTGGAGTACTTTTTCATTGCCATTACACCCGGCTCGACTCAGAGCAAGTAAGGTAGTACCAACTATTATCCCATCACTGGGTTAAATAAAAATATCTACTCATTTCCTATACTTGAAAACCTTTAACTGTGTGCAAACAAATGATTAATGTTAAATTGGATTATTAGTATCAGAAAGCAACGCAAACCATTTAGTGTCCTGGATATGACATTGAATATCATTTGGTTATGAGACTCCAGTTTGGACGTTTGGAGAACATGAAAAACATTTTCATTGCCGTTACTCTCAAATCCATTCTGACTTTGTTCAATGTTTTTGCTATAGATTAATATTGATATTAAATAGAATTATCAATGTTAAATAGCAATACTTGAAACTGTTTCACCGTGTGCAAACAATAAATTCCAATACTTGAAACCATTTAACCGTAGGTAAATAAATGATTAATATCAAATAGACTTATTCGTGATGGATATTAATACTTCAAACCATTAACTATGTGACAACAAATGAACACTGCTTCGTTTAAAAATAATGTTGCATACAAATTATTCGCTTACAAACAAACAATATATATATATATATATATATATATATATATATATATATATATTGTTTGTAAGAAAATAGATATATATGTAAGAGAATAATTTGTATGCAACATTATTTTTAAACGAAGCAGTGTTCATAAATAATAATAATAATGTTTGTTTTTTTCTTTGTTTAATGGCATATCAACCTTTGTATGTTATTTAATGCCAAAGCGATCCTTAGAGAAGAACAGTAGTGGTACTATTTAACCATAGCTGGGAGGATAAGGGGGTTCATACCTTTCCCAAGGGAACGCAATAGCGCGACTGGAGTTTGAACTCGCTTACTACGATTCCGCAGTCCATCGCTTTAAACATTACACCACGAGGACACCCCCCATAATTTTGTCTTGAATACTCCGCACACACAGAATTAAAATACAGGCTATAGAAAAGAGTTTTTTTCGGATTTCATGCTTTCTTCGTTATTTTCTTTTATTCCACTAAATCAGAAGATAAGCGTCTGATGTAGAATGTTACCACTTTCTCTTTATTCATTTCTTATCCTACTTATAACGTGTGCTTCCCCTTTCTTTCCTACGTGTAGCGTATTCTTTTCTTTGCTTTCTTTTTCTCATATCAAACGGAATCAAAACGGAATATATTCATATATAATCGAAAATTTATATATATATATATATATATTTATGTATATATATATATGTGTGTGTGTGTGTGTGTATATATATATATATATGTAAAATAAAAAGCAAAGTTGGCGAGCGTAGTAAAGGGCGACCCGAAGGCTCCCTTTTCATTAGCTACTACACCGAGGTGTTGGGGGCGTTACTCCTTCTCCAGGATTGCTCCAATTTACCCTTGATACGTACCTTACCATGCTAAGTGTTAAGCAAGGAGGTATGAAGTACCATTTTTTGAGTCTTTGGTATTACCCAACCTAGGATCGAACTCCGGTCTCGCGTACCTTTGCCGAACAATCAACTCACTTGACCAATGAGTATATATATATATATATATATCAATATATATATATATATGAAGAAAGTAGAAAAATAGAATAATTCAAATTAGATGAATTTATTTTGATATAAAGTCAACGTTTAATGCTTCGGTTTTAATAACCTTCACCAGGACTTTGATATCACGAGAATTGTTCACACAGCAACGGATGCTTTTTGAGATAACAGGAGCAAAGAAAATGTACATACTTCCATTTATATATATACATATATATATATATATATATATATATATATATATATATGTGTGTGTGTGTGTGTGTGTGTGTGTATTTGATAATTTCTGAATATATATATATATATATATATATATATAGGTGTGTGTGTGTGTGTACACAAAATGATTTATCTTGTATGTGCACAAATAAAAAGAAATAAAACCTTCTAAGATATACCTTGCTGGTCATCTTTAATATATTCTTATCTTTCACGTATCAAAAAAAGGGCTGCAGTCCAAATACATGAACGCACATACACATGTATGTATTTATATGTGTGTATGTGTGTGTGTGTGTGTGTGTGTCACCTCATATTTTCCGGTTATATGGTTGACGCTAATGTAATTTTGTTGTTAATAAAAATGTTGATTCTGCGAATATTCCGGATAAAATAACATGCGTCACGTGTAGCGTCAAATAAATTAAAACTCGACGTCATTTTCAAGGAGCAGACGAGCAGAAGTAACACTCGTACGCATGCGTTAAGAATGCCGAATAAAAAGAATGAAAAGAAAGACTTTATTACCTTTTTTTTATTCCAGTATTGTGTGATTGATGATTGCTGTATTGGAAGAATCCAATCTGATATCGACTGATTGGAAATCTGCATTAAATATATTGACAAGCGATCGATTACGCATGAAGTTTGCCGTGTAGACAAGTGAGATAGATTTAATTAGCTGAAAATAAGAAAGTCGAATCGGCCGTGATGATAGATTGAAGGGGATAGAGAGAGAGAGAGAGAGAGAGAGAGAGAGAGAGAGAGAGAGATGGATAAAGTAGATAGTCAGAGACACAGAGAGAAGAGGATAGAGACGGACATACAGAAAGGAATAAAGTGTGTGATCAGAGAGAGAAGGAAACACAGACAGACAGACAGGCTGACATAAATGAAGTGTATGGTAAGAGAGAGGGAGACAGGCACAGGGACAGGGAGAAACGGATCAAGTGTATAGTCAGAGAAAGAAAGAGAGAAAGAGAAATAGAGAGAGCGAAATTGAGAGGAAAAAATTATAGACTGACATACGGAAGTAGATGGTCTGAAAGTGAAAGAGAGAGGGAGAAATAGAGAGAAGGAGTAAAAGATAGAATGACATACAGAAGTAAAGGGTCAGAGAAAGAGAAAAAGCAAGAGAAAGAGCGATAGACAGAGAGAAATGGATGAAGGGAATGTTCAGAGTAAGATCGAGGGAGAGAAAGAGAGAGAGAGAGCGAGACAGAGAGAAACAGAGACAGAGAGACAGAGAGAGAAAGAGAGGTGAATGAAGTAGGCACTTTGACAGACAGACAGAAATAGATAAAATGGATGATCAGAGAGAGAGAGAGAGAGAGAGAGAGAGAGAGAGAGAGAGAGAGAGAAATGGATGAAGTGGATGGTCAGAGAGATAGATAAGAGGTAGAGAGAGAGAAAAAACAAAGAGGTAGAGAGAGAGAGAGGGGAGAAACTCAGAGGTAGAGAGAGAAACAGACAGAAATGGTTAAAATGGGTGATTAGAGAGAGAGAGAGAGAGAGGGGCGGAGTAAGAGAGTGAGAGAGAGAGAGAGAGAGAGAGAGAAATGGATGAAGTGGATGGTCAGAGAGATAGATAAGAAGTAGAGAGAGAGAAAAAACAAAGAGGTAGAGAGAGAGGGATAGAGAGAGAGAGAGAGGGGAGAAACTCAGAGGTAGAGAGAGAAACAGACAGAAATGGTTAAAATGGGTGATTAGAGAGAGAGAGAGAGTGAGAGAGAGAGAGAGAGAGAGTAATAGATGAAGTGGATGGCTATATATAGAGAGAGAGCTGAGAAATAGAGATAGGCAGACTGAGAGAAATTAATAAAATGGATGATCAGTGAGAGAGAGAGAGAGAGAGAGAGAGAGAGAGAGAGAGAGAGAGAGAGAGAGAGAGAGAGAGTAATAGATGAAGTGGATGGATATATATAGAGAGAGCAGAGAAATAGAGATAGGCAGACTGAGAGAAATTAATAAAATGGATGATCAGTGAGAGATAGGAAGAGAGCAATAGAAATAGAGACCATGTGCCAGTTTCTGGTAACAGAACCAACGAGTAGTGACAAAATGGCTGTCATTAAAAGATTCAGACACGAAGAGAGAAATTAAAAACAAAACAAAAAGAAAATACCATTATACAAGATCTGTGTAGAATGTAATGAGACTGATTCTTTAAAAAAGTATCAACTTAATTAAAAGTCAACTTTATCTTCGTCAACATAGTTCCTTTTGGGAGGACTCTCTCCGATAAAGCTATCTTTCCCACAACTCGAAAATGTGCAGGAAAATTTCAATGAAAACTATTTTCGTTCAGTTCATCTCGACCTGTTTCAGATTCCATACAGTTTTCTAATGAATATTATGAAGCTCGTTTATTTTTAATTTTTGGGAACTGTAAATCGTACCAAGAATTCGGATCATAGGGGAAAAAGGAAGCTGTGGAACAAACCTCCTTCACATAGCGTGTGTCTCGAAGGTTTCAGGGCTGATTTTTTAAAATTGATTTTCAGGTTGGCAACATTGATACAAGTTAAGTTCGTGAACTGACCGGCTGACCAAGACAGGGATCATCGCTCATCAGTCACTCAGGATATTTAAAAATGCCTTGTACATCATAATCTTCGGGGAATGTGGAGTACCCCTTCATTGCCATATCTCTCTGATCCACTTGGGCCAGATTGGTAGTATCTACTTGGATCCCATCTATGGACTAAATAGAACTGGTCAATCAGTTACAAAGGCTTCTTGTCATTAGTTATTTGAAATCATAGAGGTGTGTGTAAATTATCTATAAATGATATAATTGCTAAAGTTAAAGTGCAATACTTGAAACCATTTAACTGTCGGCAAATGATTTAAATTTAATTGAATAATTAGACTTATTTTACTGTATATAAATGAATGAGGTTTAACCCATTTAAAAAAAGTAACCTAATTTAATATATAATAGGATTTGACATCAAATAGCCCACAAGGGTTGATATGCTATAAAACACAAACCAACCAACAACAAATTTTTCACTTACTTATCATATAGACAAAAAAGTTTTGGCTTTAAAAAACCCTCAAGGGTAGTTCTGCAATAAAGCACCAACCAACCAACAACAAAGTATCCATTTACTTATATATTCAAAAAAGATGTGACATTAAATAACCCACAATGGTTGATATGCCATAAAACACTAACCAACCAACCAACAACAAAGTGTTCTCTTACTTATATAGACAAAAAGGATTTGGCATTAAATAACCTACTAGGGTTGATATGCCATAAAACACCAACCAATCAACAACAAAGTGTATACTTTCTTATCATATAAGCAAAAAAGATTTGACATTAAATTACCCACAAGGGTTGATATGCCATAAAACACTAGCCAACCAACAGGAAATTATTCACTTAGTGTTGAGTATCCCTTCATTCCCATTACTCCCATGTCCACTCTGACTGAATTGTAGTGCCTGTTAGGGTCTCACCCATGGGTCAAATATATCTATTTAAAAATTAGTCATATAAAATACGACCGAAAAAAATATCAAAAAACAAATTCTCTTACGAAGCAACTAAACAAAAACATGTAAATAGGGATTTACGACAATTGCGATTGATTAACCGACAGACATAAAAATAACCCTGGATGGATTAAACTGTTAGTAAAATCTCCCAATCAATCAACTGAACGGGAATTCTGACTGAGAATCATGAACGCCATGTCTTCATACTTATTTAAGATCAGCTAACTTTTACTGGTTTGGTTTCTTTGTTTAATGGCATATGGACCTTCATGGGTTATTTAATGCCAAAAGCCATCGATGTTCAGGACTAGTGAGTGTATAAGAGGATTTATACCTTTCCCAAGGGTGTTAGTCCGAAAGTGAACATAATAGCACGACTAGGGTTAGAACTCGTTTACTACACGTCACAGTTCAGAACTTTAGCCACAACGCCATAGGGAATTCCCTCACCGATTTTTAGTCAATCTTACTAGTTTCTTGACGAATCTCGTATAATAAAAAAAGACATCAACTTTAAAAGATGAATTAAAATAGACTAAGTTTGGTCTAACACTATACCAATAAAAGTACTAATAACAGTCAGGTTAGGTTGGTGGGTTGGTGGGTAGGTTGGTTTGGGGGCAAATCAACCCTTTTTGACTTATTCACTGCTAAAGTTAGTTCCTTTTTTAAAAAGCAGTTATATGAATGGTTGGTTAGTTGGGTTTTATGGCATATCAACCTTTGTAGGTTATTTAACACCAAAACCATTTTTATACAAATAGGCAGTTCCATTTCTAACAATTTAGTTTAGCATGAGTACACAGTTTAATTGTCAAAAACATTTCTTTTTCAAGCTAATCAGTTTAGTCCAGCAGTTCTAATTCAAACAATTCAGTTTAACATAAGTATGCCGTTTAATTCTATTTAACCCATAGATAGGGCCCTATCAGGTGCTACCATTCCGAGCCAGAGCCGACCTAAGAGTAATCGCAACGAAGAGGTGATCCACATTTCCCAAAGCCCCAGCATCACTGGAACCTCACCATCAGGTTGTTTATTGTCATATCAGAACAACAGTTATATAGTTGCAAGTAACTAACCATATTAACTGTAAAAATCCTACCTTCAAGTAACTATTTTTAATACAAATAATTTGAACCCAGTCAAAGGATTTCAAATACTCTTATAAAATACAAATAATTTACACAAACGTTATATGGTTTCAGGTATTCCTCTCTAATGTTAATAATTTTCTAGCAAATCTATTCAGGCATTTTGCCAAACTAATTCACATCCTAATAAATGACAATTTATCTATTACTCTGGATGAGAACGTAATCAAATCTTTTTTTTTATTGCTGTACTTATTTGCATTTAACATGCACCCATCTATAACACATACCCCTAACTTTGGACTACGAAATTCTGGGAAAAGAAATTATCGTGTATAACACACACTGATTTTTGTAGATTTTTGCAGCACTAAATTTAACTGATAAAAAAACCCGAACTTATGTGTTCTAAAAAATGCTGTCCCTGTTTTTTCTTGGTTTATCAGACTAAAAGCAAGAATTTATATATTTTAGAATACGTTTTGAAACACAAAATATATACAGTATTCCAGGACAAATTTAAGAGCATTCCCATGCGAAAATGCAGTAAGCTTCTTCAGAAAATAAGTTTACTGTAACAGTAGAAAGCACATTAAACTGAACTATGACTATAACTTATTGTCGTTCCTATTACACTGAATATGGTGCTGCATGTGGCCGGAAAAAGGGTTGATTAGATAGTTCTTGTGTATAACACCCTGTCTTAACGTTTGAGCAGAAAAATCTGGAAAAATAATGCGTTTTGTACACAAATAACTATGGTACGTTTTTTAATAGTTTAATTCGAGGTGACAGTTACCGATGTTAAAGAGCAGAGATTTCAAACATTACTATCTGCGCATGCTCAGCTAAACCAAGGAAACTCAAAGATTCTGAATACAGGTTAACTTTTTTGCGGCTTCATGGTTTGTCACTATCAGCTGATGGCTATTGATAATCACGTTCCGATGATTTTCTCTAGCTGTCTAAATATTCTTATAAAACACTTATTGGAAGTAAATATTTTTATATAGTCTATTTCTGCGTACGTATTCTTATAAACAAAGAAGTAAAGATTTTCAAACTGATTGTATGTCTTTGTATGTCTTTTGCGTAGACATGGCGCCCGATGTCGTGTGTGATTGGTAGAGATACTTAACTATATTCAAGACAGTAATGAGCGGCTTATGATATCCGCGAGGTTTTTTTTATTGATACTTAAAATAACAAAGGATTTGTTGATCCCTATTGCTGAATGGAAGCAAAGCACTTCATGGAGAAGAGAGAGAAAGAGACAGAGGGTGGGGGAATAGACCTGAACAGGATGAAGGTGAAAGAAAGGGAGGGAACCAAATAAAATGCATTAAAATGGAAATAAGAGAGATTTCCATAACTGTCAAAGAAAGAAAGAAAGAAAGAAAGAAAGAAAGAAAGAAAGAGGCGTTAGAAAAAAAGAAAGTAAAGGATGGGATAAACAATGAAGTCTATCAAAAAAGAAGGACAGAGGAGCTCGAAGAAAGGAATAAAAACGTGTGGAAGTGAGAATGAAACGTCATTGAAAGAAAGAAAGAAAGAAAGAAAGAAAGAAAGAAAGAAAGAGGAGCTAAAAAAGGAATAAAAACGAGTGGAATGAGAATGTAACGTCATAGAAAGAAAGAAAGAAAGAAAGAAAGAAAGAAAGAAAGAAAGAACCACCAAGGAAAAAAAGATGAA
Organism: Sepioteuthis lessoniana; assembly: GCA_963585895.1. Lineage (NCBI taxonomy): Eukaryota > Metazoa > Mollusca > Cephalopoda > Myopsida > Loliginidae > Sepioteuthis > Sepioteuthis lessoniana. Next base: position 65,100,484 of record OY757918.1, on the reverse strand, counting down.
AAACGAAGGAAAAAAAGAAAAATGTAGTAGCTCAAACGAAAAGAAATAGTTAAAAAATGAGAATAAGAAACTAACCCTGACCAAAAAAAAACAACGTATTAAGAATAAGAATAAGAACGAAAAACGGAAAGAAAGAAAAAATGAAGGAAGGAACGAAAAATAAAGGACAGGAATTTATGATAGATCGGAAGGAATTAAAATGTAAAGAAAAAGTTAGAAAATAGCCTGAGACTCAACCAAAAGGAACAAGCTTAGCGGAAAGAGTAAGTAAAAGCGATAGAATTTCAACCCAACTAATTTACCGGTGTTATATCATTGTGTCCATTTTGAATTAAAAACCTATAATGGTCTGACGATCTTATTGCGTATCGACAGCCTGGCTACTATCACACCAAATAGCAGAATAACGATGAAGGATTGAGATGTGACGACATTCCCACACTCTCTTTCGTTAGAAACGTACGTCTATCATGGCGCGATTTAAGCATTGATACAATGAATACCCGTAAAAAGAAATGCGTGCAATCGCGTTATAATATTTAATGAAGCATGAATCAAATAGTGAAGTGTGTCTGGAGAATAAAAGAAATAAACTGAAAAACTCAGGCGGAAAAGGCCACCGAGGGAAGATACCAGTGGAAGAACGCAGTAGCTTGATCTCAGGTGAGAAAGGATTTGCGCATGCGTGAATCTCTTTTGTTGATTGCCGTTCGTCTGTCACAAGCAATGACTGACATCACTTAACACCGATCAGGAAAAGTCTACAAATACTTCTTAACACCGCTGCCCATAGAATGTTGATTATGTCAGCCGTTTCAGCAAAGAAGAAATTTATTATATTCAGTATTAACAACTTTTCTGCTTTCTTTTTCTTTTTTTAATTTTCAAAAATTAACGTTTATATGTAAACTTGCTTCATCATCATCGCCGTCGTCAAGGCGTGTCGACAACACGAATTCCCTTCTCTCTCTTTCTCTTTATCACCCTCTCCCTCTCTCGCATCATCCATTCATATCAGATATTGCTCTGGGCAAGTTCTCTAAAGAGCACCTAGTATTCGCACAAAGCTGAAGGTCTTTGTTGGTCTGCCAACACTCTTGTGCCCATGTGAGGGAGTCCATAGGAGAATATCACTAATGAGTCTGTCCTTACTTTTCCCAGAAATGCCAAGCATGTCAAGTTCATCTTACATGTAAGGTTTATGAGATGGTTTATGAGATGGGAGGTGAGTGGCAGTATAGCTTTTGTTCTGTCGGGTACTGCTAATAACATTTGCTTAGAATTGCACACGTCATCCTGATGTAGTTTCCATCTAGTTTTTTTCTTCTGGCGTTTCATTAAATTCCAAGTAGTGTAGCCATAGAGTAGTATTGACTCGGCAACAACTCGGAAAAACTCCCGTTTTATTTTATCTGAGATGTCAGATTTTTATATGATGGATAACCTGTCACGATCGCAGTTTACATCTTACTTATGTATAGACTGACATCACTTTCAGTAGATGAAATATTGCTACCGAGTTATGGGAACTGGTTTACTAATTTCAGAGGTTTACCATTTAATAGAGATGACGCCATCTTGATTAAAACACATGAGCTCTGCTTTATCAGAGTTCACGTAGAGACCAATGACTCTTGCTATTTGTTCCAAGCTATAGGGCAGATATTTGGCTTGAGCAAGTGTATTTAATAGAAGCGCTAGATCATCCGTCGAGTCTGATGACTTTCTTAGTGACATAGTTAAACCGGGTAATTTGTTTTCATGTCTTTACTTAGGTTAGAACGAAAAGTATTCGCAGAATAAGCAATATAAACTAAGACTCATTAATTCGTTGATTTGTTTTGGCATTTTTTTTTTTTTGTAAAACTTTAATTCATTGGTTTACCGGCATATCACCTCCTTATGAGTTATTTAGTACCAAAATTAAATTCATTTCTAAATGTTTGATTATGACCATAACTAATTTCTATGTCCCTCAGTATTTTCTTTTTGAATTGGATTTTTCATTTGTCTATAATCATTTATTAGCAATTAGTTAAATGATATCAAATTTTCTTAATAAAATAATTTGCATGGTTTCAAGTTTTCCAATGTAATTCTAATAATTCACTCACAGTTATATGGTTTAAAGTAACAGCCTATATAATAATAATAGTATTCATTAGTTTTGTATATAAACCCTTGATAGTTATTTAATGGAAAATCCTATATATATATATATATATATAGGATATATATATATATATATATATATATATATATATATATATATATATGATTTGGAAGTAAATAATGGAGCGTAATTCGACGATATATTGAGAAAAAATGGATAACAAAGTAATCCAAGTAGGAGAGATTTATTGAGAAGCAAAGCCGATACTATATGGTTTCGGTTCTAATGAACCATCATCAGGATTGTGATGGACGATACAAGTGATGTTAAATCGATGATGGATATTTAAAAATACAAAATGCAAAAACCAAGGGGATTTGTGTAACAAGAAAAAGTTGGCCGTTTATTTAGCGAATCAGCGTTTGTTTATTTTTTAAATTACGTCCTTTGTCAATGAGGAATATTGTATTGACTTCATTGCTTATCGAGAAAGATTTCAAATCAAAAGGGGGAAGAAAAAGAAAGAGAAACAGAAAAAGAGAAAGTATAAAATTATGGCATATGTGGAGTATATTAACTAAAGATAGAATATATTGTAACTATTTAAAATGGATTTGCTCAAGTACGGAGAAATATTATAAAAGTTCGGACGAGTATTTACAGAGATACTGAGTGAAATAGCACTGACCTCGAAAATACGACTTTTTTTGTGAATATAAATTATCATCTTTGCAGAACTGAAATCGAAGTTATGATTAGATTGAGAAATGTATTGAAAAAGTGCATTATTTAAGTTACCAATTCTAATGTCTCTTTTGTGTTCTTTCAAGCGAACGTGATAGTTTAATTTACAATTCATATATATGATTTGTAAGTGAATAAATTGGAGGTAACTTTACTTTAAAACGAGAGCTCATTTGTTTGTACACAGTTAAATGGTCTCAAGTATTGTCATTTAACATTAGTAATTCTAGTCATCAAGTATTCATATCTAACTTATAATCAATCATTTGTTTCCCTAGAGTCAAAAGATTTCAAGAATTGCTATCTAATACCAATACTTCCATTTGATATTATTCGTTTGCTCGTACATCGTGAAATGGTTTCAAGCATTCCTAGTCAACTTTCACAAATAAGATAATCAAGTATTCCTATCTAATACGAATAACTTGCTCACAGCTATATGATTTTTTTTTTAAATTCTAGTAAGAATTTAAGATATAAACGTATCTCCTAATTTCGGCCCGATGACCAGACTGAGTGATAATCAAAAAAAAAAAAAAAAGAAAAAAAAAAGAACCAGCCGATTAGTGGACTTTGCCGTTCCGGCTGAACACAGAGTAAAACTGCAAGAAAGCAAAGAGAGACAAGTACCTAGACCTTTCTAGAGAATTGATAAAACTATGGAACATGAAAATGACGTTGTAATTAGTGCGCTCGGATTGGTACAGGGACTGGAGGACAGGAAAATAACATGACGAGTGGAGACCATGCAAACTACAGCATTATTGAGATCGGTCAGAATACTGAGAAGAGTCCTGGAGACTTGAGGAGACTTGCTATCACTCAGACTCCCGGAAAACACCATCCCCCAACGCTTGTGTGAAAAATTCTCTAAATTCTCATAGCATATTGAATAGTTCTATTCGACCCATAGATGGGACTATTGGTGTTACAACCACTTCCGGTTAAAGTGGACCTGAGAGTAATGGTAATGAAAGTGTAATCCACATTCACTAAACTCTTAGACGGGCGTCTAACCCTCAGGTGCAGTTTAATGATATCCCAAAACATTAAATGGTTTCAAGTATTGCTATCTAATATGAACAATTCTATTCAACATCATTCCTTTGTTTGCACACAGTTAAATGGGTTCAAGTTTTGCTATCTTAGATACTAATGATTTATGTATAATTATATTGTTGAAAAAACTATCTCAGTTTGATAGTAGTCATTTGCTTGCACACGATTTTAACCCAATGACGTAGAACCTAGTCGAATGAATTTATTAATCTGGAAAATGAGAATTAACCGAAATGTATTTTAAAAGAATAAAGTCATTTTTTTACAAAAGTAAAAACTAACGGAAATCAATTTTAAAAGAATAAGTCGAGGTTGTATTGATAGTTTGATAATTTTTTTGAGGAAAATTGGACAAATATATTGTTATTATTTAGCTAAAAGCAACCAGAAAGATAACAACAGAATTTTGAAGGAAATCATTATTGCAGTTGTCCACAGATGACGAAGTGAAATTAGCGGTGGTTTTGACCCTGGAGAATCACTTTTTTTTTTAAATTTAGATGTGGAAAATTTTAATAAACCGTTATGATTTGACATTAACTGATGTCATCAGGAAGAGAAGATAAAGACTTGTCCCTTTTTGGGTGAAAGGAAGAGGAAGACAAGCACGGATAGTGTAAGGAGCAGAATTAATTAATTGGACCCAAAAAGGAGAAAACCGAGTGTTGAAGGTCCAGCAAATCGAAGGGGTGGAAGTAGCCATTGATAGCCAAATTAGGAGAAAATCTATATTATCAATAACTTTGCCGACCATCACCCCTCGGATGGGAGAAAATGCGTATTAGCAAGGTGTTTCGTCTCTCCAGGGAGACCAGCAGAAACTAGCGGAAGGCTGCAAGTAAACGCTCTGGACTGGCCGTTTGCTAGACTGCTTAGGGTAGAGTGGCTGAGAAAAGCCAAAGATAATACGACTTTTGAGAGAGACAGAAAAAACTTGAAATGATACGTTTCTTCGAGAAGGCCTTTCACCAGATTTCCCTGTGAAGTGTAAAGAAAGTCTGAAATAACACTATACTTTAAGACGCCCTTGTATTAGACACGTTGAGATAGAGAAACGAAGAGAAAAGGAGATAATATGACACGTTAGAAACCAGCATGATCAGGCTAAGAGACCTCATGATACTCAGTGTCTTGATCTTTTCCTAGACTCCTTAACACTGAGAATCCGAAAGCCAAAGATAGAGAAAAGCAAACATAATAAATCACCTTTTATCAGACTCTCTAAGACAAAGAAGCTGAGACCCAAAGACGGGGAAAAGGAAACATAATACGCTTCTTGAAATCAACTTGTACCAGACTATCAAGTAACCAAGTGAAGCTGAGAGCCAAAGACAGAAAGGCGAACATAACCACCATTTGAGATTGCCTTATACCAGACTATAGAAAGCGAGTTGAGAAAAGCCTAAAACTAATACAATAATTTGAAAGGCCTTGTGCTTGACTTTAAATGCCAAGGAATTGACTGAGTTTTAATTCGTAAATTAGGCCTCCGTCTATCATTACCATGCTCCGGGAAGAATGAATGTATGTACGATTTTTAAGCTAAATGTTATTATTGACACAAAGCCGTATTCTATTCTCTGTTAGTTGGTGTTCGACCTGGTTTACTTTCTTAATTGTGCGGTCTCATCCGTCCACTCATCGACTGACGACTCCGATTAGCAATTGATCTGCTGTTTGGATCAAAAACACAACGTGGCAGATTTACGAATAGATCACGCAATCCGATGACATACCTAGCCAAGCGGAACTGTCAGTGGATTGAAAGCCGAATCATCCCAGTGTTTGGGGGAGATAGGTTTACTGCTACATAGTCATGAGGTTTCAAGTAATTGGTAATAATAATAATAATTATAATAATCCTTAGTAAACTATTATATTTTTTAGTAAGTTATGCTGATAACTTGTGCATATTTATATGATATTCATTAATCCTATTTGATATGATTGACTGAATTATTTCACTAGCATGTCAACCCGTCTGGAGTTATTTAATTTATAGTGTTTAAAGAATCGTGTTCATCATATTTACATTTTTTGTGAAATTTTTCTTAAGAGTTTTTATTTCTTCTTTCTTCTTTTTTTTGGGGGGGGGAGATACGCTACTCACAAATAAATGTTTGTCTAAAGGCGTATTTATTTCTTGGTGATTACATCCGGATGATAATTACCAACTCGCTTACAATAATTTTCCAGTCCAAAACTTTAGCTACTTTGCCACGAGGACACTCCTCAGATAATTGTCTATTCATATGCAGGATAACCTATAAATAAATATACACTACTAGTTTTGCTACCTGCATTATATTAGTCATTGTGGAACACTATACAATCAAAATGGATATAGTTAGATATCATTCCTTACCAAACTCAAATCATTGAAAGTGGCCACATAGCAACCCTAGCAGGTGTAGAATGTATTTAAACGGATAGAATGAAAATAGTAACCCTCCGATAAAACAAATGGAAGTCTGTATACGATCGGATGTTTGGTTTGGTTTGATTCTATGGCCTATCAACCACTGTGGGATATTTAATGCCAAATCCTCTTCATACATATATATTAGATATATGATTTGGTTTGGTTTGATTTTGTGGCATTTCAATCATTGTGGGTTACTTAATGCCAAATCCTCTTTATAAATACACATTAAGTATATACCATTAGAAAAACAGATTTCGTTGACAATATTTTTAAACAAGACTAAGCTCATTTGTTAGCACATAGTTAAATGGTTCCAAGAAATGTGATTTATCACTAAAAATTCAACATCAGTCATTTTTTTATACACAGTTAAATGATCAAGCAGTTCTATTTCAAACAATTCAATTTAGTATAAGTCATTCGTTTGCACACAGTTTAAATGTCACGTCGAATACGGTAGAGTATGGTAATAAATAATGCCTGATAATAACTATTGTGATTGTATGATTTTCCACTAGAAGCATAAAATTCCTAGACCAGGCCATTGGTCTAATGAGTAGTGTGTTCGCTAATGATCCACCGGACCGGGGTTCAATCCCAGGTCGACTCATACCGAAGACTCAAAAAATGGTACTTGATGCCACCTGGCTTAACACTCAACATTATAAGATAAGGGTCAAGGGTAAGGTGGGACAATCCAGGGAATGGAGTAGCGCCCTCCCATACACCTCAGTATAGTAGCTATTGGAAAAGGAGCCTTCGAGTCACCCTCTGCTAAGGTCGCCAACTTTACTTATATTTGATTTAGTGAAAACATGATCTTTTTATTAGAATAGGTTTAAACTGTATTTTAGTTATGTTCTGTATACATATATATGTTTTCTACTTTTGCATACACACACACACACACACACACACACACACACACACATATATATATATATATATATAAGTGTGTGTATGTGTGTGTGTGAGTAAATATGTGTGACAAATGTAAAAAAAGAAAAAAACATCAAATAACATTGCCTCGTTTGTTTGTGTAATATAATAGCCGAGGGATTTCGGTTCATGCCTTTGGGTTTAGTTAGGCTGAGAACCTTTCGGCTCAGCACATGGGTTAGTTAGGTGCAACCTTGATGTAGGTGTTAACGCGTGAGTGCGCACAGAGCGGACATGTCACTCAGAGATGTCACAATAGTCCGAGACGAAACGGGCTGACAGGGTGCGGGTGACGTCACGCACCGGAAGCGTGCGGGGGTTTGTGTGAGAATTTGAAGAAAGTTAGAGAGTTGAGTACTAGACGCCAAACGAGGAGGTTCGACTTTTGGAGCTCGCAGACGCGAGGTGAACTTGCGCCCTATGGGGACCACTCGAGATGGGGACCAAATGAATAAGATAGCATAGAAGATTGTGTCTCTCCTCCTTATGTCGAAACCTTTAACTCAAAGTTAATAAAAAGGTTTCGTACCTGAATAAGAAGTCGTTTCGTGTTTTCGAATTTCGAGATTCCTATGTTCTTTATATGTTCTATCGTTATGAACATTATATGTCTATTTCGCACATGGCCATATTCGTGTATATGGCTATGTAACATTTGTTATTCTTGATTTTACGAGGAACGTTTTGACTGCTAATCTTTCATTGTGCTGTATTTCCCCTATCATTGTGTCACATCTTGATTGTGTGTAAAGGTTAAAGGAGGCTTTCGTAATCTAATGGTTACCTTCCGGGGAAATGGACACGATGACACAAGTTCAAAACCTGCTTGAAGCTGTTTGCATGTAACGTGGCACTAATACCCTTGGGAATGTTATGAATCCAACTTTTCTCCCGCTGGCAATGGATAAATAGTAGGGCCGTTCTTTAACCTTGGTATAGCAACCGGTCTAGGAGAAATAGATTCTGAATTCAAACCTATTAAACTCCGCTAAAAATTGTTCTTCA
>OY757918.1:64979699-65087199 GCA_963585895.1 Sepioteuthis lessoniana | reverse complement strand
CAGTCGGGCAGTTATGTTCACTTTTGGACTGATATCCTACGCAAAGGCATGGACCCCTTTATTTCTCTTAGCTGTGGCTTAAATAGTATCGCTACAGTTCAAAAAGTATGGCTTCGGCATTGAATAACCCTCATAAGTTGATATGCTATCAAAATAACGAAACTAAACCAATACTTCAAGTTCCCGATAGAAAGTTAGGCGACCAAATGTTAGGGTTCATGTGATCGTAGAAATTTTCTCACGGCCGACAATTGGTTCTTCTGCTGATGTGGTATATTGCAGAGTCTTGTTGCCAGATGTAATGTATTCTAGCCGGCACCTTCTAGATCTAGCCCAGCTCTGCCTTTTCTAGGCGATATTACTCGCTGCCTCCCATCAGACAGGACTTGACACAAGGTCAATGACCCGAAGGTCGATTAAGTGGGGATTAGGGGAAGGGAAGGTCAGGCACGAATCGAGACTGGAGCCCTGCTGGACTATGATGCATCTCGCCCAGCCGAAGGTGGACCAGCCGAAGTCGGAGGCTTTACGGCTTCAAGTCTGCCTTTGTTGGACAGGACCCATTGGCGAACCAGCGGGGGCGAGCCCGGGGCACCGCATGGCACGAGGTCTACCTATTCTATACGCAGTAGACCACCCCAGAAACCATGATGTGAACTAGGTATTTAATTTTCATCAATATGAATATGAATCTCTCTTCAGATTGAAACACTCAGAAATCATATTAGAGCTTCTGTTGTGAAAGCCACCAGTATAGCATGCCGTTTCCAAATTTCTAAAGGAGTAATCGGCGCGATAGAGCTGCTTTCATTACAGACAGTGCTCAAATGACTCGTGTTTTCTGCACAGTAGACAAAACCTAAAGCAAATAGAAAGCATACGGGAATTATTACTTTAAAATCGCGATGCCCGTGGTGTAATAGTTATCGTCGTTGGAAATGGACACTGCGTCACGAGTTCAAATCCTGGACAAGACTGATGGCATTATACATAACACTGATACCCTTGGGAAAGTTATGAATCAAATTATTCCCCCTCCAGCTATGGGTTAATAGTTGGGCAGACTGGGTTCTTCAGCATTGGGGAGGTAACTAGACTAGGAGAAAGAAAACTCTGAATTTAAACCTGTTAAACTCCGCTTAAAAATTGACCTTGTATTATATCCTGCCCAAGCGGTGGGGTGGGTAAATATAATTATTTCAAAATCGCGACAATTTACACATTGCAGCATAGCATATATATATATATATATATATATATATATATATATATATATATATATATATATATATTCCTAATTCCTCCAGTTAAACCGGAGTTGGGAGTAATTCCATCAGGACAAGAAGTTATTCAAGCATGAATATTTAAAATTTTCCTGGTAAAGAGCTCAATGTACCAATAATACAGAGCAATAAATTCTTTAAGAAAAACAACGAAACCGGTCACATAGGATTATAAATTTTTGAAAACTTCAAAAATGCGTAACAGGATTGAAATAAATTTATAATCCTATGTGACCGGTTTCGTTGTTTTTCTTAAAGTATATATATATATATATATATATATATATATATATATATATATATATATATATATATATGTGTGTGTGTGTGTGTGTGTGTGCGTGCTTGAATATATATATATATATATATATATATATATATATATATATATATATATATAATATCAAGTAACATGATATAGCATTAGTTGACCAACAATTTAAAAACCAAAAGATGCTCAATATTAAAGCGAAAAACCAATCTAATAATTTGAGTTACATGATTATATATATATATCTATATATATATGTAGAGAGAGAGAGAGAGAGAGAGAGAGAGAAAGAGAGATATTATACAACCTGCTTAAATAAAATCTTTTAAAATTTAACAATGTGAATATTTTCAAAAACTTGTAATAATTTTTCTAATGCTTTATCAAGCAAATATGTCATTTTACCCAATATCTAAACCAAACATAATAAAACTTAAATAATCTTAGAATCAAAGCAGATACAAACCCTTCAAAAGCAATTAAAAATAGAATGAATATTAAAATAACAATACCCACATTAAATCGAATGCAGGTGTTTACTTTATGCAATAGGGAGTGTCCTCGTGGTGTAATGGTCAAAACGATGGACTGCGGAATCGTAATAAGTGAGTTCGTACTACAGTCGCGCTATTACATTCACTTTCGGGCAAATACCCTTATCCTCCCAGCTATGGGTTAAATAGTACCACGACTGTTCTTCAAGGAGAATAGCTTTGGCATTGAATAAACTACAAAGGTTGATATGCAATAAAACAAAGAAACGTTTATGAAACGTCTGAATTGTAATAAAAAGTAAATTGGTGAAACATTATGTTCAATCCAAAATAAATTCATGTACAAAAGAGGAAATCCTTGACGAGACTGATTACATTTCACATGGCTCTAATAACCTTAGGAAAGGTATGAATCCAATTATTCTCCCTCCAGCTATGGGTAAATAGTAGGACAGACAGGGTTTTTCATCCTTGGTGAGGCAACTAGTCTAGGAGAAGGAATACTCTGAATTCAAACCTTTTAAACTCCGCTTAAAAATGAACCTTGTGTCATAACCTGCCCAAGCTGAGGGGTTGGTAAATATGATGAAAATAAGAGGAATTTGATAAAAGGCGACGAAAAGAAAGCACTAGCTCCACATAATTTAGACACTAATCACAACTTTCACTGGATAATTAATACACATAACAAAAAATACTGAAAGGTTATTGAATCTCACGTTATTTCTAATTATAAAGTAAGTTGGCGACCGTAGTCGAGGGCGACCAGAAGACTCCATTTTAAATAGTTACAACACCGAAGTGTAGGTGAGGGTGCTACTCCTTTCCCTGGAATGCTCCACTTTACCCTCGATACGTACCTTATATTGCTGAGTGTTAAGCAAGGAGGTATCAAGCAGCATTTTTAAAGTGTTTGGTATAACACGACATGGGATTGAACCCAGGTCTCCCGGATCATTGGCGAACACTCTACCCACTGGGCCAATGAGCCGGTTTTCTAATTATACTATTAAACAACTACCTAATTTTTTTCAACTTATCTCATCATTTAGTTTAATTAGTGATAAATGTTACAGGATCGCTTATTTAAAATAGTTAATTTCTTGCTTGCACTCAATAAAATTATTAAAAGTATTCCTAACACAAATAAAGCTATTTAATATTAATCATTTGTTTACACACAGTAAAATTCTTTTAACAATTTATGCTCACTTTAAACATTTTCCAACAAATTTTTGACATAATTTTTCCAAAGTTACAAACAGCTCCGAAATAAAGAAGAGAAAAGACAAAGGAACAGAAGAAAAAGAAAAAGAAATAAGGTAGAGTAGATAAATTTTGAACTCTAGATACGTCACATAGTTTTGAAACAGAACGCTACAAACGGAAAAGGAATGTTAAAATCTTTCTCGTTTTTCGTTTCACTTAAAAAATAAAATGAAATATTATTTGAAAAATACCAAATCGCATTTTAACAAACCTGATTATAGTTAACAGTAAAAACCGAAATGTTTAATGTTGAGAAATATTTCAACTTTGAATAAAATCATTACCTGAATTCTTTTTTTTCCATATTTATACAGTCAAATTCATTTCCATGTCCTATATATATATATATATATATATATATATATATATATATATGTGTGTGTGTGTGTGTGTGTGTGTGTGTGAACAAATCTTATTAAAGATTGGCTCAATCGGTTGGGGCAGCAGAATACAGCGGCTTTAGTTGTCTAAATTTCTGAGACGAAGCTTGATGATGATTATTATTAAGGGTTTTCGGATTATTGTCTTCATCTTTATTGTTATTTCCAAACGTTTCGACCGATATGTCCTCCAGCCTTCTTCAGTCCGAAAATCCTTAATGATAAAAAAATTTAAAAAAAAAATACCGGTTTTATTTCTGCAGAGAGGTAAAACTCCCCCAACCTGTAACCAGCATATGACATTAAACAATCTGATGGTGATAATATAGTAATGCTGGAGCTTTGGGGAATGCGAAGTACTCCTTTATTGCTATCGCTTCCGATTCCACTCTGGCCCGGAGTGGTAGCACCTGATAAACTGAATACTTATGCTAAACTGAGTTGTTTGAAATAGAACTGTTTCTTTGTATAAAAATGGATTCGTCATTAAATAATACAATGGTTGATATGCCATAAAACCAAACCAATAAATAAACGAACTTATTAAAGGTGATTAAGAAGGAAGGTATTGATACAATTTTATTCAACTTTTGTTTCCTGACAAAAGAATGTATCCAAGCATTAAAGAAGTGTGAAAAGAGCCAAGGCGGATGTCCCCTTGGCGGAATTAATAAAGTGTTAAACTGCAAGATCATAGCTTACGAGTTCGAGCTCCAGTCGCGCTATTAGGTTCACTTCCGAACCTGGTACCTGATTCATTTAAAGATGTTTTCTACAGACCTTTCTTTTGTAAATCATATACATTTAATACACACGCACACACACACACACACACACACATATATATATATATATATGAACAACGTTAAATAAACTACTTAACTTGATATACTATAAAACACAATTTACTTACCAACTACAGATAGACATATATATATATATATATATGTGTGTGTGTGTGTACAACGTGCTGAATAGATACATATATATGAAAAGACCCGAGGAAGGAATTGGGAACTAAGAAAAAAAGGGAAAACGATATCGACTGTACGATAGATTACTATAAATATTCGACAATACCTTATATGTACGATGTCACTGGCAGCATTACAACAGGAAAGAAAAAAAAACTATGTTGTTACAGAGACAACTCAATTTTTTCCTTAATGAAACCCAGGTGCTTGTTCCCACCAGGCTCGATTCAGCTAATACTAAATAAATAATTCGATGCAAAAACTATATAAATCATTAATAAGAAAAAGGAAAAAAGAAGAAAACGCTAACGTTGCTGACTCGCGGCAAAAATAGATTTTCATGTTCGTGTTCGAACCCAGGCCTTGTATTGTGAGTACGACAAAAGATTTTTCAACGGTATGCTGACCTTGCTTTGTATCCCTAATTGAAATCAAATGGATATCAATAATTGACCCGAAGTAGGTCATTATCCCCAGCCACCTAGTTGTTTTTTGTCGGATATTTGCATGGTACTACTGCCTTCTGTTATACCAATTCGAGCCTACCCCTGTCAAGCGACCGCCATGTAAATCCTCTGGATATACATACACCCTTACAATACACTATGAATCTTCTGCAGAGGGGTAATATCCTCCAAACAAGTGTCCTGAGTATGACACGAAGCATCATTTGACGATGAAGCTCCAATTCTGAAGATTTTGGAAGTTTACAGTACCCCTACATTGCCATTACTTCCTTGGCCCACACTGAACTAGAGTAGTAGTTGTAGTAGTAGTAGTACATAGTCGAGGGTTACCCGAAAGCTCCCTTGTCAATACCTACCACACCGAAGTGCATGAAAGGGCACTACTCCATTCCCTGTATTGCTCCACTTTACCTTTGATCCTTGCCTTATAATGCTGAGTGTTAAGCAAGGAGGTAACAAGTAGCATTTTTGATGCTTTGGTATGTCTTGACCTGGGATTAAACCCCCGTCTCCCTGACCATTGGCAAACGCTCTACTCATTCGGCCAATTGCCTGGTCATTAGAGTAGTAATAGATGTTAAAACCCTATCTAAGAGTCAAATAGATATTTTGGAGAGTGTAGATAGATAGATAGATAGATCTAAAAGAAGTAAAATCAAGTTTCCTTACCCTAATAATTACTCTTGCAATTAGGAAAATCTATTTTCGTTTGATTTCATTGAGAAACTCTTAACAGATTTTTCAAAAATCTTTACTTCCATAATTTATATCACAAATCTATCGAAAGATGAAAAGTACTGTAAGCAAACTATTATTACTGAAGAATGCATAACAGAGTACAGAATACAGTAGGAATTTTGAATGGAACTTGTGTTCAGCCATGAAAAGAACGCAGGAGTTCAGGTGATACAAGGTAGAACATGCCAGATCAGCAAACTAAAATGGATCCTGGAAATACACTAAAGAAGAAGAAGAAGAAGAAGAAGAAGAAGAAGAAGAAGAAATCAAGAATGAATGTTTGTTCACTTGAATTTTATGGTAGATCAACCCTTGTAGGATATTTAATGCCAAGCCCCGTTTATATATATATATATATATATATATATATATATATATATGAATTGTAAATGCATACTTTGTAGATACATTTTTAAACAAGTTCATTTGTTAGCACATCGTAAAATGGTTTAAAGTATTCCTATCAAACACTTTGGCCCAGTTGATTGGCGTTGCAGAATACACTGACTGCAAAGGGGTAAGACATTTAACTGTATGTAAAGAAAAAAACTGTACTTCTGCTAAACTGAATTATTTGAAATAGGCCTGTTTTGAAATCTAACTACGTGTAAACAAAGAAAAACCATACATATACTAAACAGAATTGTTTGAAACTTTTATCAAAATGGGTTAATTCAGCGTTAAATGAACCGAAAAGGTTTGATACGCCGTAAAACAAAACAACCAACCAACTTATCAGTAATTTTTCTTTTAATTTTAATCATTTGTTTGCAACCAGTAAAGTGGTTTCAAGTATTGCATTAAACACTAAAAATCTATTCAACTTCATTGATTTGCTTTGTTATACTAATAATTCAATTTTTGCACACAGTTAAACATTTTCAAACATTACTCTCACAAATAATACATTTTAATAATATTCATTTGTTCAAACACTTAAACGAGTTCAAGTATTTCTATCTTTTAAATAGGTTCAAGTATTCTTATTTAACACAAACAATTTGATTTAACAGTCATTTGTTTAAGGACAGTTAAATGGTCAAACAGTGCTATTTAACCAATTGATAGGACCCTAAAAGGTACTACCATTCTGGGTTAGAGTGGACCAGGGAGTAATGGTAATGAAGGGGTGTACCATATTTGCCAGACCTCCAAGACAGAAACCTCACCATCCAATTGTTTAATGTCATACCCAGAACTCTTGTAGGAGGAGGGTTCTTACTCTCTGCAGAGATGTAGTCGGCATATTGTACAGCCCCAGCCGACTAGGATGTCACGAATAATGACAAGGAAAAAGAAGAAATAAGGCTAAAAGAATAAACAATAAAGAAAGAAGAATAAGTTAAGGGCATTAAAGATGGATGTAGAAGAAAAAAATCATCAAGAAGAAAAACAAGAAAAAATAAAAGTAGAAGAAGCAATACTGCTAATAAGAAGATGCTGTGATAGTCAACAAAAAAAGAGAACCTGCCGAATAGTGGACTTTGCCGTTCCAGCTGATCACTGGGTAAAACTAAAAGAAAGTGAAAAGAAAGAAGAGTACCTCCACCTTGCTAGAGAACTCAAAAAACTAAGGAACATGAACGAGACCGTGATACCTATTGTAGTTGGTGCGCTCGGTACAGTCATCAAAGGATAGATAAACGGACTGAAGGACTTAGAAATAAGAGAACGTGGTGATACCATCCAAACTACAGCATTCTTAAGATCGAACAGAATACTAGAAAGATACTTGAGAAGACTTGCTGTCACTCAAACTCCAGTGAGAAATCATCAGATAACGCCGGTGTGAAAATCTCTCAAAAATTAAAATAATAATAATAGTAATGATAATAACTATGAAACGATTAATCATAAAGTTAGCGAATGCAGTAGACTATCATAAAAGTATTAGAAAAGTAGGTGGAAAAGGTGATCCACTGGGAATTATACAAGAGATTGTAATTTGACTCAACTAACAAATGGTATATACACAAAGCACAAACCGTCTAGGAAAATGAGACTCCTACAATTCTCTGAGATTTTGAAATGCAAGCGTATCACTTAATTATGGCCACAATACCAGACATATTGCTAATTAGCAAAAAAGAAAAAAGAGATAGATAGACAGAGTGGGAGAGAGAGAGAGAGAGAGAGAGAGAGAGAGAGAGAGAGAGAGAGAGAATTTGCCGTCAAGTGAATTTTGATATTCCGGAGTAAAAATAAAAGAAAACGAAAAGAGAGAATTATACCTGGATCTTGCCAAAGAACTAAAAAAAAAAACATGGAATATGAAAGTGACGGTGATACCAATTGAAGTTTGAGCTCTTGGAACACTCTCTAAAGGCATGAAAAGAGAACTGAATGAACAGAAAATTAGAGGAAGACTCGGGATTACCTAGATTGCACCACTGGAGGAAACTTGCTGTCACTCAGACTTTAGTGAAGAAGAAGAAGAAGACGGTGACAGTGATACCAATCGTCTTTGGAGTGATTGAAACGCCCCCCAGAGGCTAAGATAAAGACTGGAGGAATTGTAGCTTTGAGGAAGAATCGTGACCATCCAAAATTCAGCCATGTTAAGATCGGCTAGAATACTCCGAAGAGTCCTGTTGCCACTCAAAAAAAAAAAAGTGAAAGTATCAGCGAGCGCTGTTATGAAACACGAAGAAGTTGGATTTGACCCTATAAATCTTATGGACACTGTTTTGTTTCTTGAATATCCATGTAATTGTTTCTCTTCGTTTTTTACCTTCACGTTTTGATGTTTTCTGATTCTCTATTAGTCTTCCAGCCAATTCTCTCTTGCAACGTTTAGTTGTCATGGACAATTTTACATTTCCCTTCTCTTTGTGTAGTCCTCAAAACCCTTGATAGTTGAGATGATACAATCCTCAATATTAACAAATACTCTTCTTTCCTCTTTCCTCTTCAAATGAAGTCATCGATGTCATCCCTCAGGTGCAATTTTCCTCGTTCTTTGATTCAAACTTGTCAGTTCCTCGCGTGTCCAGGTTCTATCGATTTCGAACGTCACTCCAATGTTTTGCTTGAAGAATCTGCGTATATTAAAGGTTTCATGATGTGGATGTGCCCAGGTATAAAGGCTATCGTCGTAGGAAATGGACATGGTGACATGGGTTCAAGTCTTCAACGGAACTGTTTACATTTCACATAGTGCTAATGCCCTTGGGAAAGGTTTAAATCCAATTATTCTCTCTCTCGCTTTCTCTCCCTCTCTCTCTCTCTCTCTCTCCAGCTATGCGTAAATATTAGGGAAGACAGGGATTTTTTTAGTCTTCCTTAGGTAATCAGCCTAGGAGAAGGAAATCTCTGAATTCAAACCAGTTAAACTCTGATTAGAAATTGACCTTGAGTGGCATCCTGCCCCTGGGACATATATTAAAGTTTTCAATTTCCTTTTTTTTAGCAAACATTTCCAAACCCTCCGTACATATTATGTAAGGATGGACTATTGTACCACTATAAATTCTTCTACACAAAGGTGATCACATCATCATCATCAAGTCGTATTGATAACATAAAATTCTTTGAATGTCTTTCTCTCTCTCTCTCCCACCATCCCTATTGTCAATTGGTCTTAACATATCTTCTTGACTGTAACCGGTGTCTACTCAAATCTGATATATGTGATAGAGTGTCCATGTGTAAGAGTCCGTTATTGAACGTTACTTATGATTATTTTAAACAAGATGGTGCAATCTCGACATTAAATGCAAAGTCTCTGATATTAGTCGACCAGTTCATATACCTCGGCAGTGATATCTCATCTACTGAAAGCAAAAGGAAGCCATAGACTGCATAGGGAAATCATGAACAACAATTGACAGGCTGTCGATCAAATGGAAATTTGATCTCTCTGCTAAAATAAAACGGGATATAATCCAATCTAGTGTATCGATGCATCACCGAGATTCTGATAATAAGTTTAGAGAATAGGGTAAACGGAAACTAAATTAAAATGCTACGTGTTGTTTTCAGCAAATTCTGGAAGCAGCACCTAACAAAAAAGCAGCTGCAACCCATCACCCAAACCATCCAAGAAAGACGAACAAGACATACTGGGCACTGAGAAGTAAGGAAGAACATATTTAGCACATATCTAGGTGCATGGAGTTGCAGATGAGACTATAAATATATATGCGTATAGGTGGAGTATAAAGAGGGTCTTCAGACTAGATTTAACGATTTTTTGTTTCCTTTTTTTTTCGGGATCAGCTGGATTTATTTGTGAATAATCAGCGGCGTTGGAGAGCATAAAAGATTATAGTTGTAGGTGATAAAAGGTTCGCTGACATGGAGAACTGAATTTTGGAAAAGAGTTACCAGTTTCATGATGATTCGTGCCAAGAATTTAAAATAAAAATGCCTAAATGATGACTTGTTCAATGTTTTGGAACATTGAACGTAGTGAGATGAGTCAGGGATAGCTGCAGTCGAGACCACGAAGCTGCGGCTTACAAAAAGGCACATACAGGATTTCTAACAATGTCCGTATATATATATATATATATATATGTTATCTGGATGACTTGATGATCATCATCATTATCATCACCTCTGTGCAGAAGAACTTATAGTGGCACGATAGTCCATCCTAACATAATATGTACGGAGGATTTGGAAATGTTTGCTAAAATAAAAAGAAATTGAAACTTTTAATATATGTCCCATGGACAGGATGCCATTCAAGGGCAATCTTTAAGATTTTAACTGCTTTGAATTCTGAGATTTTCTTCTCCTAGACTGGTTTCCAAAGGAAGACTAAAAACCCCACTCTTCCCTTCTATTTACGCAGAGTGAGAGAGAGAGAATAATTGGATTTACACCTTTCCCGAGGGCATTAACACAATGTGAAATGCAAACAGTTCCGATGTAGACTTGAACCCATGTCACCGTGTCTATTTCGTACGTCGATAACCATTACACCAAGGCATATTCACATCATGAAACCTTCAATATACGCAGATTCACACACACACACACACAAACACACACACACACACATATATATATATATATATATATATATATATGCACGTGGAGTGAACGTTTCTATACGCTCTTGTGAAAACCTAGATTGAATATATATCTGTATGTACATTAATGTGTGGGAATAGAATATTAAAATAATAGCTAGAACCTTTAAGGCACGAAAGGCCAATTTTAATTGATAGAAAGAGAAGGTTTTTTTCGATGGGGATGAAAGAGTTATTTTTTAATGTTCGTGATAAAGAGAAGTCTTTCGTGATAATAAGTGTAGGTGATATTTTTTATGTGTTTGGATAACCCAAAATTTGCAAGTCGAAATTGGCAAAATTAGGTTTATAGCTGCGAAAATTTAATCAGAAAGATAACTTAAACAGAACGACAGCCCGGTCAGCATGAGCTGTAAAATACACCGACTGTATCTCTGCATAGGAGTAAAACCCCAGCAATGTGCGTCTTGGATATTATATCAAGCAATCACATGATGAGTATTGGAGCTTTGGGGAATGATGATATTAAACAATCTCACGGTGAGTCTTGGAGCTTTGGGGAATATAGAGAACTTCTTCATTGCCATTTCTACCAGGTCCACTATGTTACAGAGTGGTAGTAACTGATAGAGTCCTATCTACGGGGTGTGATATTAAACTATGTGCAAACTAATGACTTATGCTAAACCAAACTGTCAGAAATAAAACTGTTTGATCCTTAAGCTCTGTGTAAACAAATGATTGATGTTTAATTGAATTGTTAGTGATACAATGCAATACTTGGGACTATTTAACTGTGCGCGAACGAATGAGTAACGTTGACTAGGGTTAAATAGCAATACTTGTAAGCACTCCACAGTGGACAAGCAAATGATTGATAGTAAGCAGAATTATTTGTGTTTGATAAAAAAAATACTTGAAACCATTTAACTGTCGGAAAAAAAATTAGCTCATTTGAAAATGTTATGGCTAAAATGTGTTTACGAATCATACATTTAATACATATGTATGAAGACGATTTGGCATTAAACAAACAACAAATATACAGGAATTCCAACTACTTCCGCATATATATATATATATATATGTGTGTGTGTGTGTGTGTGTGTGTGTGTGTGTGTGTGTGTGTGTGTGTGTGTGTGTGTGCATGTAGAATAAGCGTTTCTATACGCTCATGAGACTTAGGGCATAAAACCAAGCCAAACCAAACCAAACCAAACCAGTCAAACCAAACCAGCCAAACCAAACCAAACCAACCAAACCAAACCAGACAAACTAGCAGATGTAAGAAAGGGTGTGGATACATAGTTGACAAGACAATGTTGTTCACGTCGTCTATCTTAAGCCTCCCCAAACCCATGGGCTCTTCATTTCATGACAGGTATGTTAAACACGACTTATCACTCCCATCGGTGTCGCCTCTGTTGAAACGTTTTACCCTCTGTCTTAAGAAAGGATATATCTCACCGACACGTTGTTGAACAAGGTCAAACTTTGACGTACAGCTGGTTTAAATTTAGAATTTTTCTTCTCCCAAACTGGTTGCCTTAACAAAGCTAAAACAACCCACCCTGCCCGATAGCTGTAGAGAGAAAGATGGATTTATACCTTTCCTAAGATCATCGGCGCGAAGTGAAATGCAAACTGTCTTGAGAGGGTCGAAGATTCCATTTTCAGCAATAATAACCGTTACGCTAAGCGCGTTTACTTAAGAAAGAAGTAGGAAGTATATTTAGCTTAGGGATATCTATGCACAATATCTTCTTTCTCTCTCTCTCTCTCTCTATATATATATATATATAATAGTATAATTTGAAATATTTGTAGATATCGGTGCCAGAGAATTTCTAGATCCAGGTTTGAATAGCTAAGCCACCGAGTTAACGGAGCTTGATTACTATAAGGTTCTTACTTGAGCCATCAGAAGATCAAGAATTTTGGGTCTTATGATCGACATTGGAGAAATCAACAGATGAAACAAATAAAATTCATATGATGTCTGTGTCCTCTATTTCGTAGATGATTATGAATTTTATCGTTATGAAACGTGAATAAAAAAAGGTAAGATTTCAATTTCTTTAAGATTTTTGTCTACTGCTTTGCTTGACAGCATTTGTGCACTTTTTATCTATCAAACTTTTTTAAAGGATTGTTTACTATCATCTGTTCACCACCCACTCATAGACACACACACACACACACATATATATATATATAAAGTGAGCGACCAGAAGACTCCCTATTCAATAGCTACTATACCGAGGTGTAGGGGACGGCGCTATTCCTTTCCTTAAATTGCTTCACATTACCCTTGATACGTACCTTATAATGCTAAGTGTTAAGCAAGGAGGTATCAAGTACCATTTTTGAGTCTTTGGTATGACTCGACCTGGGACTGAATCCAAGTCAATGGACCTATATATATTTGATTACTTTAAGTTTTAAACCTTCTCTGCTATACGAATCTGGGCTGAAAAGTTAATGGACTGAAAAGTTCATATGATATCATATCTGCTGTAAATGATATTTTTACCTATGGACTTCAATCACTGCAACACTTGTGGAAGACGTGTGTGAACCGCAAGAAGGGCTACGCGGGAAAATAAACGTCATTTGGTCACATTCCATGAGAGTATCTTGGCCCGTCAATGAATTTTTCAGCCGACACTAGTAAAAGCATCGATACTTTCATATATATATATATATATATATATATAAAGGGATGTCTGGCATTGCTCTGTGACAAATTACATCATTTGAGAATGCTTTTAGTAAAAATATTTAATTAATTGATCAAAGTTTGGGGACGTGTTTTTTTCACGTGTCTACGCCACTTTAAAGTACGTATTCATGCCCTATCTTATAAAAAATAATCAGATAATTATATGGCGTCAGAAGCTAAATGTGGAATAATCTTTAAAACGTCTTTTTAATCTGATTAGTCCAATTTTTTTAATAAAAAAACGAGATAAATCTAAATTCTCATTATTAGCTCTATCATTCAGCCCCCGCTTCTTTTAATTGAAATTCAGCCCAGTATGATTGAGCAAGAAAAGAAACGACAAAGAATCTATGATTTGCTTAACGCCGAAACCAAGTCAAAGTTTCTCACTCTACCGCATACAAAGCAAAGAAAATGTTTTTACAGAAAAATATTTTTTAAGGAAAAGGAGAGTGGAGGAATGAAAAAAAATTAAAACGCGTTTTAACTGCTCTCGCTACGGCGATTAAGAAGGATCCCACAATTAAGAAACTACGCTAATGTATTGAAAGTCAAAGGGAAAACTGTGAGGTCAGCAATCAGACAAGATTTAAGCCCAAAGTTTAATCCCTTTTGTTACGCTATATGGAGTGTTTTAGAAAATATCACAAATTCAACTTCCCATACAAACAATGGTTCGCTTAAGATTGATATTGAGAGGGAATGAAATAAAATATTTGAAGAATTTATTTTGAAGACAAGTAAATCATTTCGAAGGCATGTTGATACAATAATTGAAAAAAAATTGGCGGCCATATTGTGTAAATTTGCTGTTTTGTGTCTATCTTCTTATTTTGTCATGTATTTTTTACAATTAAAATTAATCATGCTTTATAACAGTCATTTATTACCATACTAGAATGCTTCTAATATACTTCCGCGCTCTATAAATAACTGGTATTATAGTTACCATAAAAAACATAGTGTTCTCCGAAATTTGCTATGGAAACGTCTTTAAAACAAAAAAGTTCCCTCATTATCAAATAATTACCAAAATTTTCTTTAAAAACTCAATAATTATTTGATTTTTGGTATTTAAAAAAATCAAATCGATGTGTTTTACGAGTAAAAGCTTTCTTGTGCCATCTTTAGACAGTGTAAAGATTTTTTCACAAAATATTTTCGATTCCACATTGTTTCTAAAACATTATATCCGAATTTTCTCCAAATCTTTTTTTTACAATTGATAAAAATATTTGTCTCTAAAATTTAAATTCATATATTGACAAAAGTTTTCTCTCCAACCCAATTGAACATAAAGCATAAAAATGTAAATTGAAAACAAAGTTTGAAATATTTTCATTTATTTAATGATTTTGTGAAAAGAGCGTTTTAAAACATCTATTTCAAACTTAATGGAAAGTAAAATTTTCTCTTAAAAGAATACGAAAAAAAAATAGAGATTGAAATAAATTAAATAAGCTTTCGTTTTACCAGTAATGTATATTGCACATTGAATCATTTCTTAAAAAATCAAGAAAATAAGTTTTTGACAATCTTTTCTTGTATAATCTGAATATGCATAGTTCATTATTTAACAATCAAAAAAATTCAGAAAAAAAAAAATTGGTAGGAAATAAATAAATGCAGTGGATTTTATTCTGAAACACCACAGATAATTTGAAAGAAAATATTTCCGCTTCTATGTCATTTCCTTGAAGAAAAATTATATGAAAATTTTCTACCTTCTTTTTTCTTTCATAAAGGATTTGTCAATAAGATAAGATTTCATTGCTGGTTGGAAAGAATTTCAACTCAAAAATTGAGGGAAAGTAAAGTTTACGACTTGAATTTTTACGACTAGACATTTGATGTTAGACGAGGAACAGAGTAGGTTTCCTTGAACATCTTTGAAATATTTAGAACCCTAAATTGTTGGCTTTTTCATCTCTTTCTAATCTTCAAAAAACTCTTTTCTATAGCCTGTATTTTAATTCTGTGTGTGCGGAGTATTCAAGACAAAATTATGGGGGTTGTCTTCGTGGTGTAATGGTTGAAGCGATTGACTGCGGAATCGTAGTAAGCGAGTTCGTACTCCAGTCGCGCTATTACGTTCACTTTCGGGCAAATACCCTTGGGAAAGCTATGAACCCCCTTATCCTCCCAGCTATGGGTTAAATAGTAACACTACTGTTCTTCAAGGAGAATGGCTTTGGCCTTAAATAACCTAACAAAGGTTGATATGCCATTAAACAAAGAAACTAAACCAAACAAAATTATGTTAGTATTGGTTTCTTTATTTTAAAAGTTAACAGGTTCGAACACAGAAATAGAACTACCATTTATTAGTATATATATATATATATATATATATATATATATATATATATATATATATATATATGTGTGTGTGTGTGTGTGTGTGTGTGTGTGTGTGTTAGTGTGAGTGGGTGAAATTTAAAAAATGGTATTAAAAATTTTGCAAGAAAAAGTGATCAACGCTGCTACAGTAGCGCAGGTAGACAACGCTGAAAATTATCAAATTGTAAATGTGAGAAGTCTATCAATTTAAATTTCATATAGTGAGCACAATCATCAGACAGTAATGTTAAAAAAGTGGCTAGTTAATTGCATTTCTAAAGAGCAATGTTTGCGGATCTAATTTCCATTTTGTATAAAGTTATCGGATGAGGGAAGCCGCATCGGCGGTCTGCCGAAATAAATTGATTATAGCATAACGACTACTCGTTGAGTTTTCTTTCTACTTATATCACACACACACACACACACACACACACACACACATATATATATATATATATATATATATATATATATATGAACAGAATATGGCACTAAATAAACCACAAGGGTTGATATTTCATAAAACATAACCAAACCCGTCTTTTTTCTTTCTACTTCGTCTTTTGTCCACCAATTTTTATCCCGTTCCCGCATTTTTTTCAGCCATGTTGGCTGAGGTGAAAATATGGAATCCTGAAAATGATATTAAACTGTCCCAGGTGATGAGGTTCCAATTCTTTAGCTTTGGGATATATGAAGTCATGCTTTCAAAGTTCACTCTGGCTTGGAGCGGTTGTGCTTGTTACATTCCCATATATGGACCAAATAAATCTATTTAAAAACGATTCATATTTGATAAAATACTTGAAACTATACAATTGAGTGCTGATTATCTGGATTAAAAAAAGATGCTTGTAGCTATAATGGTTTACTTTTTAGGGTTACATAGAAATATTTGAACCTATATAACTGAGTGCAAGCAAATGATTATAGAAATAGGAATAGTTACTTGAAACCATATAATTGTGTATTGATTATTAGTATTTGAAAGGAATACTAGAAACCATACAACTGTGTAAAGATTATTTGTGTTGGATAGGAATACTTGATATATAATCGTGTGCGAACGTGTGTAGACAAATAAAGAATTTAATCAGGACATATAATGTATCATTGATTATATAATTATTACAATCAAGCATTTATGAGTCTAATTTTGGCATTAGATATCCTACGAGGAGTTGTTATGCCTTTAACTGAATCACTTCTTTCTTTCTTTCTTTCTTTCTTTCTTTCTTTCTTAGTGACCAACCCTAACTCTTCACGATCCGTTTGTCTTCTTCCTTTTTTAAGGTTTTCTTTGGTTTTCTTTCTTTTTTTCTTTCTTTCATTCGTTTCCTTGTTTTATCACATTTTTCTTAATCTATTTTTCTTCTTTCTTTCTTTCTTTCTTTCTTTCTTTCTTTTTCTTCATCTGTTTCTTTTTTCTCTGTCTATGTAATTTCCTACCTTCCTTTTCAACTGTCTATCCTCCAACTCTTTCGAAACCCCGTAGCTTCTTTTTCTCGTCTCCTTGACCTCCACATATTTCTCCTCATCCCTCTACCCCAAATATCGTCGACCTTTTCCGAAACGACATTTTCCTTTGCACGTGTTGAGTGAAAATCCATTTTTCATTCCGATCTCTGATCCACTTGTGCCAATATCGTCGTTTTTTTAGTATGTGTGTGTGTGACACTTTATATGATTTTTTTCCTTTTTTTTTTTTTTGCTTTTGTCTCAATATTTCGCAGCTTCGTGTCTCTCTTATCGTTAACTCTTCACAATCCGATTTAAGGATTACACGACAAAGCAAGACAAAATCGATTATCTCCCTTCGCTTTGACTGACTTTATCGCACACTGAATCTTTCTCGTAGTATGTTGCGTGTTCAGCTCCGCGCATGCGCATGTGCAACGCTTGCGGGACCCGTCCGATTTCTTTGATTCTTTCTTCGAATACTGTTTCCTTTGACTAAAGTCTGACCTGTTCGATTATAGGATTCTTAATCAACATATATATATGTGTGTGTGTGTGTGTGTGTATTCACACACGAACGAACACATTTGCACACACACACACACACACACACACACACACGCATAAATAAGTATGTATGTATTTAAACATACAACTCATGCATATACGGACAGAGAAAAGAAAGAGAAGGAGAAAGAAAGAGAGAGAGAGAAAGACACACACACACACACACACACACACACATATATATATATAGGACGAAGACAGATGTTGAAATGTTATAATGTATATGTGTGTGTGGGGGATGGGATTTGTATATGTATGTATGTATTTAGGCATCTATGTATGTATGTCTCTCACTCTTTCTTTCTTTCTTTTTCTCGGTATATGCATATGAGTGTATGTTGAAATGCATATTGGCATATTTCTGTGTGTGTGTGTGTGGACATGTGTCTGTATGTGTGTATACACACACACACATATATATATATATAGGAGACCAAAATGGATGTTAAGCGTTATTGGCCCAACCAAAAGAAGTATGGTGTAAAGCTTTTGTCATTTATTTATATTTTCACGTTATGTATGTATGTATGTATGAGTGCTTGTGCGCGTGGACACACACACAAGGACACACATAGACACACACACACGCACACACACACACACACATATATATATATATATATACGTGGGGCATTCAAATTTTCATCCTTTTTTGTACAGACATTTAAATTTGTCATAGACTCTTGAAAATTCACTATGTTATTGCTATACATCTTATGAGATGACAGACTAATTTTTATGATTTCAGGTTCATATGAACAGCTACAGCAGGAATTGGAATACACCCTACTAAAGTCTGATTGTCACAGTTGGTGAATTTCCAAAATGCAATCTGGACGTGAGGACACTTTAGAAGAACGATATGCAATAAAATTCTGTTTTAAACTTAGAAAAAATGCCACAGAAACGTTTGGAATGCTTCAGACTGCTTTTTGACCATCCTGCACGAATCGAGCATCTGTTTTTAAGTGGCATAAGAGATTCAAGGAGGGCAGGGAGTCAGTGAGGGATGATGGGAGGTGTGGGAGGAGTCAGAACACCAGAGTTGATTGGCTAAAGGGTCAGGGTTAGGGTTACTATGTTGAGGTTTTGAGGGAGTTCAGGAAGAGATTCCGTCGGAAGAGGTCAGCACTCTCCAAATCGGGTCTGTGGCATTTCCTCCCGGACAATACACCAGTCCACAACTTCATCCTTGTCACAGACAATTTGACCAAGATGGACATCAAGACAGTTCCACACCTTCCCTATAGTCCAGACCTTGCTCCCTGTGAGTTTTGGTTATTCTCTAAACTCAGAGACTGTCATTATGAGACAATTGACTTCCATGGGGCCTTCCAGAAATTGTTGGAACGGTAGAACAAGTGCATTGCAGCCGGAGGAGATTACTTCGAAGGAGACTTGATTTTCATGAGTGTACTATCAAAAAATGGGCCCATACGAAAAAAGTCTGGAACCTTATTTAATGATCCTCGTATATATATATATATATATATATATATATATATATATATATCTGCACTGAAAAGTTCTCAGTCCAAATATATTTCTGTTGTATATTAATTCTGCATTACAACACACTTTGAACGATGTTTCTAAATTTTTTTTTTATAAATAGATAAATATGAACAGACTCATTTGCATATATATATATATATATATATATATATGTATATATATATATTGTAAGGGAGAGAAGAAGGCTGTTGTGATATAATGGTTATCATCGCCACAGAAAATGGACACATCGAACTAAGTTCAAATCCTGGATGCGGCTGGATGCATTGCAGAATGCACTAATACCCTTGAGAAGGTAATAATCCTACTATTCCCTCACAGGCTAGAGGTAAATGGTAAGGCAGACTGGGCTCGTAACCATCGTATGGCAACCGGTCTTGAAGGAGGAAAACTCAATTCAAACTTGTTAACCTTCGCTGAAAAATTGGCCTTGTGTTGCTTACTACTCGTGGTGGATAGACTTCGTAGATAGATAGATAGATAGATAGGTAATGAAACGTTTTGTTTAACGGTGTATTCTTGACATATACCCAAGTGATTGCTTTATTCGACGAAATTGATCACTAAATCCGAGGGACGCGACATTTTTCGTCAAACCATATTGTCGAATGCACGACATCTTATATCACCGTCATTATCCTTGAATGTGGCGCTGGGCCAAACTTAGATCAGTGGAACATATATCCACTGATATGACATCACAGAAAAATTAAGCCCTCTATTGCTAGTTTTTCTAAATGCTAAAACTTGCTTTAAAATGCATCGAATTCACATTGTGTCCGTATCAATTAAACAGTTCAATCGATAAAATTATTACTGTAAATTTCGCTATGACGAATTAATTCGTCTGATGGGTATAACAGGTTTGTTACTGGAAGACCATTTTGGAGAAGAGAAAATAGTTATATGTCATTGTAATTACTGTATTGACTCGTAATGAACAACCCCTAAGTTTTGTAGCCACATAAACAAGTTTTATCATATATTTAATCAAATAGATGATACCTAACCGTTTTCTATGCAAGCCAATAGAAATACTATTTCAACATCCAATAGCACAAAGAGAAAATATTCAAACACTTTTAGCCCAGTCTGCAGAAGCTGTAGAATACACCGACTGCATCTGAGCAGAGGGTTAAGACCACCCTCTCCAACGAGTGTCCTGCATTTGAAAAGAAACGATCTGATGGTGAGGCTTCAGTCCTGGACCTAAGAGGAATGTGGAGTACCCCTTCATTGTCATTACTACCAGGTCCACTTGAACTCAGTGGTTGTACCCATTAGGATCCTACCTAAGGGTCAATTAGAACTGCTTGACCATTTGACTGGGGGCAAGCAAATGACTGATGTTAAATTGAGTTGTTAGCGTTAGATTGCAAAACTTTGAATCAATTCACTGTATGCAAGCGAATAAGTAATATTGAATGGAATTATTCTTGTTAGATAGCAATATTTAAGAAAAAAAACTTTAACAGTATGCAAAATTGAATTAATTAAGTCACGTATGGAATCATTTGACTGTTTGCAAACAATAAATAACAATTAATTGTGTGCAAACAAATTTGCTCTATATAAAACTGGAATTACCAACAAGTATTAACTAGCCTATTTGTATGGGTCTGTATAAAACACCGACTGCTTCTCTGCAGAAGGGTAAGACTTCCCGAACGAGTGTCCTGATTATGACTGTAAACAATCAGATGGTGTGGTTCCAGGAATGCTGGAGCTTTGGGGAATGTGGAGTACTCCTTCATTGCCATCGCTTCCAGGTCCACTCTGGCTCGGAGTGGTAGCACCTGACAGGTTCCTATCTATGGGTTGAAAAAAAGTAAACTGCGTACTTATACTAAACTAAATTGATTGAAATGGAGCTGTTTTGACATTTAAACTGTATACCTATGCGAAACTGAATTTTTTGAAATAGAACTGTTTATATGTATAAAAATGGATTTGGCATTTAATAACCTATAACGGTTGATATGCCATGAAAACAAACTAAACTAAACCAAACCTAACTATTCCCTTACAAATAATATGTATAACCCTTTAACTGTGTGCAAACAAATAACTCATAATAAATTTGATTGTTAGCGTTACATAGCAATACTTGAAACCATTTAACTGTGCAAAGAAATGAGCTCTTGATCGTTTAAAATGTTATCCGAAGACAACGGGTTTACAAATCATATATATATATATATATATATATATATATATATATATATATATATATATATAACAGGATTTGGCATTAGATAACCTATAAGGGTTGATATGCCATAAAATCTAACAAGCCAAAAAAACATTCAATAACTTTTTCATACTTTCAAAACTATTTAATACTGTAAAAATCAATGTTGTGCCGTAAATAAACATGTAATCTTGACCAATAAACAAAGAGAAAAAGTTTACATTGTCGACATACATTCGTCAAATTTATTCTTTAATTAAACGTTACCTAATGAATTAAGCAGGTTATTATGTCGCAATACAACATCTATGCATATCATAAAATAATATACACAAGTGTTAACAATCCTATTCTAATATTTCATAAACATAAGACACATGACTCGGTCTAATTTTCCAGTATTCAGACTCAAGATGTTTCTGCATAGCCTAGATAAAGTCTGTACAAAAGCTGATCGATAAATGATAAAGTTTTTACGTAACTTTTTTATACTATTTATGAAATTTGTACATATTATAAGTACATGTGTTATAAATGTTAAACTATGTTATGTAAAAACTTTATTATCTTAAGTAATAGCCATTGTCTATAAAGAGGAACTTTGGAGTGAAGTTATAGCAAGGACAAGAAACAAGGCAACCTTTGAAACACATTTTGAGTAATGAACAATCCTTTGTTTTTTATCATTTCAAGTATTCGGCTTTATTGTTATATTCACAACGTTTCAGCTGATGCGTTCTTTGTTGTGAATATTACAATAAAAACGATAAAAATTATGAAGCTTCATCTGAAAAATTTAGGCAAGTAAAACCTTTTCTTTTTGTGGTGAAAAATTGATTTTAAAAAGTCGTTCATTACACGGGTATATACTGTAAATGTTAATATTTCGTTTTGCCCTAAAAAGAACCCCTGCTAAACAAGAAACTAATTATCTCTACATAAAAAATAAATGGGAATTTCTTAGATGAGAGAAGTTGAAAAGCAGTGTACGATGGGAGCTGTGTTTTGAGGCCCGAAAACAGCCATAAAAATCTTGTCGCTTTTTTACAGCATTCAGCTGCAACCAGATAAAACCAATCTGTAATAATCCTGTTATTTGATTGGCTGGTCTAAATTATTTTCCGCCAATAAACTAGTCTGATTTACCGTTACTATGATGTTTCATTGATTAGATGAGAGCGAACAAAGAGAATGGTCATTGATCATCTGTCAATAATTGAAACAGAAAGAGGATGTTTCCTGGCATCGATGGCAGCTTTCCATGTTTCGTATTGGTTGTTTCAGTGTTTTAATTTACACCCAATGTCATGAGGTGTCATATATTTTACAAGTATAAAGCACAATTTAGACGCCGGGTCTTAATTACTTCTTTTGTAAATTGTCAAGTGTTATGCTTTAATTCAGATAATCTTTTTTAAATATTTGGTTTTGTTTGTTTCAAAGGCATTGCTCTACTAGAAAAATCTATTATTTAGTCTTTTCCAGGGTTTATTTTCTGGTATTTGTTTATTTGGTTATTTGATTTTGTGACACATACACTCTTGTGCGTTATTTAATGGCAAATTATACATATATATATATATATATATATATATATATATATATATATGATTTGTAAGTGAAGATTTTGTTGAAACTTTATTTTTAAACGACTTAAGAGTTCATTTGTTATCCCACAGTTAAAAAGATTAAAAGTATTGTTAGCACCAATAATTCTATTTGGTTTATTTGCTGCGAATAATTTAATGCGAAACTAAATTTTTGTATGTATACAACCCTAATTTTTAAGGTACACACACACACACACACACACACACACACACACACACACACACACACACATATATATATATATATATATAAATCTAGTTATATTTTAGACACATAAAATCTAGTTTATATATATATATATATTAATATATATATATGTAGGAGAATCATTAAATAAGTTTCCATACTTTTTTCGTAGTTCACACATGAAACTCTAGTCCCCTTTGAAGTAATCTCCTCCGGCTGCAATGCACTAGTTGTACCGTTCCAACAACTTCTGGAAAGCCCTATGAAAGTCCTCTTGTGTGGGCGTGTCAATGACCTTGGTCACAGACCTTTTCATCTCCTCAATTGTCTCATAACGACAGCCTCTGAGCTTAGGGAATAACCAAAACTCACATGGAGCAAGGTCTGGACTATAGGGAGGGTGAGGAACTGTCTTGATGCCCATCTTGGTCAAATAGTCTGTGACAAGAATGGAGTCGTAGACTTGTGCATTGTCCAAGTGGAAATGCCACAGACCCTATTTGAAGAGTGCAGGCCTCTTCCGACAGAATCTCTTCCTGAATTTCAACATAGTAACCCTAACCCTAAACCTTTTGCCAATCAACTCTGGTGTATTGACTTCCTCACTCTTCCCACACCAGTCATCATGCCTTACAGACTCCCTGCCCTCCTTGAATCTCTTATGCCACTCAAAAACAGATGCTCGATTCGTGTAAGATGGTCAAAAAGCAGTCTGAAGCATTCCAAACGTTTCTGCGGCATTTTTTCCAAGTTTAAAACAGAATTTTATTGCATATCGTTCTTTTAAAGTGTCCTCACGTCCAGACTGCATTTTTGAAATTCACCAGCTGTGACAATCAGACTTTAGTAGGGTGTATTCCAATTGCTGCTGTAGCTGTGAATCTGAAATCATAAAAATTGATCAGTCATCTCATAAAATGTATAGCAATAATATACTGAATTTTCAAGAGTCTACGACAATTTTAAATGCCTGTACAAAAAAATCTGAAAACTTATTAAATACACCATATATATATATATATATATATATATATATGCAAATATATATATGCAAATACATATATATATTGTATATATATATATGTATATATATATATGATTTGTATATATACAAAAACTTCTATATATATATATGTATAAGATTTGTAAAATAAGTGATTATTGGTTTGTTTGGGATTTTTTTGTTGCTTCTTTTTTGTATATCAACCCCTTTGTGTAATTTAATGCCAAATGCTATATATATATATATATATATATATATGTGTGTGTGTGTGTGTGTGTTGTAATAACTAGCAGCTCAGAATTATACAAAGAATTAACGGCCAATTATTTAAAAGCTACAATAGAAAAGACATAAGAGAATTGCAAGTGTAAATAACGTTGAGAGAGAGAGAGAGAAAGAAAGGCAGAGAGTAACTGAATCACACACCCAACTATAGAGAAAAAGAGATGAAACAGTCATATACATAATAAGGGAATACAGCCAACGGGCACAGAAGGACAAGAATGACAAGTGCATCTAGTTGACTTTAGTAACCCACAAGGAACTGTGAAAGTTGTTAAGATTTGATCATCTTGACAAAGTCATATGCACAAACCAGCATCTCTCCAAGAAAATGATATACCAAAGATTCTCTGGGATTTTGACATACAATCTGATCACCTAATCCTGACATGAAAGCTAAGGCGAGTTTTACTTAAAAAGAACAAAAGAACTTGCCAATGAGGAGACTTCGTCGTTCAATCAGATCTTTGAGCGAAGGTAAAAGAAAGAAAAAACTGAACCATGCCAATGAACCGAAAAATATGGAGCATGAAAGTAACAGTAATGCCTATAATATTTCGAGTCCTTGGAACAACTCCAAAAGTCCTGAACAAGGGGCTGAGGGAACTGGATATCAGAAGAAGGATTAAGACCTGCCAGGTTGCAGCAGTATAGGGATAAGCTAAATGAATAAATAATAAGAAGAGTCATGAAAAGCTGTAGAGATTTGCTGTCGTTAAGAGATGATGAATATTCTTTTCTGGGATTCGTCAGTCTCACGTAACTATTCATCTGAACATGGATCTCGTCACAGGCTTAGCCAAAGTTATATGGAAGACCAGCTGTATTATAATAGGATTAGAACTGTAACTGTGCTCATCATAATTATTATAATTTCACGTGGTAGATTTAAAATGCTAAATTCAGAGAATTTCCAAGTAGGTAGTTATGATATAAATTCTATTAAAAAAAAAGATGTTTCACAGAAATAAGCTTAATCGACACCGAAGGGGGCCTTCATGTAGTAATTGTTAAAATAAGCTTTTTGAATATTATTTCTAATATTTACCTATTCCTCATTATTTATTCTAAGCGTGAAATATTTTTCTACCGATATTTCAAAAGTAAATATATCCATCTCTAGGTGAAAATAAAATGAAAATCATTTCCTTTTTTTATTCCTGCAAAATAGAATTAAATTCATTCTTTGTTTTCTATCCTTTTTTGTCTTTCTTTCAAAACGTAATTATAGTAAAAGGAATTTTTCTAAAATAAAATGAGGTGTGATCAGCTTAAAATTAAAAAATCCAAACTTTTACATATTTTCCGAATAAAAATCATAAAAACAGTATTAAAATGTGTAGAATAAATTAAATACAGAGTTTAAAAGATTAAAAAGTAAAGACTTCATATATTTTTTGTGAGTTTTTCACACCTGCGATAGCTGGTGCTCTTTCATTGGAGTCTTAAGAACAGAAAGTCTCCTCGAGTCTAAAGGACTCTTTTCAGTATTCTGTCCGATCTTAGCAATGCTATAGTTTATCGCCGATATCCAGCCCTTCTAATTCCCTTTCCAAACATTTGGAGACCGTTCCGAACACACCAATTATAACTGGTATAACCGTCACTTTCGTTTTCCATATTTTTTTAGTTCTCTGGCAGTGTCCAAGTACTTTCACTCTTTTCGTTTTCTTTGATTTTCACTCTGCGGTCCGTCGGCACGGCAAAATCCATCTATTCGGCAGGTCCTCATTTTTTGTTAATAATCTCTATTATTATTATTATTATTAATAATAATACTATTATTATTATTTACAACTTGAGAGGGTTTCACATCAGCGTTAGCTGATGGTCTTTCACTGGAGTTTGATGAAAGCAAGTCTCCTCAAATCTCCAGGACAATTCTCAATATTCTGGTCGATATCAATAATGCTGTAGTTTGAATGGTCTCCACTCGTCCTCTTATTTCCATGTCCTCCATTCCTTGCACCATTCCTTTGGTGACTGTACCAAGAGCACTGATTGCAATTGGTATAAACGTCACTTTCATGTTCTACAGTTTATTCAATCACCAAGCAAGGTCCGGGTATATATCCTCCTTTTCATTTTCTTTCAGTTTTACTTTGTGGTCAGCCGGTACAGCAAATTTCACAATTCTTCAAGTTCTCTTTTATGTTGATTATTATAAGGTCTGGTCATCTGCCCGAGATTAGTTGATCCGTTTGTGTGTCAAAATCTCAGAAGAGTTTGTGTCTCATTTTCCAGGACAGATGCTGGGTTGTGCATGTACAATTTGTACGTATGGTCACATTTCAATTTCTTGCACAATTCCTAATGGATCATCTTGCCCACCTAATCGTATCTAGTCTTATACGTTTTCTGTACTAATTTGCAGCATTCGCTTATCATATGATTGATCGTTTCATCTCTATCACCACATAACCTACATTTGCTGTTTTGTTGCAGCTTATCTATTCTTACTTTGATATTTTTGGTTTTTATAACGTTATTTTGTGCTGTTATTAGACGAGATTGAGTTTCTGTCTTAAGGTTTCTTAGCCACGTCCCGGTTTTCTGTGTGAGATGTTGCTGATAATCGCTTAAAACTTTCATAGAGTTGTTTTTCTTCCCATTTTTTTCTGTTTATGGTCGCTTTTCTATGTAGTCTTCAAGTCGTTGTATTGATGTGTCAACGCTGTCTTCAGTGGTGGCAAGTCCTCTTCTCCCATCTTTTCTTGACACATAAAGTCTGTCAATGTCGTCTTTGGCATGTAATGCCTGATGCATAGTCATTATTTTTCTTGTTCTCTGGTCCATTTGTTAAAGTTCTTCTGTTGTCCACTTTAAGAATGGTCCCGAATATCTTACGAGGGGAACAGCACAGATATTTATCCTTTTGGTACTATTTACCAACCCCTCCGCTCGGGCAGGATATGACACAAGGTCAATTTTTAAGCGGAGTTTAACAGGTTTGAATTCAGAGTTTTCCTTCTCCTAGACTAGTTGCCTCACCAAGGCTGAAGAACCTAGTCCGTCCTACTTTCACTCTTTTCGTTTTCTTATCCTTATATATTTATCCTTTTGGTAAGGTTTCTGCCATATAGTTTGGTCTCGAGTAGTTTTCTGATTCTCCTGAGATACTCTTTTTTATTTTTTCTTTCATCTCCCCTTGTTTGATGGTGTCAGCTTCCAGTATTCCCAAGTATTTGTACATTTTCTTTCCTCAGAGCGTTCTAATTTTTTTCTTGATTCCATTCCGCTCGTCAGGTATCGTTTCTTGCTTTTCATTACTAGCATGACACGTTCCATTATTATTATTATTATTATTATTATTATTTACGAGTTTTTAAAACCAGTCTTCGCTGATGGTCTTTCACTACTAAGGTCTGAATGACATCAAGTTTCCTCATGTCTCCAGAACTCTTCTCAGTAGTCTGACCTATTTAGCGCCCTCCCCTACACCTTTGGTGTAGTAGCTATCAGAAAGGGAGCCTTCAGGTCACCCTCGACTACAGTCGCCAAATTTACTTATTATTATTATTATTATTCTGGTGAGTTTTTAACAACAGACTCTTCCCAGCATTCTACCTGATCGTAAAAATGATGTGGTCTGGACGGTCTCGTTTTTTCCTCTGCTTTCCAATTCTTCCAGGATTTTTTCCTTAAGCTCCTTAGGACTTTTTCAAGTGTACCTGCTAGAGTTGGTTCGACCATCATTCTCACGTTCAACAATTTGATTCTTTAGTTCTCTGGTAACGTGCAAGTATTCTTTCTTTCATTTTCATTCTGTGGTCGACAGGAACGGCAAAACCCACTCGATGCCAAGTATTTTTCTTGCTAATTAACACGAGGTCTGATATTCGAGCCGGGATTTAGAGATGTGCTTGTATGTCAAAATCATAGAATATTCTATGCATCTCATTCTCCAAGACGGGTTGTGGTTTGTACAAATACACGTTCTCTTATTTCCAAGTCCTCCAATTGTTATATATTGACCCTCTACTGAGCTGTCAATCAAGAGATACACCTATGTAAATAAGCCAAAGAAGAGCAGAAGCAGATGGACGTTAGAAAATGATATAAGCCGGTGCACGAGAGGGTTGAGTTCAGTTGAGACAGGAATGCCAAAGTGAGAACCTTCAGTGACCCACGGTTAAGCAACCCCACAAAAGATGCGAAAGAAGTGCTGCTATGGTCAAGAGAAGAACTTGGGTTAATATAGCAGTCTGTCCCTCTTTCCATCAACACTCACACGCAACAGAACATCACCCTTTCGAAAATAAAATGTGAGAGATTTATATTTTTGTAAAGAAGTGTATTCGTTCGTTATTGAAGTCGTTCATTACGGGTTAATGATGTTTCCGCGTATAAGTGTATATTTGTATATGTATGCGTTTAGTTGTATGTGGCAATACAACACAATCACTTTTATATTCCTTTTGTGACTGTACCGAAAGCACCAATCACGATTGGTATAGTTGTCACTTTCATGTTCCATATTTTTTTCAATTCCCTAGCAAAGTCCAGGTACTGATCCTTTTTTTCACTTTCTTTCAGTTTTATTCAGTGGTCAACCGTGACAGCAAAATCCATAATTTTGCAAGTTCTCTTTTTTGTAGTTGATTATTATAAGGTCTCATCTTCTGGCCGATTTGTTATTATTATTAGTCGTATAAGTATTATTGCTGATAATCCTGATATGAAATTCGTTGAGGTCGTATTGTTATATAGTCATGTGCCGTATCATAACGACTCAATAATAGTAAAGACAGACGCACACAGAAAGACGCATGAAGGAAGACGCAGGAAAAAGACGCAAGAAGACTTCTTTAACAATATATTTACCTCTCACTTTATTGCAAGGGTTCGAAAAGTTTGTTGAAGGTTTGCATGTGAGAGGATGCTGGAGACCGAACATAAACTTCATATTTTGACCCCACTGTTATGACCGTCACGTTGTGTCTTTCTTGTTCTCTTAGATGCTCAACCAGAGGTCTTGGGGTCCACTCCATCGGGGCTTTTCTGAGGGCCCCCCTCGGTCGGGTGTGGCCTTCCCTACCACATCTGGTCTCTACTGTCTGGAAGTCTGCTGGCAACTGCTCTGGGACCCAAACTCAACTGAGTTAAATAATAACTCAACGCCCACACGATCGCCTACTGGATCTTTGAAATCGAATGTTTAATCGTCATCAAGCGGAAATAACTGTCATGCAGTTCAGAGGTTACTCTCTTCCGGTGCATGACTGTAATGGCACAATGGGACCTTCACCTTGTCCCATATCATAAGCCTTAATCCGCCCACGCGATCTCTTTCGATTACTGGCCGTTGGAATGTGTCACTTCCTTCCGATGTATTACCTTGGAATAGAATTTTTGGGCCGGGTCGAAGGTCAAAATATAACAGTATTAGGACGAATTCAAAATGTATTTTGAAAGAATTTCTTCTTCAAAATAGTGACCTTCACATTCAAAAATTTATTCCAGCAATTTTTTTTGTTTGTTGAAGCACATATAAACCCTCACTTTTTTTCAGATGATGTGATGTAACAGCATCAAATTTCGTTTTTAATCTCCTTTCCATTCTCAAATCTCTTAACCTTCTGATGTAATTTCAGTTTAAAAAATAAGAAAAAGTCACACTAAGGTAGGTCAAGTGACAAGGCAGCGTGCTACACTTGAATAATTCTGTGTTCCACCAAAAATACTTCATTCAAAATGTATTGAGAACAGTTTTATGACTTTCTAACATTTGGCATTGATTCGACTGGTTGAATTGTAAATATCTAGTCAGGTGGACAATTCTTAAACACCCTTCATATATAATTACAACATTTCGCTCTCCAAATAGAAAAGGCCAATAAAAAGTCGAACATCATATCCTTATCTGTCATCTCCATTAAAACTTACTGCCTAAATACACATTATTTATATATATATATATATATATATATATATATATATATATATATATATATATATATATATATATATATATATATATATATATCCCACAGCACGATTAGGATGTGACAAAAAGTTAATTTGAAGCTGATCTTAACTTGTTTGAATTCAGTTTTCCTTCTCCTAGACTGGTTGCTATACTAAATTTGAGGGTTCCAGTTTTTCCATAGCTACCGGAAGAATCATTGGATTCATACTTTTCTTATGGGCATTATCTATATGTGAAATACAGACATTCTTAACTAGGATTTGAACTCGTATCTCCGGGTCTATTTCTAATGAAAGTAATCATTACACCACAAATATATACAGACGCCAGGCTACGGTAAGTTTAGTAAATACCTATATGATAATCAGCATTATAAAATTGACCTTTACAGCATATTTGTTACAATTATATTTACTTATTTATTTATTTATCCCAGCACTAGGCAGAGCTAAGTATAGTAAATATCTGTACAATAATCAGCATTATAGAATTGACCTTTTTAGTAGATTTGGTGTAATAAATATCTCTTCCATATCTTGGGAAAAAAACAACCAAGATACTCATTTTGTCTGTTGACGACATCGAAGAATGATATAGCTATCATAAGCGCTGAGTTTTGACATTAACCATATCCTCATTCAAAATTACCTATGGAGGAAAAATATATAAGGGGATCGTCTCAAATGCCACCCAAAGCGGCTAAACCTGTGCTGCTTTTAGGTGACGCTCTCAGAAGTTCCAAAGTAGAAAGGTCGGCGGCGCCCGGACAGATCTCGGTGAGAGATGTCGATAGTATATGTATGACAAACCTGGAAGGTAAATTCCAGTAACCTTCCATTACTGCTCCTGCTATCAGCATTTGGTCTGTAGAAATTAAAATGTGAAAGTGTCATGTCATTGACATAAGAGACGGAAAGGCTTCTGGATCGTTAAGTAAACGCTAGAAACGATGCTAGATCAAGGCCACATTCGACTGCGAGAAAAAATAGCCCACAAAGTTGTTCCATATGGTCAAGGAAATAAAGTAAAGTTGGCGACCTCAGTCGAGGGTGAACCGAAGGCTCCCTTTTCAATAGTTACTATACCAAAGTGTAGGGGAGGGTTACTCCATTCCCCCGATTGTTCCACTTTACCCTTGATCCTTACCTTATAATGGTGAGTATTAAGCAAGGCGGCATCAAGTACCGTATTTTAGTCTTTGGTATGACTCAACCTGAGATTGAACCCCGTTCTCCTGGCTCAGTGGCTTACACTCAACTCATTAGGCCAATGGCCCGGTAAGAAACATTAATAAAAGGAATTTAAACAAGATCCTTGATTAAGGGTATCTGAATTTCTGTTACATAGCCCGAAGCAAGTAGCAAGGGGCATTTTACTCAACGTGAACCCATATAAAATCGAGTACATACATTCTAATAAAAATGGCAAGACTTGAAGCCTAGTATAGCAGTTCATATAACTCGGTAGCAATATCTTATCAACTGAAAGTAAGGTTAATATACGTATAGATAAAGCGTGGACTGTTATTGACGGGTTAATGAGCGCATGGAAATTTGCTCTCTATGATAAAATAAAATGCGAATCCTTTCTAGCTGTAACCATGTCAGCACTACTGTATGGTTCTACAATTTATTAGATGAGAACAACTCAAGGATGCCACGTGCTTTTTTGAAAAAAAAATCTTTGCAGCAGCAACTTACAAAACGACAGATGCATGACCGCTTATTTCCCATCTCACCAATCATCCATTTAAGAGACGTAAGAGATGTTGGCTACTGATGAAGAAGTATAAACAAACTCATGAGCGACGTTCGACTATTGACTCCTGCCCAAGGACAGAATAGTATAGGCTCGGATGGCAAGAGGGAGTCAGGAGAATCCGTGTTGTCTTCACGTTTTGATTATGTTGATGATATTGGCTTAAAAACTGCAGTATTTTCTAAATTGTTCTCACTTTACTCACATTCAAAAAACGCTTTAAAAAAACTTCCGTGAGTATTAGCGTATGACATGCACTCCTGTATAATACACACCCCTAAATTTAGGCAAGAAAATTCTGAAAAAAATTTAAAAAGAAAAGAAAAAAACAGCAGTTGTTTCGATACTGTTATTTGGATGCACCACATGGTCACTAACTAAGCGTATTGAGAAAAAGCTCGACGGCAATTATTCAAGAAAGCCGTGAGCTATATTGATCAAGTCCTGGAGGCAACACTGCACAAAACAGAAGCTGTGCGGCCACCTAACACCCATCACGAAAGCGCTCCAAGTTAGACGAACCAAACATGTAGGACACTGCTGGAGAAGTAAGGACGAACTCATAGACGATATACTCCTGTGGATCCCTTCACATTGACGAGCAAAGGTTAGACGACTAGTTGGAACTTATATAAAACAGCTCTGTGACGATACAGGATGTAGCCTGGAAAACCTCCCGGGAGCAATGGACGATAGAGACGGGTGGTGAGAGAGGGTCAGGGACACCTATCCTAGCAGCGTGACAGGATGATGGTTTTAGATTTTGTAGCTGTTAAATATAAACATCTGTTTAATTATTTATCCGATTTGCATTGGCTAAAATTTAAAAAATTATGTTGTATGGTGATAAGGAAAAGATAAACAGTGAAGTAGAGTTAATTGTTTATTGACTCAAGTGGTACAGTCAGACTAGTATTATAAGTCTCGCGCTGTTGGTGTTACGTCCGAAGTTGGTCTTACTACTGACCGACTTCCTTTCAGAGTTGTCTCTGCTTCTTCTTTCTGCTTCCGCTCCAGCTTCTGCTTCTGCACGGCGTCTTTTATACTTCCGCGATACCGGAAGTCATGTGGTTGTGGTACGAGCCACTATACAACATTTTTATAGCTTACTTTTGTTTTCGAACAAAAAAAAAATACCCAGTCTTTAGAATAAATAGACGGTCATGTTCACCCCCAACCCAAAAAACAAGTTTTAGGTTGAAATCAACTAGC
Source organism: Sepioteuthis lessoniana (assembly GCA_963585895.1). Classification (NCBI taxonomy): domain Eukaryota; kingdom Metazoa; phylum Mollusca; class Cephalopoda; order Myopsida; family Loliginidae; genus Sepioteuthis; species Sepioteuthis lessoniana. Next base: position 65,053,567 of record OY757918.1, on the reverse strand, counting down.
TCTACAAGAAACACAATTATAAAGAAACAGATATTCCAATATTCATTTCTCTCTGGTAGCTTAAAACACAAGTGTTTGTTTTACATTTATTAGTTTAGATCATAGATATAACATTCATTCAATCATACCGTTTGGAAGATGATGATGATGAACGTCACCGAATATATATTTACCTCTTTTGTATAATACGCACACCTAACATTCAGGCTTAAAATGTGGGGGGAAATTGATGTTATAAAGGAATAATTACGGTAGAAAAACTTTGATGCTTTCGTTTTTATTAAGACACCCTATCGCCCTCAGAAGACACGTCACATTCCACAGAGTAGGGGCACATGAATTAAATGGCATATTGGGGAACTATGAATCTATAAGTACATCTGCTCCTTGTTGCACATTGGTGCAAAATGCATATGAATGTAAGTGCGAGCATGTCTGGATGACTATGTATGCGAATAAGTGAAGCAAATATGTATATATATATACTTAAGGTCAAGCATATCTGTACGGAAGGGTGGAAAACGATGGTGGGCATATAGGAATATACATGGATGAGTGTCTACTGAATATAAAACAAAAATAACTAGAATACATTGGGAGAATTCGGTAGATTTTTGTTGGTGATAAAATGGAAGTAGAAGGATCCCTAGTCAAAATGGAATTAAGATTTTAAATGTTTGTCATAAAGAGACGTATTTGGTGATAGTAAGGTCAGAGGTTAGTATACAAGAGTATCATTTCTTTTAAGCACTCTAACTTGGGCTGTCAACGCGGGTAGTGTAGAGAGTTCTTTTAGACCCTACATATTCAAGAAATAAATCAGAAGTTAGACAGCTGGCTGCCGGTAGTAAACGGCGGGATGAGGCAGATGCGAAATGTCATCCTTACAAATGCGTTCCGAGTTAGTGTTTTTTTTTTTTTTTTTTTTTTTTTTTTGGTATGGTTTCATGTCATATCAACCATTATAGGCTATTTAATGCCAAATTCCTTTTATACACATTCATCAAAAATAGGATTTCTAAACACATTTTGTTGATAACATTTTTAAACAAGCCTGAGTTCATTTTTCATGACATTTTAATGGTTTCACTTATTTCTATCAAATATGAATAATTCAATTTATTATAAATCATTTGATTGCACACAGTAATGTTTTCAAGAATTGCTATGTATCACTAACAACTTAACTAGACATCAGTCATTTGTTTACACACTATTAAATGATCAAACAGCATAAGTTTTTGTTTACACACCGTTAAATGTAAAAGCAGTTCTATTTCAAACAATTCAGTCTCGCAAAAGTGCACAGTATTTTTTTGTTTACACACATTTAAATGTAAACAGTTATATTAAACATCAATCATTATTATACGCGGTGAAATGATCAAACAGTTCTATTTCAAATAATTCAGTTTAGCATGTAAACAAAGTTAAATGGTTCCAAGTATTGTTATGTATCACTAACAATTCAAACATCAATCATTTGTTTACACACGGTTAAATGTTTAAACAATTCCATTTCAAGCAATTCAGTTTATCATAAGTCACTTGTTTGCATTCAATTTAAATGTCCAACAGTTCTATTTAACCCATTGATAGAACCCTATCAAGTGCTCCCACTCCGGGTCAGAGTGTACCTGAGAGCGATGGCAATGAAGAGATACTCTGCATTCCCCAAAGCTCCAGCATTACTGAAGCCTCACAATCAGATTGTTCAGTGTCATATCAAGGACACTCGTTGGGGGAGTCTTATCCCTCTGAAGAGATGTAGTCGGTGCATTCTACAGCCCTAAGCTGACTGAATCAGGTTTGGTAGTATCGGGGTATTCACCTGGTCTCAGAGAGTGGCGTCCACCAGGCAGTACCTGTTTTCCATACCAAAGACCATGGTTTGGTGTCTGGGGCGCCCCATTATGAGGAATACTTTAAGGACCAAGCATTTTTGATTTGACTACGCATGAGCCTCGATTCATGTGTGGCTCCCCACAGTAAAATGGCTTTATGCAACATTCTGGCTTTGTGGCAAATCAGTTAGATACCACGGCCAGTCGTGGTTGCATCCCAAAGCAGATGAGTGATTGTGCCCGGCTGAAGTGCACCCCTCCAACAATCTGGGGTTAAACAAAATGTAGACGGCAGAGTTAAGAGCATTTTCGCTGACTGTTCTGCGGACTGTCTGGCATCCGTGCCGGATATTCAATGCTCCAGCGCAGATTTGAGGCCAAAAGGCCCCTGGCTTCGGCTGGGCCACCTTTGGTTGGGGGAGCTGCAACAGGGACACCTTTTTCCCCCTTGTAAAGCACTGGACCTTGCTGTCCAGTTTAAGCTATAATCAGGCATACGTGCCTGGACCCAGATTTGGGCCCAAGACCATCTAGGCTCATCAGTGGGCCAATGACAAGCATAGACCTGCAGGGCTCGAGTCTCGGCTCGTCTTCGATCTTCTCCTCCCCTAAATCCCCAATATAATCGACTTTCAGGTCATTGACCTTGTGTCAAGTCCTGTCGGTTGGGTGGCAGAGACAAATATTGGGCAGAGTTAAGAGCTTGGGTGTTTACCGTCTTCTTTGTGATAGTTGGGAATCAGCGTCAAATTCCAATTTTCCGAAGTATCATACGTGTTTCTGTTTGGGATGAAAACTAGGAGAAAATAAAAAGAGCAAGTAAATTCTTGAAATAAATTTTGTTTTGTTTTTTTGTTTTTCCTTTCTTGTGAAGTTGACTTATAGATTGTAAGTTTTCGACCTCAAACCTGTGAATGACTAATCTGTCTTAAAAGAATCTACATAACGTGGTATAAAGGCATTTTAGTGGTGAAATTACACAGTAACGACGAAAGTTCTTCCACAGAACTTCAGAAGCATTTAAAGATCCTTGTCAATTTAACTTACGAGTATTAAAACACATTGTTTTAATTTCACTTCCGGTTAGTTCTCATGTCGTAATGGTTAGCGTGCTAGACTGCGACGTCATAAAATGTAGTAATTGGGCTAAATTCAAATAGTCGAAAATGATTCACATTGGTATTAATGAGTTACACAGACAAATCCTAACTAAATATAGAATCATTCATAAATACGTTGTGGTGAAATCATACACAATTGTCTCCCCCTTGTTATCTGACTCTAAATACTGAAAAATCTTCCCATTAACTTGCTGCTGTTAATTTATGCTGAATAAATCTTAAATAAAGTATTTAATTTGCTTGTCTTTAATTACTCAAGCAGACCCAAAACAATTTTAAAAAAATTTAATTTTCCTTCAAAGAAAAAATTCCAGGTTTTTATTATTACTAATGAAACATTAAAAACTAAAAATATATTAATTGTCTTTGGGCACTTCTGGTGGTGTAACGGTTAGCAAACTTGACTAGCAAACCTACACAATTGAGTTCGTCTCTCATTGGGCGCCCCATTCATTCGGCCTTGTGCCACATCGAAGCAAAGATCTTTGTAAATTAATATATTAGTTGGCCAGCATAGAAATACGTACAAAAGCGCTATTTATTTTCTTAAATTCCCCCTATAAATTGTTTTATCATTGAATTTTAATAAAAGCTTCGGAACTTAAGCAATAAAAGACGAAGTTTATTTTAAAAGATGTTTTTACTTGAAATTCTGGAGGCAACGTGTTCTTTTTGTTTTGCTGTATAATTCTTTCTTTTTTGTGCTTCAATCTACCTTTCAATCATTTAGTTAACTTGTCGAAGTTACTCAAGCAAAAACTTAATGGTTTTTACATTTTTTCAAAAATAACTCTCAAGAAATACCTTTTGTCTACCATTTTTTAATGGCAGAATGACAAAGTTCTTACGGATGCCTTATTTATTTGGTAGTTTCAAAACGGTACAATGTTGTTATTCTGGGAATTATTTTTTTCTTAGTTTTTAGGAATATTGTCTTACATATAAGAAGCTTAATCTTTTTTTTATTTTTGAGATTTTTATGAAATTGACAACCGTAGATTAAATTCTTTTTATTACTACTCACTAGTACGCTGGTTATTTAATATAAAAAACACAGAGTAAATAAATATTTAGGTAAAAAATATAGGCCATTTATATACAATTTTATCTGTATTATTTTCATTTTTTTTCTTGTGGATGATATTTTTGGTATGGATGTCTGTAAATGCTATAAATATACCGTTTAGGGTGATAATCATTTCGATAATCAAATGGTTGACTTTTTTTTTCCTTCAGCTGCAAAACAATTGTCTGTGTACATTTCTTTGTACAAGTCTTCAAGTTTTTATGTATTCATGTTTTTTTGGGGTGATTGCAAGAAGTATTTTCCTTTTTTAGCTTATTTAGAAAGATATACCGTTTAGTAAGACATAAAACTCAAACAAAAATCAAATGGGATATATATTTATTGCGCTTTCGCTCTCCATATATAAGCCAATAGATTACAGAATTAATCTATCGTTTTACACATCATCTGTACCACAAGTAAGATATGACAGAAGGTCATTTTTTTTTATTAAGCTTTGATTGGTTGATGAATTTCTTGATTTTAACAACTCAAACCATCAAGGGAGTTTTACGTTCGTATTTTGTGTACTTATTGATTAAGACTATTTGTAGTTTTTTGGGGTTTTTTTGGCACACGACACTACTGAATACGAATAATTTTTAAACAAATCGATTCGGCCCCTAGATGGGACCTGAAAAGGTACTATCACTCCTGAGCAGTGGGGACCCAAGGAGTAAGGATATTGTTCGCCAGAACTGGAGCCTCACCATCAGATACAGTTAATGTCACGTCCAGAACATATCTTCTTTGGGTGGAAGTTGAATATCTTAGAGTCAGAGTATTCTAAGCCCCACCTACAGGGATTTACTTTGTTGTGGCATGAGGTCGGATGTATGGAGCACACAGTGAGACTCGAACTCTGTAGTAAATGATTTGCTAATCTAATTTGCCAACATTTACGCAACTCTAGGTGACCTTGCCGAAGTAATATATAAAAAATACACTGACAGACCAAGAATTTACTTTAAGAGAATTTTCATTTTTTAAGACAAAAAATATTGGATTGAATTTCTCGATAAAAAATCAAGATGGACATCTTTACACTTTTAATTTGTCTTAAATATAATTTATGATGTTCCCACAGACAACATGATCGTTTTTGGTGAGACATTCCTAATTATCAAGAATTATTTATTACACAACCAGCCCATTGCCCAGTCGGCTGGGGCTGTAGAATACACTGACTGCACCTCTCCAACGAGTGTCCCGGATATAACATTAAACAATCTGATGGTGAGGTTATTGCCATCACTCCCAGGTCCACTCTGACCCGGAGTGGTAGCACCTAATATGGGCCCTATCTATGGGTTAAATAGAACTAAACCGTGCTTCCTTCACTATACTGATTTTTGCATTTAAACTGCGTATTTATGCTAAACTGAATTGTTTAAAATAGAACTGTTTTTACATTTAAACTGTGTACTTATGCTGAACTGAATTGCTCGAAATTGAACTGTTTTGGCGTCTAAACTGTGTACTTATGCTGAACTGAATTATCTAAAATAAAACTGTTTGAATTATTTAAAATAAAACTGTGTATTTCCCAGTAGGCTGGGGCTGTAGAATACACTGTAAGACCCCCCAATGAGTATCCTGGATATGACACTAAACAATCTGATGGTGAACTTCCAGTAATGCTGGGGCTTTGGGAAATACGGAGCACCCCTTCATTTCTATTGCTCCCAGGTCCACTCTGGCCCGGCGTGGTAGCACCTAATAGGGCCCAATATATGGGTTAAATAGAACTAACGACATACTTATGAATAAACTGAATTGTTTGACTAAACTAAATAGTTTAAAATTTAAATGTTTTTGACAATTAAACTGTACTACATTTGAAGTACGTGTTTATGCTAAACTGAATTATTTGAAATAGAACTGATTTTTGACATTGAAACTGTACTTACACTAAACTGATTTGTTTAACATATATCTGTTTTGACATTTAACTGCGTGTAAACAAAATCTGTACTTATACTAAAATGAATTAGCTGAATTAGAACTGTTTGAATAAACTGAATAGTTTGAAATGGAAATGTTTTTGACAATTAAACTGTGTACTCATGCTAAATTGAATTGTTTGAAATAGAACTGATTATTTACATAAAAATGGATTTGGTATTAAATAACCTACAAAGGTTGATATGCCATAAAACCCAACCAACCAACCTACCAACAACAAACCCAATCGGCTGGGGCTGTAAAATACACTGACTGCTTCTCTGTAGAGGAGGTAAGACTCCCCTCCCGTTATTATCCTAGTTATGAAACTAAACTATCTGACAGTGATGTTCAATTTCTGGAGCGTTGGGGAATGTGGAATACCGTTTCATTACTTCCAGCTCCACTCTGACCCTGAGTGGTAGTACCTATTTGGGTCCAAACTATTAGACGAATAGAAATATGCAATCATTTTCGAAACTTTAAACCAGTTAATTGTATGTAAATAAAATTGTTAATTTTAGAAAGTAATTACCTGAATTCATTTAAATGCGGACAAATAAAATTAGTTTTAGAGGACAATACTTGAAACCATTAAATTGATTGCAAACAAATGAACTCTGGTTCTTTTAAAAATTGTTACCTCCAAACTATTCGTTAAAAAATCATGCGTATATATAGATTAGAAACCGGATTTGTCATTGAATGCCGTAAAACCTAACCAACCAACCAATCATTAAACACACATTAGTGACTTACCATTGACATAAACGATAGATAAGTTACTTAAACGTTGATGTCAGCTTAAGTCTAAACACAAGAAACGTCGAGAGGCAAAAACCACAGTTAACTGCGACAAAAAAACAGGTAACCTACATTTTTTGAGTTTTAGCAGACGGGCAAAGAAACACTAATTCACGGATTTTACAAAACAATAATGGATTAAGTATGTCTACGTAAGAAATTAAAAAAAAAAAAGAATGAAAACAAAAATTGAAGCATTTTCTCAAATTTTATTAACAAACACTTTGTACACATTGAAACATTTTTTTAAGTGACTGAAATAAGATTAATTTCTCAGAAGTTTTGGTTCTCATTTAGACAGCGCATAGTTCTGCATAGGGAACATCATATTTTGTTGGACATAAGGCGGTGGGATTTGCACAGAAAATAAATATCATATTGAGGACCTACACATTTTCACACTATTTTAACCCAGTCGGCAGCGGTGGTAGAATACGCCGATTGCATCTCTGCAGAATGGTATGATCCTACCTCAGAACGAGTATCCTCAAATGAAAACTTATTACCTAAATTCTGATTATATATATATTATTCAATCAAATAAATCCGGAATATGGAATAATTCCAATCGAGACAAATAAAAAAATATTCAAAAATAGAATGTTGATTTAAATATTCCTAGTAAAGAGTTCAATGTAAATAAAATCCACAGAGCAAATAATTTCCGCCCCCCAAAAAGCAACAATGGTTTAATGGTTTCAAGTATTGTCCTCTGAAACTAATTTTATTTGTCCGCATTTAAATGAATTAAGGTAATTACTTTCTAAAATTAACAATTTTATTTACATAAAATTAAATGGTTAAAGTTTCGAAAATGATTGCATTAGGATAATAAATTTATTATCCTAATGTGACCGATTATTGTTTTTTTTTTTGTGAAAAAAAGAGAATATATATATATATATATATATATATATATATGAGGAGGAAATCCTAAATGCTGCTTATATATATATATATATATATATATAAAGGAAATATAAAAATATATAAATATATATAAAGGAAATATATAAATCCTAAATTCTGCTTATATATATATAAAGAAAATTCTTATATATATAAATATATATATATATATAAAGGAAATATTTTGGAAATCATACATTTTTTTCACCATATAACGTGTGAAAGCACGTGCGATACCATGTCTTCATCAGCCGCAAACCAGGGGTAGTTTCGGTAGCTCTAGGCGGTACTGTCACTCCTGGCGCTACCAAGCAGCTTTTGCCACCGGACAGGGTATTAAGAGAATCATATATATATATATACGCCAGATCAATTAAATGTAGAGACTACATTGGACGTTAATCTTCATTTTCTGAGTGCAGTTTGTGATTTAAAAAACAAAAACAAAAACAAAAAACGCGTTTACTTTCGGCGGTTTGATGTTATTACGCGTTTACAGTAACCATTTCTTATGTAATCACACGGGAAAGGTGGTTCTGCGTGTATTACCTTCATGCTGAAAACGTTCTCGCTTTCGACCAAATCCAACTTGATGCATATCGCGCCGTGGTCTGAAGACGATTTGAGGCAATTTTCAAACTGCGGCCAGTGATTCCTATTTTTGAAAGAAACGAAATGACTGAGTGTCCTATAAAACCATGACAACCAACCTCAATAGGAATCACATGGCATATCCAACCTTTTTCCACGCAGTCGGCACGCAGTGTCTCGTAGCGGTTTTTCTTCTGATCGTGTGCTTCCTCCCGGTTTTCTTCCCAGAGGACAGTCAATTCTATGAGGAGGACACTCTTCTTTGAATCGTACCATGCTACAATGTCCGGCCGCTTTTCTGTTTAAATAATGCGAACTGGAAATTGTAGAGATGTCTTGAGATCTGCTGAAACTTCCCAGTCTCTAGCTCCGTTCAGTAGTTTCATGTTAGGATTTTTTTGTTTCCTCACAGGACATTCACCTTCCTTAAGAAACTGAATTATGGGTTCCTTGGCTGTCATGGATTGCTGATTTGCTGTCTCACATTGTGCTCTTAACAATTCTATTATCACTTCTAATACCTTGTTATGTCGCCAAGTGTACATCTGAAGCGAGTGTGGACATGCAGAGACTACGTGGCGCAAAGTACCCCGATCACTTTTACACGACAAGCACATGTCCAAATTGGTATATCCCCATAATTTTTGGTTGGTCGCATTTGGTGAGAGATCATAAGTAGAGTGAAGAAGGAATGATATCACCAATGGTTCCATTGCAATTAAGGATTTCCGCGATAATTTAATTGGTTCGATATCATTCCATTTTGTCCAAGCACATTGTTTGGCCTGAGTAACAGCACTGGCTTTTCTTTGCTCTTCCTCAAACATCCTGACTTCTTCGCTCACCATACCTCTTTTTCCTTTTGGGTCCATTTTGGAGAATACCTTTTTGCTCGTGCTACCCAGCCCAGCTCGATTGGTTTGAGCGACGCCAATGATGTCTTTGATTCGTAGGCTGCATTCCGCCTCCTGGGCGGTCTTAACAGCCGACCACTTCGTACCTGATTTTATTTTTGGATACGCCTTCCGAATGATCTCGTCGGCTGAGTCCTTCATCATCATGTGAAGGCGTACTTTCCCAATTTTGAATTCTTCTACCAGTGAGAATATTGGGAGCTGTAGGTTTCCAGAATTGGTATACTGTTGGATCCGTTCAACACGAGATATCGCAATCTCGTATATCTGTAAGGGCCACAAAAGACGGGGAAGCAAACCATGTTGGTAACACCAAGCCACCATCTTTCCGGGTAAACAAGTTTTATCAATTGATTTAAGCCCCTTCAAGGCTACTTTCTGGACCTCTGTACCCCTACGACGATCAGTCAGTGGGATTGGATAAAGACGTCCGAGACTCTTTACCGGCTTCTCCCTGACTGTTGGGATCTTATCACCCCCAATTTAGAAATGGATCTCCCTGACAGATCCTCCGACTAACGATAGGCTTCGACTTTTCTTTAGCTTAGCCTTCAACTTGCCCATGTGAAAAGGTAATTATACCTTTGTAGTAAACCATCGGCAGAGATTTAGGATGGGACGAGAATGGTGATGTCGTCCATAAAAGCTCTGGAAGGAGGAAGAGTCAGAGGTTCATTTTTCATTACTCCTTTCGACCTATTTGCTGCACCTAGTAAAATGAGTTCCATGGCTAGAACGAAAAAAATTGGGGAAATCACACAGCCCATCATGATGCCGATCTCAAGTGCCTGCCACTTGGTGGTATAGTTTTTAACGGTAAATTTCATGAAATCTGAATTGAAGTATTTCATAAAGATTTCCCCAACCTTGCTAGGGAAGTTGAAAAATTCGAGGGCCATTCGGATTAAGTGGTGCGGAACTGAGCCGTACGCATTGGCAAGATCAAGCCAGACCACATGTAGTTCTGTTTTGTCCCTTTTGGCTGAGAGTATTGAGTTCCATATCATTTGTGAATGTTCCAGACATCCGGGGAAGCCAGGTATCCCAGCCTTCTGGACAGATGTATTTATATAATGATTGCTCATCAGAAAGGTTGTCATACGGCTAGCAAGGAGGAAATCCAAAGCGTAACGTTTTTTTGCTTTTTTAGAATATATATATATATATATATATATTTAATATCTTCAACTTTTATCAATTTTTTCTTGTTTAATAAATAGATAAGATAAAATATTTTAATTTGAAAAATGAAAATAGATAAAATAAAATTCCATTCTCGCCGGAAGCAATATGAAAACATCTAATTATAATTTTGAATATTTCATCTGAAGATGGTTTTTATAAAGCTTTTGAATCAAACTTATAAGAATTTATAAGAGCCTGAAAGTATAATGATACCAAAAAAGTTAATTTTTTTTATTTTGTCTTTATATATATATATATATATATATATATATTGAAGAGTATATATTTAAGCAGCAAGTTGTTATTAAGGACGATGGAACACAGTTTGATTATTATTTGTAATTGTTATATTTCAAGTCTTCTTGTTATTTTTCTTGTGTCGGGATCCTGGTGGTAAAGAAATTGTCCTATATCTTCCGCCCAAGCACTTTCGACCATACTTTTCGTTATCATCAGGGATAGTGTAGTTTTGAGTTGGCTGTTTAAGTTTTGTTTTGAAGTTGTCGGTTGGAACGTTTTTAGTGTTGTTTTTTTTTTAAAGTTCAGTTAGAAATGTTTACTAATAGAGTTTTTTTTTAATTATCAAAAATAAAACACAAGAAGAACATTGACCAACTTACATCCTCTGATGTAAGGAAGATTCTCACAGATTATACAATAATTTTATTTAAAAACAATCATAAAAGACGATTAAAAATCATCGAAGCAATATGCATAGAAAATAAAAAAAACAAGCATAAATCAAATAGGATTTAACACAGCCACGAACATATTAAATATTCTTAATTACTAATATCTCCAACTCTATTAGCAAATCTTTCTACATGAACGTTTTAAAACAAAACGATGAAAAAGTTCTAACCGACAACTTAAACACAAAACACTACAAATAATTGTCGAATCCATTTCCTTGGATGATAACCGTTACGCCACGAACATCTCCACCACACATATGCACACGCTCAAACCCACATACTTTATATATACTTATTTTCAAAGCTCAATATAGAACTCTCAAACGTAAAATTTGTTAGCTAGGCACTTTCACTACTGATATATAAAGGTCAACTTAAGATAAAGTATACCAGATAATAGATTTATTAAACAAAGGAATGTGCAATTTTCATCGCTTTTCTTAGAGAACAAATTTGTAAAAGTTGACGACCGTTGTCGAGGGTTACCTGAAAGCTCCCTTTTCAATAGCTACTACACAAAGGTGTACGGAGGGCGCTACTTCTTTCCCTGGATTGATCCACTTTACCTTTTATCCAAACCTTATAATGCAGTTATGCAATGAGACATCAAGTACCATTTTTAGAATCTTTGGTATGACTCGACCTGAGATCGAACCCCGGTCTCCTGGGCCATTGGCAAACACTCTACCCACTTAGTCAATGGTCTGGTAGAGAACATATCATCATCATGGCGTGCCGCTAGCACGGATTGACCTGGCCCTCTCCGACTACTCATCCCTATCGTTCATCGCTCTCGGTAGGTCTTCCAAGATACATGGTGTATCAATACAAAGCTGTTGTAAATAGGTTCTAGCTGGTCGCTCTAACCTTACTCGTCCGTTTGAGGGAGTATATTTCTTATGATTTTGTCCTTACTTCTCCTGCAGTGTCCCTCATGTCTTGCTTGTCTTATTCAAATGGTTTTTGAGATGGAAGATACGTGTCCGTAGTTTTGTGTGATGCTGCTCCAGAACTTGTTCAATACAGTGCAATCACCGTCAAGCTTTCTTTCCTCACACTTATTCAGTGTCCATGTGATGCATCCATATTGCAGTACTGACACGACCGCTGTTTGGAAAAAAAACTGCACTTGATTTTATGTGATAGGTGTTACTTGCATATGACCGATAAATCATCGATAGCTGTCCAAACCTTCGCTAGTTACGTGTTGATATCGTTTTCGGTAGATGAGACGCTGCTTCCAAACATATAAACTCCACTAAAAGACTTAAAACGTACTATAAAATATTTTTTACACAAAACCTTTGACCTGACAGTGACTGAAGATCGAAATTTGTTGAGAAAAATCGAAAAATAAATAGCAGTAAATAAATTTTCCTATTTTATTATCCCTTTTGTTAATCTTCTAATATATATATATATATATATATGTATATATATATATATATATATATATAAAGGTTAGGTTGGTTGGTTTTTACGACATATCAAACCTTGAAAGTTATTAAATGTTAATCTCTGTTTACACCCAACCACATACACACACACACACGCACACACACACACGCACGCGCACACACACACGCACACACACTCATTAAATATAAGATTTGTAAACGAATAGTTTCCCGGTAACATTTTAAACAAGACTGAGTTCATTTGTTTTCACAGAGTTAAATGATTTCATGTACTGCTATGTAACACTAATAATTCTATTTTATATTAATCATTTGTTTGCACCTAGTTAAATAGTTTCAAGTATTGCTGTATAACACAAGTAATGTAATCAAAACGTTAGTCATTTGTTTGCAAGCAGTTAAACGTTTAAATAGTTCTATATAGCCCAACGATAGGACCCTATCATATAATACCATCACCGGTCAGAGTGGACCCGAGAGTAATTGCAATAAAGAGGTACTCCACATTCCCTAAAGCTCCAGAACTAGAGTCGCACCATCATATTGCTTAGTGTCATGAGAAGATTATTTGATGGGGTGTCTTAACCGTCTGTAGTGATAGTGTTTGTTTATTCTACAGCCCCAGCCGAATATATATATATATATATAGAGATATATATCATCATGATCATGTCGCGCTACCAGCATGGATCTCCCTGACCCTCTCTCGCCACTTGTTTATATATATATATATATATATATATATATATATATATATATATATATCAGAGGCGGAGATGGGACTAGTGCTACTCGTGCCCGGCACGACCAATAACTCGGTCAATGTTATTCAAAATGGATTAAAAATCATCCATTAATTTCAAGCAAACATACTTAGTCTGATCTCAATTAAATTATGTATCTATTCAAGTTTCGATAACTAAGTAGCCAAAAGTTCATAAATATATTTGGGAATAATACAACGATGTTGTTTTGAACGGATGGTCTTTGTCCGGCCACCGTCAGATTCATTGAACATCCCATAAAATCGGCTATAATGTTGAACACCCGTAATCCGTGCCCAGCACTAAACCCTTATAATAACAGTAATGTTAGCGAAATCTCGCTTTTGGCTGTAGCCAATAGAAAAAGCAAGCCAGATACTGTGCTAAAAAAAATTAGCACAACTGACAACTGACAACTGTCTTGGGAAGAGGGAGAGGGACCGAGAGAGAGAGAGAGAGAGAGAGAGAGAGAGAGAGAGAGAGAGAGAGAAAGAGGGAGGATAGCAGATTATAGCCGTCGCCGACGTCATCATCATCGCAATGGTAAATGTTGGTTAAACGGCGTGTTTTAATTCATTTTTTCACTAACAGATGTCTATTTCTTTAATGAATGTTGCATATATTACATTCTGTAACTAAAATTTGTTTATTTGAATACATTTTCAACAAATAATCTTTATTTTAAGCGAAAGTGAAACTACTAGCTGTGTCTGTGTATATTGTCATCAATTTCTTTATTCTAATAAACATATTTTTCTCGTCATAGTAATGAACATCTTCTCTTTTCTTCTATACTTTTGAAAGGAAAAAAAATATCTTATCTACTGTATTAACAAGACTACAAATTATATAGTATCTTGATTGTTTACCAAAAAAACACCATGCAAGGTACGTTTGTCAATCTGTGCTATACAATGGAGAATCACGCAATAGCAACTATGATAACTTACTTTGGGTCCACGGACCACGGGTTGGGAACTGAAGTTGACAGAGGGCGGGGGGGGGGCACGAGTTGCAAAAATAGGCTAGAGTCGCCACTGATATATATATATATATAACTTTATGAATATATACATAGATATTTTTTGCTCTGTTTTTTTTTCCAGTGACTTAATGTTTACTATGCTCAAAGAATTTCACGTTTAGATACATATATGAATATACTAATGCAGAATTTTCGAATGAACAATCAAATCTAAGAAAAAAAAGCACAATACAAAACGAAACTAAAAGAAATATTCCATGGTTCATTTGTATATGTTTGCACTTTCCTTTCTTCGTCGTTTACATGTGAGTCGTTTGCCCGCTTCAGAACTCTTCCTATGAACATTGAAATGGAACTTCAGAGTCAGAGGCTGTCAAGTTAATTTATCTGGGCTCACTCTTTAAAACTGGACAGAATCTGGTGAATCCCGAATGACAGTAAAGAAAAAAATGCGGCCTATCCTTATTCGCTTTCGCGCCAATAATTTCGCAGTGGCGGGGAAAATGCACATGAACTGAAAACGAGTTCAGATTACTCACTGATAATAGTCTTTGTTTTTTAATACATTATTTTTTACTTATATCTATAAATGAACCATAGGGATAATCTCTGAATGTTCAGCCGCACGTCAGGTTTCGAGATCAACCATTGGCAGCATAAGTAAAATTTGGTAAAAAATAATAAACCGAATTTCAAGGTGGTTTTGTTAAATATCAGTCTCTCTGAGTAACTGAAAAACCAATGGTATATAATGGATATACCTGTGTGGAGTTGTACCAATGGCGTATTTATACTGGACTGTAAGATTGTAGTATGCGAGTTCGAACTCCAGTCGCACAATTACGTTCACTTTCGATGAGTACCCTTCGTATGGACTCCCTTATTCTTCCGAGATATGGGTCAAATAGTACTACTACAGTTCTGGTTTGTTCATAAGATAAAACACGAAGGTTAATATGTCATTAAAAAAGAAAAGTTTTGTCTATGATAATAATACATTATCTTTGAAATTTCCTAAAATCCCTGGTAACTTAAAAATAATATTGAAACCACTGGTTATTAAATCTAGTTTCTTTAACTAAATGTACTGTATCGCCCATACATAATTACACCTTCAGAAAAATTGTAGAGATAAACAAAAGTTAATTTTCTTTTAACCCAATGACACCAGACAGCTCAGTTGGCTGGAGCTATAGAATACACCGACTGCATCTTGGTGGAGGAGTAAGAGCCCCACCCCCGCCAACCAGTGTCCTGAATATGACAATAAACTATCCGATGATAGAACTCTGGGAAATGTGGAGTACCACTTCATTTCTATTACTCCCAGATCGATTCTAACCCGGAGTGATAGTACCTGTTAGTGTCCCGTCGGTGGATCAAATATATTTGTTTGCATTCGGTTAGATATCTTCAAGTATTGCACTGAACAACAGTTTTATTAGCAGAAAGTTAAATGTGCTCGGTTCCGGTTGGGTGTGTCTCGGCATTGGAGATCCCTCTGGTCTCAGGGGACCGTCCCCCATGGCTTTAACCCTCTTCGGAGGGGGTTAGGTTATTTGCCTGGTGCCTGAGGCGCTCCTCTTTAGGAGAATGCCGACGGGACCCGAGGTATTTTTCAAAATGCTGGGTGCGTGTGGGCTACAGCCCTGCGCCCGGATCCACCTTAAAAAAGCCTCGTGCCATACGTATCCGGTTGGTGGAAGACGAATCTCAACAGAAAGTTAAATGGCTTCATGCATCGCTATGTAATACCAACAATTCAGTTTAACACCAGTCATTTGTTTACACATACGTAAATGGTTAAACAGATCTATTTAATCCATAGATGGGAATCAATCAGGTACTACCAGCTTTGGGTCAGAGTAGAGCTGGGAGTAATATAAATGATGGGGTACTTCACGTTTCCCAAAAGCTTCAGGACTGGAGTCTAAGCATCAGATTGTTTAATGGAATATGCAGGACTCTCGTAGGGAAGGAAGGATTAACCCTTAGCAGAGATTGCAGTCAGCGTATTCTACTGCTACAACCGACTTGAGTTGTTAACTATGCATTTACAAATTATTCATATTTAATACATGTATAAACAGGATTTGGTATTAAATAACCAATCAGAGTTTATATGCCATAAAAACAAAACAGTTAACCAAAGATTCCAGAATTGTATTTCAGCTCTTGTAGCATGAGACAATAAAAACAAAGATGACGAAGCGTACTTTATCAACAAGGTTTATCGCATTTTAACTTCGGTTTAAGTTTCTCTATTTTAATGGCATATCAACCTTACTTGATGCCAAATTCATCCTTTTAAAAGAATAGCAGAGGTACAATTTAATCCTTAAAGGATAAAGGGGGTTTATAACTTCTCCAAGGGTATGAGTCCGAAAACGTAATCGCGTAATTGGAATTCGAACTCGTTTACATAGAAGACGCTGCCCAGCTCGTTAGCCACAGCGTTCCATTTCCATTCTGTAACTGGGAATATGAATAATTAGCAGCCCCTAAAAAACGTATGTGAGGGATTCCCCGAGGCACAATGGCTAAATGACTCGACTGAGGCGTTGAAGTGTGCATGTTCGAAATCCAGTCGCGCTATTGCATTCCTTTTAGGGTTAATACGATTCGGAAAAGTATTGAACCCATTATTCCCTCCCAGCTATGGGTTAAATTGTATCAATGCTTTTCTTCTTCAATTATGAATTTGGCAATAAATAACCCACGGAGATTGATATGCCATTAAACAAAGAATATATATATATATATATATATATATATATATCGTTGGTTTAATTAATAACCCATGTTGGTTATTTAATGGCAAATCCTATTTATTCATGCATTTATCAAATATAAGTTTTATTAAAGAATAGTTGTAGGTAACATTTTCAAACGAGCAAGAGCTCATTTGTTGGCACACAGTTAAATGGTTTCAAGCATTGCAGTATAATGCTAATGATTTTATTTGCACCTAGTTAAATGCTTTCAAATATTGATATGTAACAGTAATGATTTAATTTAACTCATATACATTAATACATATATTATTTTTAAGAGAATAATTCATTTGTAATTTTATTTTTAAAAAGTTATGTTAATTTTTTGTACATTATTAAGTATTGCTATTGTTTGCACACAGTTACACGATATCACGTTTTGCTATCTAACACAAATAATTCTGTTTAATATTAATCATTTATTTGCCCTCAGAGAAGTGGTTTCATTTATCGCGATTTAACATTAATAGGTCTATCCAGCACTCTTTATTCATTTACACACAGTTAAATGTTTCCTAGTATTGCTATGTGATTCCTATAAAACAGTTTTTGTACACACTTAAACGGTTTCAAGCAATCCTGTCTGACACGAAACATTCTATTTAGTTTTAATCATTTGTTTGCACTCACTTAAATGAGTTCAACACTAATAATTTTATTTTCGCACAGTTAAATGGTTTCAAGTATTACTATATAAAACTAACAATTCAATTAAATATCAGTTATTTGTTTGCACACAGTTAAATATCTAAACAATACAATTTAAACCATAAATTGGACCCTAACAGGTATTACCACTCCGAGTCTAAATGGACCTGGGAGTAATGTCAATGAAGAGGGACTCTGCATTTCCCAGACCTCTAGGTTTACAGCCTCAGCATCGGATTGTTTTATGTCATATCCAGGACTCTCTTTGCGGTGAGTGTAAGTGTGTGGGTTTTTTTTCCCCATCTGCAGAGATACAGTTGGCGTATTCCACTGCCACAGCCGACGGAGCTGTTTGATTTTGGTTACAAAGTTCTTGCAATTTAGTTATAAAGATTTCCTTTTAAAAAGAATGCCTTAAAATATTTGTTTTGATTGTATATGATTCTCCTAGAAATATGAAAATCCTTATATTTGGAGTATAGGTATATAAGAATCTTAGAAAAAATTGTTAGGGTCTATCATTTATTTCCAGTACTGTATTTATTATAACGGATTTGGGAGTCACTTAATTATATCAAACTTCGACGAGTCTAGTGAAGCATTTATTATTCAATGGAGAAGACACATTAGAAAATTCGGTTACTTGAGTAAATATAGTACGATGAAATGAGCTAAAATGATTAAAATCAAATTTTAAAGTCGAATGGTCGAAAATAGATTCTATGAAAACAATTTTTTTATTAATCGGACCCTGGAAAACTCTAATTTTTTACCAGTTGATATTAATATTCATATATCCGAAAAACATTTCTATTAAAATACGCCATCCCACATACATGCACGTAGACATTGAATGTATATATATATATATATATATATATATAGGGGTAGGTGTCTAGGAAAGGTTACTAAAAAAAACTTATTCTCATATATCTTCGTCATTAAGTGCAAATCGCAAGGCATCTAATCCCCTACAATGAGCAAAATAATCGGGAAGATTAGACTCTCTTGCGTTGGTAGTACAACCGATCTAGGAGAAGAAAAAAACTCTGAATTTAAAACCTTAAGAGTGATTTTCAGGAGAATCTGTCGCGCATTGGTGCACGCTTCTTCTGTTCTCAGCTCACCCCAAAAGTGTGGCTAATTCTATACAAGCCTTCACCACTATAAAAAAAATCACCTGTGTTGCCTGTCCAATAGTTTGTATTTTTGCACAGACCATTAAAATCTCATACATCGAGATTAACGAGAAAATCCATCACTCCTCTCTCTCTCTCTCTATATATATATATATATGGGAGAAAAATCTCTCACTATATATGTGTTCCTTGTTTCATGTTTTCGATTAAGCAAACACCTCGATTTTGAATCCGCCATTTTGCTCAAGCCAGGCGTCTGCATGTTTTCCATGTTAATTGAAGCTTTGGTTTCACACGACAAATTATATTGAGAATCTTACTGACGTCAACTGATTGTACAATTGACGTACTAGTCCGCAGAAAGTTCGTTCTTTGTTAAGTCAGATATTCGATTTCTCATTATCGTTTATTCTCTCCATTTCCTTATCATCAGTCTAAGAGATTCACTCGAAACTGAAACTGCTTCTTGTCACTCGCCCGACAATCTCAAGAGTCGTTATCGCTAAAGACATGGTACACAATACATTGCCAGACGAGTACGATCGCAAAATTCGCCCTTTTTTTACAAATAGATTTACCAGAAGAAATGATTTTTTTTTCAACGCCTGTACATATGGACCTGAATTTTTTTCTAACAGACACAGGGCACGTCACTTGGTGTAATGGTTAGCAAGCTAGATTAGCAGCCCATTATTAGTGAGTTCGGCTCTCACCGGGTACCCCATACCTCTGGCCCCGAGTTCAAACTTAGCTAAGCTTAATAAATGACTATACACAAGTAGAGTTACAATATATAGGACCGTGAATAAATACGGACATGTTAAACCTTGCTTAATGTTTCCTTATTTAAAACTTAAAGCTTAAAGAAATAAAACAGCAAAAAATATCCAAATTATTCGGTATTTTAGATTTACTAAGGGTTGAATTTATACTACCAATAGTATTTTCGAATAAATCTGCCAAAAGGAAATCAGATATTTTTATTTTATTTTGGTATCTTCATTAAAAGAAAAATTAATACCGGGGTAAACCGTACTATAATGTCCGGATAAATTATAAATGACATTCATTGGTTTATCGACGTCAGGGAAATATTCGAAAAAGAGTAGAGTGAAAAAAGGTTTGATTACATGAGGGACATTATTTATTATTTCAAGTGCTGTTCCACAAACATAATTGATTGACGAGTTCAGGTAAGAGAGAGAGAGAGAGAGAGAGAGAGAGAGAGAGAGAGAGACAGTATGTGCACAATAGTTTTAAACATGCAAGCTGCAATGAAAAATGGAACAAAACTGAAGATCTAAAAAAAGATGTGTTCACAGATGAGCACCTTATGTAATAAAGTGATGATGTCTGCATGTCTAGACAGAAGTCTAGACATCTTTACAGTGAAGACAAGTCAATTTTTTTTCAATTATAAAACCAGTTTCAGTACAGCTTAAAGAAGCTTAAACAACTCAACCTGAAAAGAAATTACACCCCACTTGATTCACCAAACTTAGCTCCATATAATGTTTTCTTCTGTCCTAAACTGAACATTCATTTTCAAGGTAATATTTGGCTTGGTTTGGTATAGTTATATGGCATATCAGTCATTGTAGATTATTTAATGCCAAATCCATTTTTATACATATAAACAGTTCTATTTCAAACAATTCAGTTTAGCATAAATACACTAATTAAATGTCAAAGGAGTTCTATTTCAAATAAGTATTTTTTTTTTTGTTTATACACAGTTAAATGATTTGTGTGAAATAGAACTGTTTATATGGATAAAAATAGATTTAGCATTACATAACCTACAATGGTTGATATGCCATAATGCCAAACCAAACCAAACCAAACCAAAACTACAAGGATGGCTTTGGCGTTAGATAACCCCGGATGATTGATAAACCATTAAACATAGAAACCAGAAATGGCATCTCATTATTCATGGATAATGTAATGCCGAAGCGATCCTTGGAGAAGAACGGTTGTTGTGTTTTTTAAGCTGTATCTTGGGGGAATTGGGAGCTCAAACCTTCCCGTCGGTATTGGTTCAAAATGCAACGTAATAGTGCGATTAGAGTTCGAACATACTGCAATGTTGCTGTCCAGTACGTTTACTACTGCGCCACGGGAACCATGATGCATCTATATGGATAGCCTGATAAAGTAATTTCACTCATACACGGTGTGATAAAAATGTAAAATAAAAAGTAAAGCTGACAACCGTTGTCGAGTGCGACCCAAAGGTTCCCTTTTCATTTGCTACTACACCGAGGTGTAGGGCAGGGTGCAACCTCTTTCACTGGATTTTTCCTCTTTACCTTATAGTGCTGAGTGTTAAGCAAGAAGGCATCAAATACCATTTTTTTTTGTCTTTGGTATGACTCGACTTGGAGATCTGTCAGGCCATTAGCAAACACTCTACCCATTGTCGAATGGGCCAGTAAACCTTGAATGGTCTTAATTTCAACAATATAAATGAGGGTATCTGCACAGTTGAGCAACTTATGAAACGAACTGATGATGTCAAGATGAATCAATGTTAATTGAAGATTACTTTTAATTAGCAGCGTCAGTACTTTTAAATTACATTTTTTAGCAAGATGCAAGATTGTGAAAGTGCAGCAACTTCCATACTTT
This sequence comes from Sepioteuthis lessoniana, assembly GCA_963585895.1. Classification (NCBI taxonomy): domain Eukaryota; kingdom Metazoa; phylum Mollusca; class Cephalopoda; order Myopsida; family Loliginidae; genus Sepioteuthis; species Sepioteuthis lessoniana. Next base: position 65,032,135 of record OY757918.1, on the reverse strand, counting down.
CGAGGCCTGAAGCCTTCTTTTCTAAACGTAGATAAGTAGCATAGTAGTTCTGGTTATGTTTGCTCAAATTTTTATTTTTATAGTAATAAACATATTAGTTGAATAAATGTAGCTCACTCTTTTCAGACATCCAGCGTATATCGAAGCCATAAGTGTCATAACCAACAAAAACTAAATTGAATAAAATGTCATTTACCCTGGGAACCAGCATATTAAATATACTCAACAATTAATAAAGATAGAATCTATCAACATATTCTCACAGACGGTTTACACAAGTTATAACTGTTTGCTAATTGAATAACACATACATTAAAAATATGTATTGAAACAACTTGACATCATGAAAATATAAACATAAATGTTCGAAAAACGGATTGCTGCCAATATATATATATGTACATCTATTTATCATATTTACCCAACCCCTCCGCTTGGGCAGGATATGACACAAGGTCAATTTTTTTAAGCGGAGTTTAACAGGTTTGAATTCAGAGTTTTCCTTCTCCTAGACTAGTTGCCTCACCATGGCTGAAGAACCTAGTCTGTCCTACTATTTACCCATAGCTGGAGGGAGAATGATTGATACATCTATTTATTGTCAGTCAATTGTGGGTGATTTTTCGTGTCTTTGTACAACATGCCTAAGTAAAGTGAGCAATGGATTTCTGAGTTTAGTCAAGCTAAAAAATTGTATAATTTAATTTTGGAGTTGCCTACTTTGCAAGATAACTAATATCTGATTCCAGATGCGTTTCGATTTTGCTAATAATTTGACGTTCAGCTTTTCAAATATTAATAAAATCTACCGCAAAACTCGTTTACTATTCGTTCGCTTATGAGGAAATTCCATGTGGCGTAATGGCTTAGGTACTCGACTATGAAATCGTAACAAGCAAGTTCAAACTCCAGATATGCTATAACGTCGACTTTTAGACTAAAACCCTTTGAATAGGTATCATCATCATCATTATCATCATGTCATGCCGCAAGCACAGATATCCCTGACCCTCTCTCGCCACTTCTCCCTATCGTTCGTCGCCTCTAGCAGGTCTTCAGGGCTACATCCCGTATTCTCACAGAGCTGCTGTATGTATGTTCGAGCTGGTCGTCCTGCTTTTGCCCGGCTATATGTGGGGGTCCATAGGAGTACATCACTTATGAGCTCGTCCCTGCTTCTCCAGCTGTGTCCTGCATGTCTGGTTCGTCTAACGGGGATAGTTTTCGTGATGGGAGGCAGGTGGCCGTATAGTTGGTGCCTTGTGGGGTGTTGCCGCCAGGACTTATTCAATATTGCTCGCAACATTCTTGTGTAATTGCCGTCTAGCTTCTTCTCCAGCCGTTTAGTTAGCGTCCAAGTAGTGCATCCATACAGCAGTATCGATACGACCGCTGCCGGGAAGAAACTGCGTTTCATTTTATCGGTCAGGTCTGATTTCCATATTATCGATAGCTTATCGATAGCTGTCCATGCCTTCGTAAGCCGTGTGGGACCCCCATATTCCCTTGAGGTATGGGTTAAATAGCACCATTATTGTCCTACAAGTATTTCTATGACATCAAATAATTAATGGTTATTGAATAAAATTAAAAAAATCAGACCAGTTTATTTAAAAACTGCTGAAAGCAGCAGTTAAGCGTTGTGTCGAAATCATTTCCTCTTTAACTGCATTCGGTGGTGAGTCTACAGTCGTTTCGTCTGCTTTCTTATTTGATGGCGTTTCAATATTCGTGGATTATTTAATGCCACAACCATCCCTATAGAAGAACAGTAATGGTACTATTTAACTCATAACGGACTTCAAAACTTTCTCACGGATATTCGTACGAAATTGAACGTATTAGCGTGATTGGAATTTTTCGGCTGTGGTGAGGTGAATAATAAGCTGCGTTCAACACTACTGTCTTCATACGAAATGAAAACCGTTCAATCATCTCATTTGCGCGTATCGGGCCGATGAAAGACGGACTACATGTAGAGCAGTTTCCTTTCGATAAGTCTGTTATCTCCGTGAGTTAATGCGCCGTCGAGTACAGAAACATTACAACGGACATATGACGAGTTGGATTGATTTTAGCGGATTATCACCATGTCTAGGTTTATTTTATGCCAAAATATTTGGGAATTGTATTTATTGCGCGTTCATAGTTGCATTTTTTTTTTTTTTGTGTTGCTGTTTCTTACTTTTTTTTTCTTTAACACACGAATACATTTTAGTATCTGTCAGTCTCTTTATACAGGCCACTTTTCGAATTTTATTGCAAGCTAACACATTTTTCCTCTTGTTGATTGGTTGTTTGGTTGGTTTTATGGCATGTCAGCTGTTGTTGGGTAACTTAATGCTGGAGTCAGTCTTTTTTTTAAGCAATTGTATAGTTTCAAGTAACTAATAATTCTACAACAAATACTACAACTACTACAACTACTACTACTAATAATAATGTAAGAATAGATAAGACGCAACAAAACCGCAGGTGTAGGTTATGTGATGATTGAGTCGAAATTGTAAATCACATAATAATCGAATGCAGCAAATTAGCACAGAAAGAAAGAGTATATGACTAGTCACGACAGGGTAAGCAAGATGATCAACTGGGAATTGTGCAAGAAATTGAAATTTGACCATACGAACGAATGGTATATGCAAAAAACTCAGCATCTGTCCTGGAAAATAAGATGCACAAACTTCTCTGGGATTTTAAGATAAAAATGGATAATCTAATCTCGACCAGACGACCAGACCTTATAATAATCAACATAAGAAGAAATTTACAAAATTGTAGACTTTGCAGTCCCAGCTGACTACCGAGTAAAATTGAAAGAAAACGAAAAGAAAGATAAGTACCGCGACCTTGCTAGGGGATTGAAAAAATGTAGAACATGAAAGTGACGATTATCATATCATATTTACCAACCCCTCCGCTCGGGCAGGATATGACACAAGGTCAATTTTTAAGCGGAGTTTAACAGGACTGAATTTAGAGTTTTCCTTCTCCTAGACTAGTTGCCTCACCAAGGCTGAAGAACCTAATCTGTCCTACTATTTACCCGTAGCTGGAGGGAGAATAATTGGATTCATACCTTTCCCAAGGGTATTAGCGCTATGTGAAATGCAATTAACCTTGTAATTGGTACTCTTGGTACTGTCACCCAGGGATTGATACAAGGACTGGAGGACTTGGAAATAACAGTACGTGTGGACACCATCAAAACGACTGCATTACTGAGATCGGCCAGAATACTGGGAAGAGTCCTGGAAACTTGAGGAGACTTGCTATCACTCAAACTCCAGTGGAAGACCATCAGTAAACGCTGATGTGAAAAACTTTCATGGAGTAACAATAATAATAATTATTAGTAAACAATTTCAAATTCAAGTAACTCTTCCTAAAGCAAATAATTTGAAAACAATTATTTTGTTTTAAACATTCCTATCGAATACTGATAATGATCAAACAGATCTATTTGACATATAGATACGATCCTAACACGAACTCCTCCTCCAGGTCAGGGTGGACATGGAAGTATGGCAAAGAGAACTGGAGAGAGTGGAGTACCCCTTCTCTAGATCAAGAGCCTCACTAACATAAACAGGCAAAGGTCATACCCAGAACCCCCCTTTTTAGGGGAATCCTATTTTCCCACTGTAGTAGATAGCGTATTCTTAGTCCTTCTGACTAAGTGGGCAAAATTCAAGTGAGTTGAGATATGTATCACACCTACATAGAGAAAGCATCGTGAGTTCACGCTGATTGATTGACTGAAAGATGTCACATGATGGGTGAGGGCACTTGATTTTGAGGCTGTTGGGGTACAAAACAACTAGCCTAGCACTTAAATTACCTGTATTTGAATCTTTGAGCTCTCAGGGGTGACATGACGATATGGCTTCGTTAAAGGGTAATGAGGACTCAACTGATTTTTATATTAAAAAAAAAACTGTTGATTTTTTGCAAAAAATAGGCTCGAGAAGCTGTAACTTTTGCGACTGTATTTTTGCATTTTTAACCAATCGGCACCTTTGTGCTACTTTTTAAATTTCGGGATACGTCACAGACGAAAAAGTTTGACTTGTCTCGAAAAATTTGAAGGGTCAAAACCAAAAATAATTTTAGAAATCTTTTCCCTCTAAAAATACGAAAAATACGATTACTTATACAATTAGATTCATAGGTAAATAATCAAAACCTTTAACTAATTTTGAGCCGACCTAAATGGCATAAATAAACGAAATTTCTTTTGTAAGAATGAATTTGTCTATACTTACTCAACTAACAGAAAGCAATGAATTTTTCATTACTTGAATACCTTTCAGTTTATTTCTTTTGGGCGAAAATTTACTTTTTTTTTTTCTTTCAAGAAAGTATATAATTTAAACTCGTTTAATTTCTTAAGAATTAAATGAATAATGCTTACATTTAAATTTTGCGTGAAAATTTTTCATCTGTCTCCTGTTATATATAATATCAGCTTCAATTCACATTCATATTCTTCAAGGCATAAATAGATTTTATCTCTCACAGAGTGACATGCTTACACAAAAGATTAATCACACATAGAGAATGAGCTTTTATTTTAAGCTAACAATTACAACTATACTGCAGTAATCTTAACCATATCTATTTTTTTAAATATCTACGCTCATGTTAATATTATCTTTGCTTACAAGAAAATAATTTGTAGTTTCCTATTTCAGAAAACTTTTTACTCAACTTAAAAAAGTTAAATTTTAAAATTTGTCGATCAGATTTTTATTCAATCATTTAGTCCTTTTGTCTGCCACCGGGTTTCTTCTCCCCTCGGAAATGATGACGGAAATATTCCCCTATTAAAGGAACCAAACTGAACATGGAAACACTAAACTGCATCCAGTGGTGAGGCTTCTATTCTGCCCCTCAGAAAAGTGCCAAGTTTCATCTTCATTATCATTACACACAAATTCCCTCCGACTCAAATTGATAGTACCTGTTAGGGTCTCATCTATGTATGTGTTAGGGTCCTATCTATCAATCTAACCCTCGGGAAAGTGCCGAGTTTCATCTTCATTGTTATTACACCCAAATTTCCCCAGACTTAAATTGATAGTACTTCTTAGGGTCCCATTTATGTGTAAAAAGATTAGTTTGATGTAATGATTACATTTTTTTGGACTTCATTAACACAGTGACACCTAAAAAATTGATACTGCAACTAAGTATGTAGTGTTTAAAATGATTGCGAAAGTAGATTTTTGTACAGTTGGCCATAATAGTTCAGCTTTTAAATTGCTAATTTTCTAACGGAGGCCATAACTGTTCAACTATCATCGGCATTAAATAACCCAAGCGGGTTTTACGTGCAATAAATGTAGCCAGCCAGCTTCTTTTTATATAATAAATTCTTTCATTATTCGAAAAAAAAAAAATCCAAAAAGTTAACTATATACTTATTAGCCTTCTCCCATCTGTGTCACGGGAAAAATGTGATGCAAAATCATTTGTAAGGGGAGTACTGCTGGTGTGAATTAAGAATTTTTCCTTCTTCTTGATGGGTTACCTAACCAAGGCTAAATTAACATCTGTCCAGTTATTTATCGAAAGCTGTGTTGGTGAGACAAGAAAGGGTGAATTAAAGCCTTTCTTAAAGGTAAACCGCAAACAGCCTCCTCCAGGATTTGAACAACGGATTTGCTTCAACGATAACCGTTATGCTAAGCCTGCCTCCTTCTATGCAATTATTTCTAGTTGCTGTAGATACTTACTACTTGTATATCTGCGTGTGTTCATGCCTTTGTGTGTTCATGTGTGTTTACCTTCATGTGAATGTGTGTGTGTGTGAGTATGTAACTGACTTTCCACTAAACCAGAATATGGCACAAGGCCAGTTTTATGGTGAGAACTATGCACGAAGGGAGACTTATGCACAGCAAGTTCAAAAATATTTGGCGCCGTCGATATTTCTCTAATGAGGCGCTTCAAACACCGGGCAATCACCTAATGCCTACGAAGCAGGTAAATACTAGAGAGAATGCATCTTGAGAACAAGTGTTCAAAAGACTTCTAACCACTCAGCATAAATTCTTGGTGGGTCTGTTCAGAGACAAGTGAAATGTGTGTATGTGTGTGTGTGTGTGTGTGAGAGAGAGAGAGAGAGAGAGAGAGAGAGAGAGCGAGAGAGAGAGAAAGAAAGAAAGAGAGAGAGGGTACAGGCAGGTTGAAATTATATCTTCAGATCCATATGTACCTGATTTGTGTAACTCCTGAAAAAAAAATTCAATAGGTTTAATGTTTCTAATAACACGGCGAATTTCGCGATCGTACCTCGTCTAGCAATGTATTGTGTACCATGTCTTCAGCCATAACGACTCTTGAGATTGTCGGGCGAGTGACAAGAAGCAGTTTCAGTTTCGAGTGAATCTCTTAGACTGACGATAAGGAAATAGAGAGAATAAACGATAATGAGAAATCGAATATCTGACTTAACAAAGAACGAACTTTCTGCGGACTAGTTCATCAATTGTACAATCGGTTGGCGTCAGTAAGATTCTCAATATAATTTGTCGTGTGAAACCAAAGCTTCAATTAACATGGAAAACATGCAGACGCCTGGCTTGAACAAAATGGCGGATTCAAAACCGAGGTGTTTGCTTAATCGAAAAGAGAAATTTTTTAAACACACTTACATACGCAGTCACACACACACACACACACACACGTATATATATATATATGTGTGTGTGTGTATGTGTGTGTGTATGTGTGTGTGTGTGTGTATTTTAGTGTGAATATTTTCATGCATTTTCTAGAGAGCTATACAAAAAATCACAGAAACAATTGTTTCATATGTTTTCATCGAAGTAATTTTTCAATCATGCCTAGATTGAGTAAAGTGGTGAATTAAAAAAAAAAACAAGGTGTTTGCAAAATCAAAAACATGAATGCTTTCAACACAATACAAATATTGTCATCCACAAACATACTGCTTCGTTGTATCATACTTCGTCGATGTGGCTAGACAGGCGAGATGTTTTCACCGGGGGATCGAAACGCGGACAACTTTACATCAGCCTGATAACACAATCTCACATCTAGCAATCGTCTCAACGTAATGGGAATGATTTAACGTATACGTATCAAACTTCCCATTTGTTTACATTTTACGTTGAAAGAGACCCGAGTGCTCAATTCGTTAAAAGAGATTTGCTTTTGATATATCAAACCAAACAAATGATAGTTTGAGCACAATAATATCGTCAGTTGGAGGTTCCCGTGTTGTAATAGTTATCGTCGTAGGAATTGGACACGACGATACGAGTTCAAATCCTGGACGAGACTGATTGCATTTCACATAGCACTAATACCCTTGGGAAAAGTATGAATCCAATTATTCTCCCTCCAGCTATGGGTAAATAGTAGGACAGATTAGGTTCTTCAGCCTTGGTGAGGCAACTAGTCTAGGAGAAGGAAAACTCTAAATTCACTCCTGTTAAACTCCGCTTAAAAATTAACCTTGTGTCATATCCTGCCCAAGCGGAGGAGTTGGTAAATATGATAATATCGTCAGTTCGTGCAAAAATGTTTTGTTTATATATATATATATATATATAGCATGTCGCGATCACGGAGGCGGCTTGGCTCTTTCAGAGTTATGCCGGGGTTACTGTCGGAGCCGATATGATGCAGAAATAACCCGAAATCGGCAATGAAGACAGCGCATCACTGAAGACCTCCCTGATGCATCTAAGATGTATGATTGAAATGAAAAAAAAAAAATATATATATATCAACAAAGTATTTACTGTACTTTCCATGTAGGAGACATCATTTTCGGAATGACTCTCTTGTATTTGATAAATCTTTCGACACAATGCTTGGTTATTTACTTACTTATTTCCTTCAGATTAATTATAAATGAAATGGAGTAGTAGTTCAATTATATATGAACTATAAAAACATCACTTAACCTACTACAATGAGTTTTATGATTTGGATTGTGAAATTACTAACGGTTACGATTAAATTGCAAAATGATACTTAAATGAAATAGTTTTCTCCATCTATCACATCTATAGTTTCTTTCAAATGTTTTTCTTTATATATATATAAATACAGATTTATATGATTTGAATTTCGTCGAAAACGAGGAATGATTCGAGATCTCTCGATGAACTAACGGAACGTTGATTCTCCACGTTGTTTCTAATGTCAGTTGACATATTTCAAAGAAACGAACGCTGATTCGTTGATCAAACAGTCAATTTTTCTTGTTATACAACTTTTCCAAATTTTTATATATTTTTACACTTTTCATATATCATCTACACTTAACATCACTAATAAAACCACTCACAGACCTGATGATGGTTCAGCAGAACTGAAACGCTATAGTGCCGACTGACTTTGTTTCTCTATAAATACCCCCTTTCTATTTGGATTACGTGTTGTCAATTTTTCTTCACAAATTGTCGGATTATTATCCATTATCTTCTTATATATATATATATATATATATGCTTATATATTATTTCAGGCCAGCAAAAATCATTCCTTTAAAAAGAAAATTAAATTTAGATTCAAAAATTTACCAGAAACATTAGTCATTTGTCGTGCAACAGTTGCCTTCGCATTTCGTTCTTCTACCGACTGCAGCTTTTTTGTGAGGTGCTGCTTCCAGGATGTGTGCAAAACATCATATAGCATTTTTGAATAGTTCTCATCGAGAATTTTCTCCGTTCGTTTCGTTAGAGTCCAGATGATGCATACATAAAGTAATAGCCTCACAGCCACAGAGGTATGTGAATTGGTCGACTACTTTCAGAGACTTGCCACTTGAAGTCGAGATGGCTCTTTCTTGTTTAAAACACGTGAACTCTATCTTTATGCGTTCACGTAGAGGCCAATGCTTGGTGCTGCCTGCACAAGGCTATGTAGCAGACATTTGGATGAATCATCTGTGTTGTCAACATCTGTCATAGTCCCTGGGGAATATTGTCTGCTTCTTGCTCTTTTAATGTGAAGCTATTTTCTTTTATTAGATCTACTGGCATTCATAGTGCGTAATCTAGGCAAATTAGAAATATCAACGGCGCTACTGTATCTTCTTGCAAGATTCCAACCACAGTATCGAAGAAGTCAGTGTCACCATCGGATGAGTGAACCATTGATTTCGTGTTTTGCAAAGCATCATTACAGCAGTCGCAGTTTTATTGTGGGGATCATATGTTGGCAGTATTTGCTCCATCTTTCCTGCGAGTACCGAATCAAATACTTTAGGAAAATGTACGAACAATATTGTTATCACGAGATTTTTTGCACGTATCCCTTCGACAGCATCTGTAAAGTCATGGACTGATTTCTCCGAAAGCCGTTCTTGTTTTTCCAAAGAATTTTCTAAACTCCAGGTTAGATACGATTGAAAAGCACAGCTTTATAAACCTTACCAGCAATAGCATTAAAAATTATGCTTCTGTGACCTAATCGGCCGGGGCTGCAGAGTACATCGACTGCATCTCTGCAGAGGGGTATGATTCCACCAACGAGTGTCCTGGATACACAAAACAATTTGATTGTTAGGCTTCATTAATGCTGGAGCTTTGGGGAATGCGGAGTATCCCTTCATTGCCATCGCTGCCAGGTCCACTCTGGCTCGGAGTGGTTGCACCTTATAGGGTCCTACCTATGGGGATCAAATAGAACTATCTGACATTTAAACTAGGTAATTACGCTAACTAAATTGTTTGAAATAAATGAGCCATGCCCAGTTCACCTTTTTTTAGAGTGGAGCAAAATTAAATCTCCCTTTTGACATTGACCTTTAAGATAAGGACTTGAAAAATATTTTTTAGAGAATGCCCCATCTCATCATTATGATCTATGAAGTTAGTTGACAACCGAAAAATTAAATAAATTCGCTGACCTTTAAAATAAAAAACAATTGTCTCGACCTTAAGAAACAATTGTCTTGACCTTAAGAAACATTTGTCTTTACCTTAAGAAACAATTGTCTTGACCTTAAGAAAAAAATCAACCAGTTTTCTAGGTCAATTTAAGCCTTGAACAAAAAGATGCTTATTTTAAGGATCATTTTGTTTTTGAGATATATACACTAATTTTCATATATTTCATAAATTTTAATTTTTACATATTAATTATTTAACCGCACGTCGTGTCACCATAGAACCATTAAGAGTTAAACTGTTCTTTCGCTTTTATTGTTCTTAGTGGTTTCGAGGTCACATTTCTGGAAGGGAGGGATACAGTATTTCGTCCTATTTCTTTGTTTTTTGTTTATATACAGCGTTGCATAATCGAAGAAGAATGTCATCAAATGTCATTGCTTTCTAGACTTCAGGAGGTATTTCGTTTTCTGCTTTTATTTATTCCTTTTTTTCAGTACTGCACCAAATTTGATGTCTGGTTTGCTATTAATAATTCTCTGATAGACTTATAAGTGATTTCAGGAGAGTTTCAAAACAGATTCTTGAAATGTTCTTTCCCCTTCTGTATTCTTTCTTTTAAGCTGGCAGCTTTTAGTTTTGCTCTCGGGAGGCTTTTACATCATTTACTACCAGGCATACTAAACGTAATTTTCTATTTTCTGTCAAGTTTTTGGATTTCGTTGTTTTAACCTTGGATGTATTTTAGCTTTCTTTTTGGTATGTTTTGATTGTTTCTCCCGGGAATTTCTTAAGGTTCAGCACATTGGCGTATTTTCTATCAGAATTAACTTATAGTGGGAGAGTATTCTATTAATATAAACTTATATGGTAGTAACGTTTTTCAAGGAGTAGATGAAGTTGTTTCTTTCTATGTCTGAGGTTGAATAAATAAGACAGAGATTTTACTAGTTTCCTTGGAGTGGTATATTAATATTGATCATATAGTTTTGCTTATTTCTTCAAGGAGTAGATAACGTTGTTTCTTTCCATGTCTGTGGTTGAATAAATGTTATGATGGTCTACCTACACGATAATGAACTCTTCATACTTCATAAATATAAATGTATATTCTAGTCTCTGAGACTTTATCTCAACAGTCAAACCTGACAGTTCGGGCGGACATTGGTATTAGCTGTACTAACATTCTTATTTTGTTCATATGTTCTGTTTATTCAATACACTTGTTCAACCTACTTTCTCTTCTCCCGTGTCTTCTTTCCGGTCCCTAACCGGCCACAACAATAAATAAGGCAGAGATTTTATTAGTTTCCCTGGCGTGGTATATTAATATTCATAATATAGTTTGCTCTATTTATAAATAATAAGTGCTCAATACCTGAAAAGCATACACTAAATATATTAGTGTCGATAAAATGACACCGACTACATACGAAAATCACTTGGCTTGATGAACGCATAAGTGAAAAACTTACAGATGCCAAGTAAGGTTGACTCTGTGTCTCCGCCATCCTAACTTAAATATATACGCTCTATCAATGATATTGAACATTCTTTATAAATATAGCTAACTAAATTATCCATATTGAATATATATATATATATATATATATATATATATATATATATATATATATATATATATATATATATACCGTTTACATAATTAACTCTCAGTGATGTTTTATTTTTTTAAATAATCTTATTCTGATCCAAAATTAACAAAGATTTTATTATTTTGGTGGATCAAAATATAATTAAAACGGAGACTATTAGGCATTATTTATAACCAACATTTAGATTACTGAAATAAACTGGCATAAACATAAATAAAAGCTGTATTTATTTTGTAACTGCTATACATTCATATTTTTAGTAACAAAGTTATGGAGCAGAAAATTTTGGTCACAAATAATAACTAAAAATGTAAGTTTTGATTTTATTACGTTCCACCGCGAATTATAACGTCATGGTATACTTGGTATAGAAATAAATTAATTTTTATCAAAGAAGTTGGTACAGATGTACTTACGCGTGATACTTTATATATAAGTAAGTAAGTAAAGTTAGCGGCCATAGTCGAGGGTGACCCGAAGGCTCCCTTTTCGATAGCTACTACACCAAGGTGTAGGGGAGGGCGCTACTCCATTCCCAGGATTGCTCCACTTTACCCTTGAACCGTACCTTATAATGCTGAGTGTTAAGCAAGGTGGTATCAAGTACCATTTTTAAAGTCTTTGGTATGACTCGACCTGGGATTGAACCCAGGTCTCCCGGGCCATTGAACATTAAAAGCGTTTTAAATCAGGAAGCTACCGTGGTCTATGCAGAAAAATGCCGAGCAATATCACAATATTTCAACTATTAGATAAAACAGGTAAGAACGTTAAGACGGAATTCCATTTTAGTCGATCTTCAGAGAAATGTCTCTCATTCGAAACGTCTCTCATTCTCTCACTCCCACACTCACTCTTTTTCTCCCTCTCTTTCTCCCTTTCTCTCTCTCTCCCTCTAAATATAAATATGAATATATATATACATATATGTATATATATATATATATATATATATATATATATATATATATATGTGTGTGTGTAAATATATTAAAGTAATACAGTAAACATATAAGTATAGTATTAAAAATTCAGATACGTGTGTGAATATGTGCGTGTGTGCGAGTGAGAGCGAGAGAGAGAGAGTGATAGAGAAACCGAGAAGGAAAAGAAGGTAAGAGTGAGAGTGAGAGAGAGAAAGAGAGAGAGAAAAGAAGGATAGGGACGGAATGTAATGTAATAATATTCCATTGTTTCATGAGATTTCTGTTGTATTTAAAAATACCTTTCATTTTATATATAGAGACCGCAAAATAGATATCTTGCTTGTAGCTCTAAAAATATTTACATCTACTTTTTTTTTGTATACGTAGTCAAATTCTGCCTTGAAAAAGCCGTAAATATTTTCTTTACGCATTCATCAAACAAAAAAAAAATCCCTGTCTGTAGAATAACGTTTATCAAACAAGAGGACTTTATAAAACTACAGTAGTAGCACCTTTAATTATTTCGTCGCTATTTGTTACAATATTTAAGAATTAGAAAATGCTAGCTGGTAAGGTAACTGATATCTATTTCGGTCTGTTCATATCTATCTATCTATCTATCTATCTATCTATCTATATATATATATATATATATATATACGTGTGTGTGTGTGTGTGTGTGTGTGTGTGTGTGTGTGTGTGTGAAAATAGAAAGATTAATTAATCTAAAAGTGGTGAATTTATCACAATGGAAAGACTACATTAAAACATTTCGGTTTTAATAAACTTTCATCAGGACTTTAAGATGGTGAAACAAGTGTTACTAGAACGACGATGAATGTTTTGATCAGATAAAATAACAAGGGAAAATAAAAATATATACACAAAGAAAGATTGAATGATTGAACGGATATATGATCTCTCTTTGTAGATATTTTTCTTTTCTTCTGTTATTTTATTCTATTAAAACATCCATCATTGTTCTTGGAACAATCTTTTCACAATCCCAAAGTCCTAAAGTAGGTTTACTAAAACCGAAACGTTTTAAGGTTGAGTTAAAATTATTATAAATTCATCACTTTTAGATTATTTTGTTTTTTCTATTTTATTCAAACTGTCAGATTCATTTCCATTATTTCCTTCCACACACACACACACACACACACACACACACATATATATATATATATCTGTTTCTAGTTTTCTCTCTCTCTCTCTCTTTCTCTCTCTCTCTCTCTCTCTCTCTCTTGCCCAGTCGGCTGAGGCTGTAGAATACACCGACTGCATCTCTGCAGAGGGGTAAGACTCTCTCAACGAGTGTCCAGGATATGACACTAAACAATCTGATGGTGAGGTTCCTGCAATGCTGGAGATTTTGCCATTGTTCCCAGGTCCAATCTGGCCTCAAATGGTAGCACCTGATAGGGCCCTATCAATGGGTTAAATAAAACTAACTGCATATTCACGCTAAACTAAATTGTTTGAAATAGAACTGTTTGACTAAACAGAATAACTTGAAATAGAAATGTTTAGGCCAATTAAACTGTACTTACATTTAAACTGCGGAATTATACTAAACTGAATCTTTTGAAATGGAACTATTTTTGACACTGAAACTGTACTCACATTAAAGTGAATTGTTTAATATAGAACTGTTTTTGACATTTAACTATGTGTTAACAAAATCTGTACTTATATTTAAATGAATCAGCTGAATTAGAACTGTCGGAATAAACTGAATAACTTGAAATAGAAATTTTTTGACATAAACTGCGAACTCATACTAAACTGAATTTTTTGAAATAGAACGAACTATTCGCATAAAAATGGATTTGGCGTTAGGCAACCTACAAAGGTTGATATGCCATAAAATCCAACCAACCAATCAACCAACAACTTCCATATATATATATATATATATATGTGTGTGTGTGTGTGTGTGAGAGAGAGAGAGAGAGAGAGAGAGAGAGAGAGAGAGAGAGAGAGATTCTCTTTCTTTCTTTCTTTCCCAGTCGGCTGGGGCTGTAGAATACACCGACTGCACCTCTGCAGAGGGGTAAGACCCTCCAATGTGTGTCCTGGATATGACACTAAACAATCTGATGGTGAGGTTCCAGTAATACTGGAGTTTTCGGGAATGCGAAGTACTCCTTTATTGCCATCGCTCCCAGATCCACTGGGTCGGCGTAGTTGCACCGGATAGGGTCCAATCTATGAGTCAAATACAACTACACTGTGTACTTATGCTAAACTGAATTGTTTGAAATAGAACAGTTTTGTATGCTAAACAAAATTGTCTTAAATAGAACTGTTTTGACATGTAACTGTGTGTAAACAAAAACTATACTAATACTTAACTGAATTGTTTTAATTAGAACTGTTTGACTAAATTGAATAGCTGGATATAGAAATGTTTTGATGATTGTTTGCTTATGCTAAACTGAATTGTTTAAAATAAAACTGTTTATTTGTATAAACATGGATTTGGCATTGAATAATAGACATCGGGTGATATGCCATAAAACCCAAACAAATAAACAGACAAACAAACAAACAAACCTCTCTCTCTCTCTCTCTCTCTCTCTCTCTCCCTCTCTCTCTCTTTATATATATATATATATATATATATTAGTTAATTCTTATATAAAGTAACTCGTAAAGTAACTGATATTTCAATGAATGAATCTGTTGCTCTTCAGCCTGTTTTTCGAAAGTTAGCCGTTTCCTTTAGAACTCATCTCTTTTGGTTAACCAAATATTTGATTCCAACCTCTGCAACTCACCATTTGGTCTTTGACAAATCTATCCTGACATGTTCGGCGTGTTGGACGTCGGAATTTTAATGGCCCGACAAATTCAAGAACACAGACATCGATCTCAATTTCCCCAGACTTCGATTTCTCATGTTTATCCGATCTGCCAGGTGCAATTTAGAAAGATTTTCAGAAATTGATTTACTATTGGTTAGAACTGGACGCTGTGTTTTTCGGTCAGTTTAGACGGCTAATGGCGTCGTTAAGAAGAGAAGAATTTTTTTTTGTTTTTGTTTTTGCTTGTTTTTCTGATTTTTATTTTAAGAGATTTCTACACGCGATCTTTAACTTTACAATAGGCGACATGCTGATCTCACCAGTCGAAGATAGCCGGACAAATTTGTTCAAAAAGCTTAAATTTATCTTGATTTTCCTTTTCATATTTAGTTATATGTAAATATTGTATTATATTTTTTTTACCATTATGGATTCGCTCTTTCTCTAGTAACGACGACCTCATCTGATTTGGCTAATCTTCAAGGAAAGATTAAATAATTTACTCGATATTATGAAAGAGATATTCGTTCAAAAATTGTTCTGAATTTTTTATTGATTCTTCATTGTTTCATGCAATCTATCTATCTATCGATCTATCTATCTATTTCCATCAGGTCATATGTATGGATGTATGTATGTAGATAGATAGATAGATAGATAGATAGATAGATAATCTCAGTCTATTCATTAAAGTCTATTCATCTATCTCAGTCTGCTTATATCTATCTATCTATCTATCCTACGGTGTCGGTAAAATGCATACGAAGAGAAGTAGTCGATGATGATAAAGTATGTATGAACATTAAAAAATGTCACCGTTATTAATCACACCGGTAAAAATTTAAAACAGCGTGGGGTCATGTCGAAAGACAGCATGGCGAGATGCGACCACCAACCGACAGAAGATTACAGTACATCTTAGGCCAGACATGATGCGCAATCTCCTTCAACCTTACTAATGCTACACATTTCGAATCCAGAGACAATTATTATTATTATTATTATTATTATTAGCAGTAGTAGTTGTTGTAGTAGTAGTAGTTACTACTAATAATAGTGGTTGTATTGGTATGTGAGTTTTTTCGACTAATTATAACTGGTGGTTTTTAAAAGAAGTCTGAGTGACAGCAAGCCTCTTCAGATATCTGTCTCTTTCCCAGGTTCTTGGAGAACGTTCCAAGAAAACTAAGTGCCGATATCTATGTGAATAACATCGTCATTTGAGATGGTAACTATGTTAAAATTTGAATGGAACTATGAAATTATGAATTTTTAAGGAAATTTAAAGAAGAAAGAAATGTGCCCAGTCGATTCATTTCTGTGTTAACTCTAAGAACATGTGCGCGACACTCTTACTCAACTGGGAGAATGAATCGTTAAAAAAATGATCATGTTTGACGATAATTGGCTTGTATTATGATTCCTATGAACGACTCAGCGAGCAATTTTTAGGCGGGAATTTGAGCCAGACCTGATGCCCCTTTTGATTCCCATAGTGATTACCGAAAAAAAAGAAAAGAAATAAGAATAAAACTCAATGTCTCGGAACAATGAAACATAAAGGAAAGAAATCAGATAGATGCACTGTTTACACGCGAAAAGGAATTAGTTCTTCTGGGGGTTCCTGCGTGCGTTACTCTTCAGCCAGCCGGAAGCGTTAATTTTCTGAAATTCCACTGAAGCTTCAACGAATCGACTATCCCTATGATAGCTTTCTTTTGTTTTTTTGTTTTGTGCTTTTCTGAGGATTTTTGTTTTTGTTTTTTTAGGGTGTTTTTACAAGGGTCAGCAAGGATATAAGAATTTTATGATCCAACCATAATACTATGCTGAAGTGTGTGCGTTTGGGCTTGTGTATTTAATTTATTCAACACTCCGTATCAGGCAGGATGCGTCACAAGGTCAATTTTTATGCGGAATACAACTGGTTTTATCCTACTCCTAAACTGGTTGCCGTACCTAGACTAATGTGCCCTGTCAAAGTTTTGGTGCAAAATGAAACGCAAACAGTCTCGTCCAGGGATTGAACTGGAATCGTCGAGTTCATTTCATGACAGCAATTACCGTTACGCTAATATATATATGCAGTTCTAAACGAAAACGATAATCAAACCAACATTTTTTGATCGTTAGTAACTTATGAAATTTACTCTGTACATTTAACTTAGCAGAAAATTCATCTATTATTCAATATCCTAGTAATTGTTGCATGATTATATTGTTGTTGTTTTTTAATATTCAGAGTTGCACAATTTCTATTTCCACCTTTGTCAATTGTTTTTCACTTGGTGCTTTTTGCTATGAAGTAAAACGTGAATAAAATAGATTATTATCCACATCATCAAGAAACATAAAATCCGCCTTTTAATGGACAATGTAGCGTGATGTGTCACAATAATCATCAAACGGAAGCCAACAAGAATTTAAGTATTGCATATTATAAAATGTATGATATATTTTGTTTTCTATGGACACAAAGAATAAATCAAGAGAGCTAGCCATGCTTACCCATCTTACATGTGAGTTTTAAGATAGTCTTTATTAAAAAGTAAACGATGTAGTGTCGCTTTTATGAAAGTTTAGTATGATTATACATATTTAAATGGATCAAACTAACAGTACTTACCCATATTACATATGAGTTGAGAGAATATCATTATTAAAGATAAAGTGTGTAGAATCGTTTCTATTAAGATTTAGAATAATTGTTCATATTTATAGGAATCAAACTCTCTTTACTTACTACATACTAAATAAAGTTTGTAAGATTGTCCTTAGTAAAATCTAAGTATTCGCGTAAAAGTTTAGGATGATTATTCGTATATAAAGGATATTTTATTTGTCTTCATAATTGATCTGTTATGGGTTACTGCCTTGTTTACACTGAACATAGCGTATGGAAGGTGGTTTCTGGTTCGTTTTCACTACTCAGATATCCTCGTAAGCCACAAAAAAATTGGTAATTTGAATAATCAGTTTTTTATTCGCTTGTATTCAAGGATACTATTAACCTAAGTTTTAAAAAGAAATTGATTTTGAAGAAAGAAAGTTTTTAAAAGAAAATGGTTTTTAATTGGGTTGTTGCTTTGAAGAGATGAATTCCTTAGCTGCTGATATCCACCTCTTGTGATGAATACCATGAGAGTGGACAAGAGACATCTTAGCCAGATCTTTTACTGTAGCTTTAGACATTCACAGTTACGACTCAAACAATTTCAAAAGTCTTCATTTAAATTGGGCTAAAAATGGCAGAAGCTTAATTGGACGAACTGACGGACGGATAAATAGTGAATTATAATTAGATTTATTGACAGTTATTTTTTAAATCAAAAGGACTATATTCATTAAAATGGGCTTTGTTTGATACAAAGTTCAGGAATAAATTTTTTAAGGAAAAATCTTATATTGGTCAGTTTGCTGGTGCCTATAACGTAAATTCTGTTTTCTTATATATCCAAGCCTTCTTTCTTTGTTTTTAAAGCATTTATCTCAAAACTGATTTCATAAAGATATAAACAGACTGTATAGAAATTCATTATATTATTAACATTGTTTGTCAGTATGAAAAGTTTCGTTTTCTCTTGACTTTAAGATCAATGATTATTTCAGGAACACATCTAAAGAGAGTGTGTGTGTGTGTGTATGAAAGAGCCGTTGGCCTAATGAGTAGAGTGTTCGCCAATGAGCAAGGAGACCGGGGTTCAATCCCAGGTTGAGTCATACCAAAGATTTAAAAAATGGTACTTGATGCCACCTTCCTTAATACTCAGCATTATAAGGTAAGGATGAAGAGTAAAGTGGAGAAATCTAGGGAATGGAGTAACGCCCTCCCCTGCACCTTGGTGTAGTAGTATTGAAAAGAGAGCCTTCGGGTCACCCTTGACTAAGACGCCAACTTTACTTACTGATATATATGCGTGTGTGTGTGCCAAAGGAATTTTCGGCTTTTTTAGAGCTCCACTCCAAAGTTTATTTTATATCTAATACTACATTATATGTATTATTATTATTATTATTATTATTATTATTATTATTATTATTATTATCATTAATATTAGTTGTATTAGTAGAGATTGTAGTAGTATTTGAGCTTTTTTCGTCCAGTTCTAACTTATTGTTTTAAGTGAAGTCTGAGTGACATCAAGCTCCCTCAGATCACTGTCTCTTTCACAGATACTTGGGGAAGCTTCTGAGGGCACTAAAACAGGTATCATCGTCACTTTTGTGTTCCCTATCTTTTTCAGCTCTCTGGCAAGGTCCACGTATTTGCTCAGCTTTTCGCTCTCTTTTATATTCACTTCGTGGTCTCCGTAACGGCAAAACCCACTAGACGGCAAATTCTTTTTGTATTCTCTTTTTTTTGTTGTTGTTGTTTTTGTCAATTAGCATTATGTTTGGTATTCTGTCAAGAATTAAGTTATCCGTTTTTCTTTCATAATCCTATTCTACCGCGTTTTATTAATTTTTGCACTGATATAGTGACCTCTTATGGCCTTGTTTTGCGCTACTCTTAACTGAGATTCATTTTCTCTCTTTACATATATTTTTCATAGCCATGTTCATGTCTTCTCGAGTGCAATCTTTCTAGTTTGTCGCTAGAAATATCCATACAGTTGTTTTTCTTTCTATTTGTATCCTTGTTTTTGCTGTTTTTCTTTTTTTCTCTTGCTAAACGTAGTCTTAAAGTCCTTTGGTTGATACATCAACGCAATCCTCAATGCAGACTTGTCCTCTTCCTCCTTCTTTTCTTGATACGTAAAGTATATCTATGTCACCTCACAGTCGTGTATCGTACTTTCGTGTTCTTTGGTCCATTAGTTAGAGTTCCTCTCTAAATCATTTTTAAGAATGGTTCAGAATACTTTACAAGAAAAACTGCCCTTCTATTTAACATTCTGATGAGATTTCTACTGCAGAGCTTGGTTTCAAGAAGATTCCTCGTTCTTCTGAGGTGTTCTTTTCTTACTTTTGTCTTCATCTCCGCTTGTTTAATGGTGTCTACTTCCAAATACTTGAAATTTTCCTTATTTTTAAGCATTCTAATGCTTTCCTAATTTCCTTGTCATATATATCTTCCGCTGATTCTCTTTTCTCCCTTTTCATTATAAGCATTGCAGATTTTTCAGTGCCAAATTCAATTCCTATATCCTAGATGTATATCCTTATTGTTTGTATCAGTGTCTCGAGTTCTTTTTCCTTTTTTTGCTAATACCTTTATATTATTTCTTTGTTCTCTTTTCTTTTCTTCCTTTTCTTCTCTTCTCTTCTCTTTTCTCTTCTCCCTTTCTTTTCTCTTTCATTTCTTTTTTTTTCTTCTTCTTTTTCTTCTTCTTTTCTTTTCTTTTCCTTTTTTTATTTCTTCATTTTTTCCTTTCCAATGACCTCTTCTTTTCTTTTCTTCTTTTTTTCTTCTTTTCTTTTCTTTTTCTTTTCCTTCGTTTTCTCTTCTTTTCTCGGGAGCGTTTTGGCGATTTTTTTTTGCTTTTATCATCTTTCAATCTGTTGTATCTCCGAAAATTTCCATTCATTTAAACATCATCACCAGTGCCAATCACGTGATAGTTTTTCGAAAAAGAACGCTGATTATTCAATTGAACGGCTATATGATCTTTTTTGTATATATATTTTTTCTTTTCCTCTGAAATTGTATTTTATTAAAACATCCATCGTTGTTCTATCAACGCTTGTTTTACCAGGTTACAGTCCTGATGAAAGTTTACTAAAACAGAAACGTTTTAACATAGACTTTCTTTTATAATAAATTCACCACTTTTGTATAACTTCGTTTTTCTATTATCTTCGTTATTCCTCTACGTAAGGTTATTAATCTCTTCTTGTGATTTCGTAACTGTGTAGCCTCCCCCTACCTCGTGATTCCTAATTTCTTAGTTGAGTGGCACCATTGATATAATGAATAGCAATGGTGAAAGCAAGTCTCCGTGTAATATTTCTCTTTCGATTTTTGTCTCTGCTAAGTTTTGTCCTCCCGCAGTCAATCACACCCTCCAGTTTTTCATTGCATTCGAGATGAAGTTTTCCCAGATATTTTTTACATTTTCAGACTCTATCATTTAGGTTTGCGGGATCATACCATTGGCCTTTTTGTAGTCAATCTGTTATATAATTAAGGAATGATTTTTTACTTTAATAATTTTTCATTCAGTTTGGTTCGCCTTTGAACTATTCGGGTTTTGAGTTCAGGTGTGTAGTCAATTGGTGCAGTTTACGCTCGCATGCAAACGATATGACAATAGTGATTGTCATAATAAACCCCAGACAGGAAATGAAGCTGGAGTGTGGATGACGTCATGCCCAGAAGAGATGGGCAGAGAATTTGGAAGGTTTTGAAAAAAGATTCAGTTGAGTTCCGACCCTGGTGTTGAGAAGTTGTGTTCCGACCCTGGTGTTGAGAAGTTGTGTTCCGACCATGGTGTTGAGAAGTTGGAGTCCGACCCTGGTGTTGAGAAGTTGTGTTCCGACCCTGGTGTTGAGAAGTTGGAGTCCGACCCTGGTGTTGAGAAATTGAGATTGGACCATGCAGGCAGACAATTGAGTTTCTGCCATTGGGGCAGAGAACGGATTTATCTGCCACGGAGTCCAGTAGTTGGGGTTTCGACCGATGAGGCATACGGTTGAATTTTTCGGATCTTTACCGGCAGAGATGAATTGAAATCTAAAACTCTACGAGATGTGCCGAACGTTGGGAGTATTATTAGCATACTATGATACGAAAGACTTTTAAGAATTGTGTCTCTCTCCTCGTGTTGAAGAACAGAAGTCAAGAAGTTAATAAAACGTTCGTACTTGAACAACGGAGTTCGCCTGTTTTTTGTATTTGCTTGTATCTGCATTTGTATATGTACTGTTGTTATTGATATTATTATGGTTGTGAGTATATAACAAATCTATGATAAGACTACATTTTTCTATCTCGTTTTGGCTTCTTTGAGAATGTGCTGAAGTATATATAGTAGGTCATTCGTCCCTCCTGTTTCCTGTGGTATCCTTTTGGCTTCTGGAAAAAGTCAGCAACATATGAGCGAATAATACATTTCTTCCGTTAACTGTACGCTTAGGATTTCTCACATTATAGGTAAATGCGTTATCAGGCTTCTGTTCTTCTTATTAACCATTACGGGTTTTTCACACCAACGTTAGCTGATAGCATTCACTGGAGTTTGAGAGACAGTAAGTCTATTCAAATTTCAAAGACTCTTCTCAATATTCGGGCTGATCTTATCAATGCTGTAGTTTGGATCGTCTCGATTCATCCTTCGATTTCCAACTCTTACAATCCCTTTTCCAAGCCTTTGGAGATCGTTCTAAGCGCGCCATTTACAACTGACTTCACCGTTACCCTCTACAGCTTCGACAGTTTTCTCAGTTCTCTGTCAAGGTCTGAGATCTTGTCACTCTATTTGCTTTCTTTGATTTTCTCTCTGTGGTCTGCTGGGACTCTACAACACGTTCTCTTTTTTATGTTATTTATCACTTGGTCTGGTCTTTTGGCCAGGATTAGTGGATCAACTTGTATATCTATCATTGTTATTATTATTCCAAGATTTTCACATCAGCTCTAACCGGTGGTTTTTCACAGAAAACAATGTGATAGCAAGTCACTTCAGGTCTCCAAGACGTTTTTAAGTATTATCATATTTACCAAACCCTCCTCTCGGGCAGGATATGACACAAGGTCAATTTTTAAGCGGAGTTTAACAGGTTTGAATTCAGAGTTTTCCTTCTCCTTGACTAGTTACCTCACCAAGGGGGAAGAACCCAGTCTGCCCTACTATTTTACCCATAGCTGGAGGGAGAATAATTGGATTCAGACCTTTCCCAAGGGTATTAGTGCAATGTAATCAGTCTCCAGGATTTGAGCTCGTATCACCGTGTCCATTTCCTACGACGATAACCATTACACGACGGGCACCTCCACCCATTACACCACGGGCACCTCCACAAAAAACGTATTCCCCATATATAATACAAAAAATGTTAAGGCTTGTCAGCAAGGGGGTATTCTCGTAGTGTAGTGGTTAAAGCGACAGAGTGCGGAATCGTAGTAAGCGAGTTCATACCTTTCCCAGGGGTATTAGTGCTGTGTGAAATGCTATCAGTCTCGTCCAGGATTTGAACTCGTGTCGCCGTGTCCATTTCCTGCGACGATATCCATTACGCCACGGGCACCTCCACTCTGTTTTCTGGCCAGTGCCGACTGTTAAAAGAGCGCCAAGTACAATTGGTATCACCGTCGATATGTTTAATAGCTTTTTCAACTCTCTGGCTAGATTCAGTTATTTGTCCATTCTCTTTCATTTTATGTTCTCTCTCCAAGATTGACTCGAGCGGCAAAATCCGCTAGCTGAAAATATTTTATTTTGCTAATTAACATTTTCTCAAACCTTTTGGGTTGTATTTGGTGAGCCGTTTGTATCTCAAGCGCCCAGAAAATTTTACGCATTTATTACACTATCAGAGATTTTGGTTTGTGCATGTACTATTTTAACAGCATTGCTGAACATTTATATTTTGAACAGTTCTTAGTGGATTAATTTCCTCACCCAGTCAGGCTCACTCTTGTATTCCTTGTGCAAGTTTGCTGTTTTCACTAATATGCTTATCAAGTAATTTATTATTATATATATATATATATATATATATATGTGTGTGTGTGTGTGTGTGTGTGTGTGTGTGTGTGTGTGTGTGTGTGTGTGTGTGGGAGAGAGAGAGAGAGAGAGAGAGAGAGAGAGAGAGAGAGGGGCTCGTTTTAAAAATCTATAGCTGAATATTTTTGTGGTCGCAACACACTACCCTTTCTTATAAAACAAGAAAAACTACCGTACTTGGCGGCATATAAAGTGCAGTATTTTTTTTAAAAATTCCTTTGCGTCTTATAAGCCATATGTAGGTTTCAAATTCGCGATAGTCGGCCGGAATTAGTTAACTGGCAACTCTTATTAGCTTAGACTTAACGGTAGCTTTCATATACCGATTGTCATTATTCAAAAGGCTCTTATGCTGATTAAAAAGTGTTATCATTGATAATTTTCATGGTTCATCTCGTTTAATATAAGAACTTTGTTTCACTAAAATTTTTTTCTCTATGCTGAAGTTGGGGTACGTTTTATTTACCCGTGCGTCTTATATGTCGTCAAATACGGGAATTTAGATATAATTCCGTTGCAGGTGAAGACCATGCAAGGGTGAGAGGTGAGTGAAAAATCTTCAATCTGAGAACTATTTGAACGACCCTCGTGTATATATATATATATATATATATATATATATATATATATATATATATATAAGCATGCTTGATTCAATAATGAAGATACATTTTGACTATATAATTTTATTAAGATCCTTTCAAGTATCCTGATAAATGTCTTGGTTTCAGGTTGGAATTTACCAAAATACAAAAATAAAATAAAAAAATAAAGGCATTTGAAAACATTGTCGCTATTTTCAAAATTAATTCTAAAAAATTTAGTTTTCTTTTGGTTTGTTTTTATATGTAGAGCTTCAATATAGATATAAAACAAACCCTTATCAATAATGCGTTTCTCAACTACATAGTTGATACAGAAATTAAATATTTCATTAAAAAAACTGAACAACATAACATAGACAATATCCTAAACCATATCCTAAACCATAGATAATCAATAAACCTTTACTACTAATGAACATATATTAAAAAGCCTTATCCAAAAAATGTTCTCCCTACTGTTCCTACCAAAAAAGTAAAGCGTGTCATTTACTACAACAAATTAAAACTTCCAACCTAATTATTTCCAATAACACTACCCACTTCACTGAACTTCTTGATTGGACAAGCGTCGTATATATGTTCAAATGTTTCTTGGGCGATTGTGTCTTCAAAGAAAATAATGAGTATGTTGGTCTTACCACTACAGCTTTTTCTAGACGGCTTATAATGCATGATTCTAGCTCCATAGCCTTACATCTTAAAACCTATTCTATTCCCAAATCCAAATTTCAAAAAATTCTAGTTGATACAGCACTATAATAACACACGAAATAAATAAGCGACAAGTACAAATCTTTGAAGTTTAGTAAAATAAAAAAAAACAACTAAAATCAATAGAAATAATTTTGAAAATAGCGACAATGTTTTCGAATATCTTTAGTTTTTTGGGTTTTTTTAATATTATATATTTCTTGATAATATTCCATTTGCGTTGATAGCTTTCTGTTTTAAATTCATCAGCATCTCAGTTTATCCAACATAATTTTTTATTTACGTAATTTTGTTATGTTATAAAAACCTAAAAACTTTCAAAAATCTTTAAAAACACTCTTTACACATGCAAGCAACCCCTGACGATGGCCTATGAAAGGTCCGAAAGCATTCGGGACAATTTTGGTAAATTCATCTATCAATTCCAACCCGAAATTCACACACACACACACACACACACACACACACACACACACACACACACATATATATATATATATATATATATATATATATATGTATGTATGTATGTATGTATAGATTCAATCCCAGGTCAAATCATGCCAAATACTCAAAAAACAGAACTTGATGCCACCTTGGTGAACACTCAACATTATAGGGCACGGATCAAGGGTAAAGTGGAGCAATCCAGGGAAAGAAGTAGCACTCTCCTCTACAGTTCGGTGTTGTAGCTATTGAAAAGGGAGTTTTCGAGTAGCCCTTGACTACGGTCACCAACTTTACTTTTTTATATATATATATATATATATATATATATATATATAATTTATATATATATATATATATATATATATATATATATATATATATATATATATATATATATATATATTCAAACGCTACTTTACGTATTTGCTCCCTAGGATGTCATTTCAAAAGATTCTGTAATTTTCTATTTTTAATCAATAAAAAATATCAAAAGACAATAATTCTTGTTGAGACTAATAACTTTTAAGTATTCAGTTCGGATCTGCTTATACATACAATCGGCTCTCCAAAATTTTTGGCGAATTTGACCCGTTAATTGAATGTAGTACGAGTATTTGCCGCTACTTTTAGTGAGTTGTGCTCTTTTTAGCCCCTGTGATGACTCAGAAGAGGATTACTTACAAGGAAAAACGTGACAAAGTAATATATTTTCATGGTCACATTCCCAAAACTTTTGGGTTGCGTCTCGCATATAACTTTTCATTTTTTTTTTCTGATTTTTCTTTTACAAGGAAAAATGATTAAGAACAATGTAAGTAGAATTAAAAGAAGGAACAATCTTTTGTTGTTATAAAAAGAACTTTGTCTTCATTTTATTGTTATATAAACAACTCATACAATACAAATTATAAACACTTACAAACAAGAAGTTCCAATAAATTTTCCCGCCTTGAAAAATAAACGCCAAAAAGAAAGAAAAAATATATTTTGAAAAGTCACCATTTTTTTTATAAAACTTTAAAAAAAAAAAGAAAAAAAACATTTGTGCTCGCTTGTGTTAAAACTTTACTTGATGAACGAGTGCAGGTATATAAATAAACAAAAAAAAAAAAAAAAGTGAAGAACACGTTTATTAAATGCTACGATGTTCCTTTTTTATGAATATTTTTCTCTTTATTTTTTTGCTTCAGATTTTCATTCAAAATATAAAGAACGGACGGTAAACAGTCATAATATTCGTTAAGAAAAATAAGCAGATATAGATCTTAATAGCAATAATAATAATAATAATAATGAGGAGGAGGAGGAGGAGGAGGAGAAAGTGGAGGATGAAGAAGATGAAGAAGAGAATAATAATGATAAAAATATAGTTATTCTTACCGGTGGATGATAATGACGAAAATGAAGTCGACATGAAATTAACTAAATAAATGTTTGTCTTACAAATTAAAAAGAAATTCATCACGTTTTCAGGACAAATGTGCGAATACAGTCAACTTTTATTCATCAGAGGCACCTCGAGTCGAGACTGTATTCCCCGCAGAAGCTTATGACCATCCACAAAAAGGGGTGTGCTCAATATGGTTCTAAACTACACCAGGTTGTGAGGCTTCTGTTCTGGAACTCTGGAGAGTGTGGAATAGCCCTTCATTAACATTACTCCACTCTCACACTGGAGTAATAGTCAAGCTCCAAGTTATGACTCAAATACATCTGTTTGCATATCATTTGAATAAGATTGGCATATTTTATGTCATATAAACGTACAATGTACATAATTTCCAAACCTCTAGTAATAAAATAACTCCAGATGGGGCGGGTGACATACCGTTAAAATAAAACAATTCATGTTAGCGTTAGAGAGGAAGGCTAATAGAATATTTCTATCGACTCCAATTCTCAATAGGTACACCGTGATTTTTGCTTAGGGCTGCTCGTGGTGTTATGGTTATTGTCGAAGGAAATAGACCAGGCGAGACAAGTTCAAATCCTGGACGAAGCTGATAGCATTTCACATAGCGCTAATACACTTAGGAAAGGTGTGAATCCAATTATTCTCCTATCAGCTATAGGTAAGTAATAGGGTAAACGGGCTTGTTTAGTTTTGGTTAGGCAACCAAATTCAGAGAAGGAAAACTCTGAATTCGAACCTGGTAAACTCCGCTAAAAATGAGCTTGTGTCACATCCTGCTCATGCGGAGGGGTTGGTAAATACATGCACCATAATTATTGCCTTGAACCAGACCAATAATTTTCCAGGGATACTTGGACAATGATTGTTGATTTTTGGGGTGGGTGGGGATGGAGGTATTTATTTGTTTTCTGTCTTTTTGTTTGTTTTGTTTTCATCCTTCAGTCGTTTTCACGTATACAATTCCAAATGAGAAAGTGAAGACCGTCGGCGATGAATTTCATATAATTAACATAGAACACCACAGCTGAGTGAACAAATTGAAGAAACCAATCTGACAATATATATGTCAGACTAACATGGAGTTTAGCATGGCATGGCTTTGTATGTTAACCAAGGAGTTTAACACTGCCCTGCGTAAATTAGAATCATTTGTGTTACACAGTTGGTCATGAATTTCATAGTCTATGCGAATTGCGTTGAGAAGAACTAAAAAATGTTGTTCAGTATATCACATTATTAGAATCAGTTTAACAACTAGAACTGAAAATAAACTGAAAGAGAAAAAAGAAAGTTTTTTCTTCACTGATTTCACAACTGAAATAAATTGAGTGAAACGCTGTCTTAATTATACAAGCAAACCAAAAATTTATGGTTGTATACATGTCAGTTTACGACATTTAAACCACAGCACTGCTATGATCAACTAGAATACTTAGAAAAGTCCTGAAGACCAGACGGGATTTGCTGTCATTCAGAATTCAGTGAAAACCATCAGTCTAGAGCTGCTGTAACAAACACTCATCAAGAGTATTATAATATTAATATTAATAACAATAATAATAACTGATAAAACTATGGGAAATGAAATGGGACTGCAATACCAATAGTAATTGGTGTGCTCGGTGCAGTCACCAAAACATTGGTTCATAGTCTGAATGACGTGGAAATAAAAAGACAAGTTGAGATCAGGCAGAATACTAAGAAGAGTCTTGGAGACTTGAGGAGACTTGCGTTCTCTTAGCCTCCAGTGGAAAACTATCAGCTCACACTGGTGTGAAAAACTCTCCCATTAAAAAAGAAATGAAAACTATATATATATATATATATATATATATATATATATATATATATATATATATATATATATATATATTAGTCGCACATGCCTATTCATATCAACAACTACACAAAAGTTTCGAGAATTTGATCGGTAAACGTTAACTTAATGTTTGCCGCTACCCTTCGTGAGCAGTAAATTTTATTAGTTGAATATATCGGTCTGATTATCGTAGTCCTGGAAAAATATTTTCTTTTTTTGCTTATTTTTTCTTTTCTTTTTTTTGATTAGTTTTCTTTTCTTTTATTTCTTTTTTTTTATTTGCAAAAACAAGAAACATAATATAAAAAATGTATTACTTTTTTTTTTAAATAGGGGCTGGTTTCGCAGGGAATATATTTAAACATAACTAGAAAATACGAATTGTTATTATCTACGAATTAAACTATCCGTAGTGGGTAGTCGTCCCTATTAATGATGGATAACGTGATCTTACTATATAACAATTTTGAACTTAGTATGTGGTAATATTGGTCCGTAATAAGGGAGATAACGATTTGGATTTAAAATATTATAATAAAATAAATTTTGTTTTATAAACTCTTCTTCTTTGTTTATAATGGAACCAACCTCCGTGGGATATTTAATGCCAAAGTAATTCTTGTAGAAAAACAGTAGTGGTACTATTTAACCCGTAGATGGAGGAATAAAAGTGTTCATACTTTTCCCGAATAGATCACTGCGAAAGGGAATATAATGGAGCATATGAGGTTGGAACTCACTACGGTATCAACATCTAGCATACTAGCCATTACGTCACGGGTACTCTCTGATAAAATATCTCTTGGTTTGTTTTTGGTTGGTTTGGTTTCTTTGTTTAATGGCAAATCAACCTTTGTAGGTTGAAGAAGAGTAGTGGTACTATTTAACCCGTAGCTGGAAGGATAAGAAATATCTTTTCTTATAAGTTATAAATATTGCAACCATTATATAAAAATAGAGACTACAATTTTGTCCAATGTTTGTATAAATGATGAAAGCAAATAAATAATATCAGCCGAACAGGAAGTAAATGTAAATGATTTGAGTTGTTAGAGAAGCCAAGATTTATTTGGTATTAATTAGCTTTTACTATTTCGATTATATTAGTAAGAAAAAAAAGGGATTCATTAATATTTAACGTATCATTCAAAGCAAGAGAAACATAATATTGTTTTAAATAGTGATAGAAAATTAACGTATTTCCCATATACATATTTACCAACCCCTCCGCTAGGGCAGGATATGACACAAGGTCAATTTTTAAGCGGAGTTTAACAGGTTTGAATTATGAGTTTTCCTTCTCCTAGACTAGTTACCTCACCAAGGGTGAGGAACCCAGTCTGCCCTACTATTTTACCCATAGCTGGAGGGAGAATAATTGGATTCAGACCTTTCCCAAGGGTATTAGTGCAATGTAATCAGTCTCCAGGATTTGAGCTCGTGTCACCGTGTCCATTTCCTACGACGATAACCATTACACGACGGGCACCTCCACCCATTACACCACGGGCACCTCCACAAAAAACGTATTTCCCATATATAATACAGAAAATGTTAAGGCTTGTCAGCAAGGGGGTATTCTCGTAGTGTAGTGGTTAAAGCGACAGAGTGTGGAATCGTAGTAAGCGAGTTCGAACTCCAATCGAGCTATTCAGTTCACTTTCGGACAAACACCCTTGGGAAAGGTATGAAACCCCGTCTCCTCCCAGCTATGAGTTAAATAGTACCACTACTGTTCTTCAAGAACTTTGGTATTAAATAACGCACGAAAGTTGATATGCCATTAAAACAAAAAAGTTGTCTTTGTCGAAGGTGAACCGAAGGCTCCCTTTTCAATAGCTACTACACCTCGGTGTAGGCGAGGGCGCTATTCCATTCCCTGAATTGCTCCACTTTACCCTCACCTTATAATGCTGAGTGCTAAGCAAGGTGGCGTCAAGTACTATTTTTTGAATCTTTGGTATGACTCGACTTCGGATTGAACTCCGGTCTCCCGAATCATTGACGAACACGCTAATCATTAGGCCAATGGCCCGTTATATAAACCAAATCTTGTCAGCAAGACTGAGAACACCCCAGCTATATCGTCTACAGATGAGTAAACCCCGCCCCAAAAAGTGGTCTCCTAGGGATGACATTAAACAACATCTTTTGGTGAGGTTCTAATTCTGGAGATCTAGGGAGTGTTGAGTATCTTTTTGTTGCCATTATTTGCAGGTCGACCAGGTGTGGCAGTATGTGTTAGGAATCAATCTATGGGTCAAATAGATCTCTTTAATATTTTTCATATTCGATAGGACCGGGTCCAAAAAAAGAGCATTTTAAGTAACAACTATAAATGTAAAATTAACACAATTTCCTAACTTCTAAAATAACCCAGGACGAGTTAAGATACCGTTAAAATCATTCAATCGATCAGAAAGTGTTGTATCTAAATCTGAGCAGAAAAGAAGAGATCTTATTCTTCTTGAATGTATGAAGACATTTTTTTTCATACTGTTATGACCGATTATTAGGGGTCAATAAATAAATAACTCAATACAGAGATATGAGTGCCACACAAATGTATCCAAGTCTCTGAGGAGGATCTCCTTGGTTCAACGTACACGAAGGCAGCCATGGTGCTTACTACAGCTGCTGCTACTCTGTTGCTCTACCTGCTTAGTTCTTGATTAATATACCCTTTGGGTAAGTCCATTATTTTGGTCATAGGTGAGGCACCTACAACACATACATTAATGTTTTTAACTGTTATTTGGAGTATTGTAGTATTCATTTCCTTTCGTGAATGGCCCGTGAGACCGGCTTTCCGTCCCAGGTCGAGTCATAGCAAAGACTAAAAAAAAGAAATGGTACTTGATGCCGCTGTGCTTAATATTCAGCATTATAAGGATCAAGGGTAAAAAGGAGTAATCCAGGGAACGGAGTAGCACCCTTCCCTACACTTC
Organism: Sepioteuthis lessoniana; assembly: GCA_963585895.1. NCBI lineage: Eukaryota > Metazoa > Mollusca > Cephalopoda > Myopsida > Loliginidae > Sepioteuthis > Sepioteuthis lessoniana. Next base: position 65,000,295 of record OY757918.1, on the reverse strand, counting down.
GGTGTTGTATAACTATTAAAAAGGGAAGCTACTGGTCACCCTCGACAAAGGTCGTCAAATTTACTTTTTATATAAAAACGGAATAATTTATATTTGGTTCATTTCTTAGCATATCAACCTTCGTTGGTTATCTAATGTCAAAATAATCCATGTAGAATTATTGTAGGGGTACTATTTAACTGATAGCTAGGGGGATGAGGAAGTTCGTACGTTTCTTTAGGGTATTAGTCCGAAAGTGAACGTAAGAGCTCGACTGGAGTTCGAACTCGATTATTACAAGCATCAGAGTCCAGCTACGCGAGGGATACTCTCCTTATTTATATTTGAATTTCGTCTTTAGATTAAAAAAAGAATGAGTTAAAAATATTTTCACTTCAAAAAACGAGCCTTATTCTCATATACTTTTTTTTATTTTAATGCACCAACTGTTCACTCGTCTAAAACATGAACTTGAAACAGTTTTGTGAAACTGTGTTGTGAACAACTAGCACAACCTTCTGCTTGTATTTAAAATTATTCTTAAAAAAGAATCTATCTATCTATCTATCTATATATATATATATATATATAAGAAATATGTGAAAAGACGGATAAATCAAACAATTAACTCAAATTTAGATGTGTGATATTTCGTTAGGCTTTATTTCATCACGAACTTCTTCAGATCAAATCCCAACGAAATATCACATATCTAAATTTGAGTTAAGTGCTTGATTGATACAACTTTCCACATATTTCTATCATACTGTCAGATTCACTACAAATCTATCTTTTCAATATATATATATATATATATATATATATATATATATATATATATATATATATGTCTGTATTTATATAACTTATGAATGCTAAGTAGACGATTCATCTCATAGAAATACTGAAAAGTTTTTGACCCGACTATAAAAAGGGACGGTCAAGAAAAGGCTTCTCAAATTGGTCCATATAGACCCCTGGAAGTAAATTAAATTCTGACCGGTTGAACAAAAGCATAGAGGTCTAGAGAAGGATGGGTTTACGAGTGTATATTCATAAATGCGCTTAAAAATTGACCGTTTATCACATCCTGCTCGTGAGGAGGTGTTGGTATATACATACATTAATGTATCTTTTTCTACCAGGGGAACAAAAATCACTGGATCATATAGACTAGTTGCCAGATATCGTACACTTAGCTGAATGCCTGATTGTGTGTGACTACCAATAGTGATGAGTCCTTTATTCAAAAGATACTGGTAATTTAAATGAACGAACGATCTGGCTCTGAGGGAAAAGATCATGATCTTTTCAGCCTCGTTGATAATGTGTATACACATGTTTTCCCGAAAGAAAACAATTAAAAACAATTATATCTTCAACTAATTATTTTTATAAAAACACTGAATTCGAAAATATCTCTTTTCATAATCCTTAGAATAAAAAAGAATATATTTAATAGGAGGAATAAAAATATAGATTTATTGGAGAAAGAAAAGTCGTACCTGGAAATGTTTAAGACTATAGTAGACTATCTGACGTTTTAAAAGTAGGATCTTGTATATCTTGTATATCCGATTGTTCTCTATTTTGTAATTGGATGTCCGTCTTACAGAACTTATTCACTCTCTTGAAGCAGGTAAATTTTGCTCTCCCAATATGCACGTATACTCTCCCTGTTTCTGCAAGGTGTTGAGCTACTGAGAGGAAATTAGTTTCTTTTCAACGATCACCCGACCTGATAAAAAGGACTTAGAAACCCATTTTTAAAACTTGGTCAATAATACCCCTTTAATATGAAAAAATAATCAAACAAATATTTCTTCGTCATATCTATTAGATTTTAGTGATTTACGAGATTATCTGGGATCTCCAAACGAATTCGGTGTCATCTTTTGTACGTCCCTATTGGTGTAAACAAGGCATTAACCCGTGGTAAATATGTGATGCAAACAAATAAGATGTCCTTAAAATATGAATAATTTTCCTATCCTTTGATGAAAGTGGCTCTCCTTCCTTGATTTACTATAATATTCATTATACAACCTGGGAGTAGTAGGGATTAGTGCCAGGTATAACAATAACCATTGTAAAGGAGCGTAAAATAAGAATTGTGGAATATTACAGAACTCATATTTAGAACATCGAAGCAGAAAAACATATGGGACTGTCGACTTCTAAATGCCGTGTGGTAATTACGGTTACAATTTTATACTTTGTACGATAAAATATTTGTGTTGTACAATTAAAAAATACTGAAAATTATATGAAAGGAATTGAATGATAATAAGGGGTTTGTTAACAAAGAGATCATCAAGGGCAGGAGGAAGAAAAGATTTAGGGAGTTTTGCATTCATCAGGATCACAGTGGTCATTTCCAGATGTATTTGGTGTAAGGATTTATAGCATCCGTCAGTCTCGCGTCTGGATCATGGCAAAGTTATAAATGAATGATCAGCAGTTACTTATGCGGCAGGTCTGCTCACATGCTTTGGTAGACAGGCTAACAATCATGTTTACTTGGTTCCAGGAGGCTTGAACCCTTGGGCCTCCAATATGGGGAATGCCGAAGGGAACAAGCATTTTTTGGTCTAGCCACACAAAAGTCTCCATTTGTGCGAAGGTCTCCACTATAAAACAACCAAGTGTCAAATATCGGCTTGGTTAAATACCTACTTCACAACACTGATGTTTATCCAAAGGTAAGATCAGTCAACCTCATATTGGTACTGGCGTCTGTGAAGCAACTTAAAAAACTGTTTGAGGTTTGAAGAGACTTTCTGTCACTCATTCTCTAGTAATAAAAATTTAACACCTGCTGTGAACATACAAATGCATGAAACAACAACTACAATAATTATAATAAGTGTATACCAAAATTTTTTTAAAAAATACGAAGACCTTCGGCAGGAATTGAGAAAGCAATAAGGTCATGGTCGGATTAAATGTGCAGGAGATTCAAGGGGTGAACAATGGTAGTGCAGTTTATGATCGGGTCGAGAGGTTTGGGAACAGGCTTAGAAAAAGTTTTGGTGATTTGCAGACACTTGCTGTCACTAGGTCTCCAACGGTAAAAAATGCATGACATTAGAAAAATATGTATATAATAAAGCAAAAAAAAAAAAAAAATAATAATTATCGATACCCCACCGGAAAACTGTAGAAAATAGCGAACATGAAAGTGACGGTAGAGTTAATCGTTGTTGGAGTGCTGAGATTAATTCCGGAAACTCGAGCAAAAAGGCTACAAAACGTGAAAATCTGGTGAAGAATAAAGACTCTGGCAGACACAAAACAAGTGAAATCAGCTGGCATACTGAAAACAGTGCTGTAGTATTGAAAACAGCTGGCATACTGAAAACAGTGCTGTGGTATCCAATCCCCTTTGTAAGTCAGAGTGTGCTTATGGGTAAATAATCGAAAAAAAGTAATTATTATTATTATCATTATTATTTCATTCCTCGCGATTTTTTCATATAAGTATTATCTAGTGGTCTTACACTGAGGTCGAGTCTCCTCAGGTCTCCAGGACTCTTCGTAGTATTCTAACAAATCTTAACATTGCTGTGGTCTTAATGGTCTCGTTTTTTCCTCTAATTTCCATTTCTTTCATTCATTTTTGTTGTTGGTTAGTTGATTGTTTGGGTTTTATAGCATAACATTCGTAGGTTATTTAATGCCAAACCCATTTTTATGCAAATAGTCTGTTTTATTTCAAACAATTCAGTTCAGCATTAGTACACAGTTTAATTGTCAAAAAACATTTCTATTTCAAGCTATTCAGCTTCGTCAAACAGTCCTAACTCAGGTAATTGTTTAGTTTAAGTACAGATTTTGTTTACATTTCTATATTAAACAATTCAGCTTCGTGTAAGTACAGTTTCAATGTCAAAAACAGTTCCGTTTCAAACAATTCAGTTTAGAAAAAGCACGCAGTTTAAATGTAAGTACAGTTTAATTGTCAAAAAAAAAATTCGATTTCAAGCTATTCAGTTTAGTCAAACAATTCAGTTTAGTCGTTAGTTCTATTTAAACCATAGATAGGGCCCTATCAGGTGCTACCACGCCGAGCCAGAGCGGACCTGGGAGCAATGGTGATGAAGAGGTGCTTCGCATTCCCCCAAAGCCCCAGCATCACTGGAACCTCACCATCACATAGTTTAGTGTCATATCCAGGACTCTCATTGGGGGGGGTCTTACCCCTCAGCAGAGAAGCAGTAGGTGTATTCTACAGCCCCAGCCGACTGTGCAATTTTTTTTGTCATTTTCTTTTTTCATGGGAATCGTTCCAAAGCTCCAACTACAATTGGTATCACCGTCACCTTCATGTTACAATGGTTTTTTTCTTCTTTTTATCATTTCAAAAGCAATATCTAAGTATTTGTCTATCCTTTTATCTTATTTTATTTTCACTCTGTGGTCCGCTAGGACAGCAAACTCCTTTAAATGACAAGTTTTATTGTTATTATTTACTCTTTTGAGAGTTTTTCACACCAGCGTTAGCCGATTATTTCTCACTGGACTTTGAGTGACAGCAAGTCTCATCAAGTCGCTAAGATTTTTCTCAGTATTCTGGTCGATCATAATAATGCAGTAGTTTAGATAGTCTTCACGCGTCCTCCTATTTCCAAGTCATTCAGACCCTGTATCAATCCTTTGATGACTGCACCAAGAGCACCATTTACAATTGGTAAAATCGACAATTTCATGTTGCACAGTTTTTTCAGTTTTCGAGCAATGTCCAGGTACTTATTCTTCTTTTCGCTTACATTCATTTTTACTCTGTGGTCAGCCTCGACAGCAGAGTCCACAATTCGGCAAGCTCTTTTTTTTGTGTTGATTATTACAAGGTCTGGTCGTCTTGCTGGGATTAGGTGATCCGTTTGTATTTCAAAATCCCAAAGGAGTTTGTGTGTCTCATTTTCTAGGATGTATTCTGGGTCGTGCATATACCATTTGTTGGTATGGTCAAATTCCCAGTGGATCACCTTGCCCATCCAGTCGTTTCTAGTCTTATACTAATTCTCTGCCAGTTTGCTGCATTCGCTTATCATGTGATTGATCGTTTCGTCTCTATCACCGCATAACCCCCATTTACTGTTTTATTGCGTCTTATCTATTCTTGCTTTAATATGATTGTTTCTTATTGCATTATTTTGTGCTGCTGTAAGAAGAGATGGAGTTTCTCTCTTAAGGTGTCTTTTTCTTAACAACGTCAAAGTTTTCTCATGCGAGATTTCGCTTGTTTTTCGCTTATGTCCATACAGGGGTTTTTTCTTCCCATTTTTGCTTTCTAGCCATTTTTGTTCTGTTGATCCTCGTGTTGTCAGTTTTGTTCCTGGTGGCTGTTCAAGAAGCTAAAATCGGGCCATGTTGATCAATGTATAAATCTGAATCTGTTCTCGAAAATGAGATACATAAAATTCTCTCGGACCTTGAGTCCTAGAGTTCAGCAAATCTAAACCAGACGACCTGGCCGAAAAAAAAAATGTCATTTAATGAAGTTTGCTGTTCCGGAAGACAACGGAGCGAAAATGATAGAAAAAGAGAGACAAATACCTGGATTTTGCCAGTGAACTGAAAAAAAAAAACAGTGAAGCATGAAAGTGTCTCTGCTACCAATTCTTGTTGATGGACTTGAAACAGTCTATAAAGACCGGGAAAATAGACTGGTTAAAAGTGAGTGATGAGTATCGTGACCCTCCCTTGACTACAGCACATTTAAAATCATCTAGAATATTTAGAAGAGTCCTGGAGAACTTAGGAGTCTTATTGTCACTCAGGCTTCAGTAAAAAAAAAATAAACTATGTATTAAAACAGGTGTGAATAACTCACAATAAATCAAAATGATAACAATCATCCGTTAGAATGGTCTCCAAATGTCTAGAAAAGATATTGGAAGAACTGTAGATCAGATAAAAGAACAATTCGATCAAGACCACTGCACTGTTAAGATCAACTAGAATACTTAGAAGAGATCTGGACACCTGAGGACAGTTGCAGTTACTCGGCATTCAGTGAAAAAACATGAGTTAAAACTGGTGTGAAGAAATAGCAAAAGGAGTAATAATAATAATAATAATAATAATAATAATAATAATAATAATAATAATTTAAAATGACCAATTTTGAACATTGTCATTGGTTACGACAAAAGTAGAAACATTGACTCAAACAATAAAATATCAAAGGGTTAAAAAAATCTTATTAAAAATAGTGCCCATTATTATTATAGAAAATATTTTTTCTTATTAACTTTTGTAGCATAAAACCGAACGGTTGGAAACAGGGGGCACCAGAATTCAAAGGCGAGTGAAGTGGTAACTTTTGCAATAAAAATAACAGGACTCTTTCAAACAATTCGTGAAACATTGTAAAAATAAAAGCATTGTAAAAACAATCATAATATGAATGACAATAAGGCTTTTAAAAACTAATTTCAATTTGTGCATTGGCGACGCAGGCATTTTGTGCCAGCCTAGGCAAGGTTCGGCCAGAAAATTATGAGGACGGTCAAAGTGTTATATAATTAGTAATGAAGATAATCGTCGACTTACGATGGAGTTAAGTCGTATATCGGAGAGCTCTATATACCATACTGTAGATCAAAAGTCTAACTTACCGCGTAGGTGGAGGCGGAGGGGAGAATGCATTCTTTGCAGTAACATTTCCACCCACCAAAATAGTGTTTGGGTAGGAAACTAAACAATATCCGGTGGTGAGATTCCCGTTCTTGAGCTATGGAGAGTGTCGAGTAACTCCTTCGTTGCTGTCACTTCCAGGTCAACTCGCTACGGGCAAAGTGTGACACAAGATCAATTTTTAAACAGAGTACAACGGATACCCGTTTTCAATCCTAAGACTCCATAGCTTGAGGGAGAATAGTTAGATATTCACTATCAATACAATATTTATATCAAATTTTGATGAGTAATTTATCTGGTAGCTCTCAAAAATACAGTCTTAAATTATTTTCCTTACCGTTTTTTTCTGAAACCATCCAATTTAATCTTTTATTTTTTATCCTTTTTTCTGTTTCTACTCCTATTCGGTAATTTGTACTAAAAACATTATTTAAAAAATCCAATTGGTTAGTAGACTTAATATCAAAATCTCGTTTGACAGTAAATTTCCAGTTAAAAGGGAAATATTGGAAAAAAATTACCTTAATTAGAAATTCTATTAATTATTGCGAATATTTCAATTGCGTCACCTCTCATTCTTCTTTTTATAAAAGTGATTAAACCTAATTTCTTCAATCTCTCCTTGTAACTGTAATTTTTTTACTCTTTTTTATTAGTTTTGTCTCTCTTCGCTGCGACTAGCGTTCATTTCGCTGACAGTCGGATGAAATTTTAAACCTATTTTTTAATTTTTTTCTTTTTTTTTTTAGATTTCATTTATTCATCTGTTTATTTGCTTGTTTACCGTCACGGTCGTAAATGAAGGTTGTCGTAAGTCGCATAGGTCGTAAGTCGACGATTCTCTGTATGAGTTTTATATGATAAATCAAACTCAAAATCATTTCTCGGTGCAACTGCAAAATTACAATAAATAAAAAAGAATGAGTCATGGAAGATGGCAATATCTTTTGCCAGTTATAGTAATATAAAATGCACACGGTTAATTCTTCGTATTGGTTGTATTTAGCCACTAAACAAAGGACATTTCAAAATCCGGTTAAAATATGCATGCAAAATTACAATCGATAAACAAGTATATTTTTATTAATAAAATTTTTACAAAGAATATATATGTATATAATAATAATAGATGTCTCCATTAAAAAAAAAAGGATTCTGTGAAAGTAAAATCGCGAACAAAGATATAGGATCACATTGAACCTGTGCTAGGCTATTGGAGCCTGAGCTAGGTTGGGAGTCGGGGCAATGCCCAGGATGCACTGGCCTGGTGCCTTGAGGAAATTCGTGTGATTACATTTCAATCGAAATTTTGGAACGAAAAGAATCAAATTCACTCTCCCAGTTCCATTTTTATTATTCAGTTTTGTTTGCGACCATGGCTATTATTCTTAAAGGTAGTCACCCATCCCAGAACTGGAAAGCGTCATCACTGCTTAACCTTTTTCAGCGTTCCTCCAACCTTAAAGACATTGTCCTGTTAGAAATGTTAAATGCAATGTTTGCGGCTTTTATGTATATATAACAATTAATGGAACATGTTTTTCTTTCTTCTTTTCATTTTGAATTTGAAATGAGGAACCATCAGCTAATACTGATGTGAAAAACTCTATAAGAGACGAAATAATAATAATAATAATAATAATAATAATAATAATAATAATAATAAATGTGACTGATGGTAAAAAGGGCACAGAGAAAATTGCTGGAAAAATTTACGGATTCATCCTTGCTTATTTACAATATCACCCATAAATAAGAATTGTGTTCTTCATTTTTTTAGTGGAATATCATACAATGGTAACAGATGTTATTAGGTCTGATTAATCACCAAAAACAGTAGAGAAATCCTTTAATAAAAAATAAAACCCCAAAATTTTTATAGCAAAAAATAAAATTGTATTATTATATACTGATATGTACTTCATCTGGAATTGTTAATTATTTATATTTTTGGTTACGAAGAGAACGTTGATACCTTATACTATCTGATTTTATTGTTTTATTTTTACAGCATTGTTTTTATTTATGGGCGGTACTATGTATTCCCTCATGAACAGTGCGTGGAACATAGTCGATTTTAACAAGTGGACAGATGTACGCACGCTTTTGCAAGGTGCAGAATAGCCCTGATTCAGGCACACGCCGCCACTCTGACGTCGTACTATTCCGATTCTCGACTTTCAGCACAATGGAGAATGTGTTGATGTAAGGTTAGATCCTGGGTAGCAAGCAGGTTTATCTTATTCATTTACAAACTCATTTAGTTTTGTCACGCTTTCTTCAAAGATAGAATACGGTTAAATGTGATGAATAGATACTACACTTTAATCCCAATCTGAAAGTAGGGAAAGGGGATTGTGGTCTCTAGATCTCCAGCGATAAACATCAGACCCTCGGTGTGAAGATGGAAATGCATAACCACTATAAATAAATAAATAATAATAATAATAGTAATTGAAAAAGCTGTGGAACATGAGGGTGACAGTTGTACCAATTGTGATTGGTGCTTTTGGCACAGTAACTAAAGGATTATTAAAGGGCCTGGAGGACATGAAGTTGGCGGACGAGTGGAGACCATCCAAACTACAGCATTATTGAGAACGTCCAGAATACTGTGAAGGGTTCTGGAAACTTGAGGAGACTTGCTGTCACTCAAACTCCAGTGAAAACCCATCAGCTAACGCTGATGTAAAAAAAAACTCTAAAGGAAAACTAAGCAATACAAATTTTGCCCAGGGATATTTTAAGCTATTTCTTAATTGCTTATGTTGCAAAATTAAAGAAAATTGCCATTATCTCATTATTTGCTTTTGTATCATAGATAATGAGATTTTAAAAATACTCTAATTGTACAATAACAGAAAATCTGAAAAAAAAACTGTATTAAACTTCACTGTATTTAAACTAGATTTATACAAAAAAAATTTATTTTTAATTTTCAGAGTTATTTTAGTTTAGATTTGCGACTGTAACATAAAACCTTTTCACGTATTAGCCTCTAAATTTAGTTTCCCATCATGTTTTGTTATACTCTCCTTGGTAGCAATAAAAAGCCAAATTCAAAGAGAAAAAAGAGATCTTTTCGATCTACTTTAGGCATAAGCCATTTGGAAATCACACTTTTGCCCAGGAACTAGAAAACGTAAAGATTCTGCTACACTGCGTAATCAAATGAGTCCATTGATAATAAAAGAGACTTATTGTCACTTGATACTAAGCGAAACACACCGGTTTATACTGGTGGAACACACAAGGATCAAATAAGAACCGTAAGGACATCGATAAAAAGCTCAAAGTTAGGAATTTGTTTTAATGGGGGAAAAGTGGCTCTTTCTTTTTTCGCCTCAGGACGGGAAGGAATAATTTGTGAAAAAGTTGAGGAAAAAATGGTAGAAAAATATACAAAGAAAAAAAGCAGAAAAAAATATATACACATCTAAATTTTCCAATATATATATATATATATATATATATATATATTTAAAAATGTAGATATTTTTACCGCTTGGCTAACAGTAATTTTTTTACAGACATAAATGTACTTCATGTATTGGGTACAAAGAGTGAAAGACGTGGCCACTGCCTTAGAGAGTGACTGATAGGCTTGAACCAAGACTAAAAAAATATCACCATAATTAGTGCATTTTCAAAAGGGATAAAAAGGGTCCAAAATTTTAAATAAATCACCTACGCACTCACCACTGAAAATTAGATGTCCAAAGTTGCGTATTTACAAATGGATACAGGAGAACGCTTGTATATATATATATATGTATGCATGGATGTATGTATAATTCATTAAGCTTATATATATATATATATATATATATATATATAAGGGGGCAACAGTCTACAAAGCAAAAGTTTTGCAGCCACTTGCCTCCTATCTCACAAACCATACAAGTCGAATGAGCTAAGCATACTGGCTACAGCTGGAGAATAAAGTATGAACTCATAAGTGTCTTCTCTAATGAACTTCTAGACATGGACTCAGTAATGTTGACTGACCTGCAAAACCTTATGTTCATCAGGTCAGTGAGGACACAAGATGCTGTTTAAAGGGTCTACCAAGACCGATAGCGGAAGATAGAGAGATAGATAGAGAGAGATAGTCAAAGGAATTTGCGCTCTCGACGCACCTTGATGATAATGCTTATATATATATATATATGTGTGTGTGTGTGTGTGTGTGTGTGTGTGTGTGTGTGCACCCACGTAAATATATGAATACGAAGAGGCATTACTTACTGCCAAATGTGATATCATATCATAATAATCCTGCAGTCATTCTAGTACACACGTACCCATAATCACACGTATACACGCACACATACACAAACGCACACAAACATACATTCGTACATACATATATACATATCGTGGATTTTGAACAAACTGATGAAGCTTGTCAACAGTCACTTTACCTAAATTCACCGGATGTACACCACATGTTCCGCAGTATATATATATATATATATATGAAAATTCTTCGGTGCAAGTAAAATTTAGAAATAGCTTTAGAAATAGCTTTGTGAGTTCTAAAAAAGAGTCCCTTCTCTTCAGAGATTCATCGTGACAGCAAACACTGAGGAGGAAATAGGTAACAGTATTTGATAGTGAAAAGTGGTGGTGGTGCGGTGAAAAACAAAAACGAAAAAAAAACAAAACACCATCTACCTGAAGGGATTTATACGGTCTTCATTGTTTTTGTTTTTTTCTTTGGCTAAGTCCGATTTGATTGTTATTAAATCCGTGGGGTTAAATAAAAGAAGTTTGTAAAACTCCTTTGAGCTTGTAGAGCACATGTTGGCGTTTGGTAATAAGGAGGTATATTTGTCTCTGCCTCCCACCAGACAGGACTTGATACAAGGTCAAATGACCCGAAGGTCAGATTATAGTGGGGTCTATGCTGGTCATCTGCCCACTTAGTGCAATGTGGGCCTGATGAGCCTAGCTGCACATGGACCTAAATCTTGGTCCAGGCACGTACGCCTGATTATAGCTTAAACTAGACAGCAAGCTCTAGTGCTGCACAAGGGTTACAAACGTGTCAGTGATGCAGCTCGCTCACCAGAATGTGACCCAGCCGAAGCTAAGAGCCATACGGCCTCAAGTCTGCCTTTGGTTGACAATGCCCGCTAAGGCCAAAGCCAGCAGAAAATTAATGCCGTCGGCCTTTGTAATAAGGAAGACGTCAAGTACTGATAGTTGTAATCCATTATTGGAGACTTCCAGTATGCTAAACATGTTGGGATTAAAAGCGTCTACACAGAGGGGATTGTCCAAGAGGTGTTTGGATTTTTTTCATTTTTGCTTTTTCTTCCTCGACCTTTACGTCATCAACTACTTTTTGCTTTGCTGTCAGGAGGATTCTCTGCAGAGACACAGTCGAAAAGAAGGGTCCCATTTTTTTAGAACTCCCAATGCACGCTCTTTTAAAAACTATTTTAATATATATATATATATATATATATATATATATATATATATATATATATATATTGAAAGAGTTCGAATGAAAGAAATAAGGAGATCGGGAATGATTTGGAAGTATATTATGACAATCAAATTTATCTTATATTTGAGAAATTATCAAACAGATAGCACGTGGAGAGAAATGTGTACATATTAATCCATTCTGTTATATGCTCAAATCTATCTTTTTTTCAAATATTTATTCAGTAATCAGTCACTCAATGAATCTGTCTACCAGTAACTAAAAATATTCATGCGATATATATATATATATAAAAAGTGTCAGTCTATTTTTCTGGGCTCTAGTTTTACATAAAATTAATTCGGTTAAAACAATCGTTTCTTTCCGCTTTAGATTTGTAAAGTTTGAAAAATTTATATACAGGGTGTTTCTAAAATCATCCTGCAATTAAAAAATTTTAATTTAATAAGTCACGTTGTACAAATGATAGAATCATTTGGTTAAAAAACAAATGAAATTTCAACTCTTGAATTTTTATTTTTCATGTTCTTTTCGGTTATTGCATTTCAACCAGAATGTTATCTTTGTCATTACGTGTTAATTCTTCGACATGACTTTATAGACATACTATATATATATATATATATATATATATATATATATATATATATGATTCTTTTAAATTGTTACGATTCTTTGGATTCTTCCGACTATCATCAAAATATTTCTTTTTGAGATAACTCCTCAGCTGTATTGATTGAACTTAATCAGTTTTTTTTTTCTTTTTTTTTTGTCACATCATGAGAACAGACATGACTTCCGAAAAAAAAAAACAGGGAATATTATGTTCTCCCTGTTCTCAGTAAAAACAACAAATACATTAAATTGATTCACTGCAGAGTATTTTTTTCTTAATAAAATTGTAACTATAGTATATCACTCGTGTAAATTAGCAGTGGCCAAAGAATATACAAAAAACTTTAATATATAACCTTTTCAAAGCATATATATATATATATATATATATATATATATATATATATATATATATATATATATATATATATATACACGTATGTGTGTGTGAGGGCACGTACGTGTGTGAAGATTTGTCTACCTTTCTTTGTATGTCTTTCTGTAAACATTATAAAGAGATTGAAGGAGTTAACCTTTACCACAGTTAACCAGGCATATAAACATCATTTAAAGCTCTTAACCCCCGAATCGAACATGAAGCATGAAGCACTTCGACCGATAAGAAATCGATGGTAATGTCTTCTAAAGCCTAAATAACAGAAAAAGTAGTACCGTTTAAAAAACGCACACATACACACTCACACACAATCACACGAAGATAGATAGATTGATAGATAGATATGTTTTTCAAAACATCTACAAATTTAAAAGCAATATACATCTTCGTAGGTCTCTGTCACACACACACACACACACACACACACACACACACACACACACACACACATAAACAGCATATATATATATATATATATATGTATATATATATATATATATATATATATATATATATATGTACTGTTTGTGTGTGTGTGTAATCCGTTAAACTCTGATTTCATAAATGATTAAGATCTTTCGGTAAGGCCGGTATAAATAAAAAAGTCTATTTGCCTAGTATATCACCTTGTGAAATATATATATATATATATATGTTTGATTAAATAATAAAGAAAAAGGTTTGTCTACATAATTTTATTAAGATCAATTCAAGTTTCCTGATAAGTGTCTTAGTTTCAAGTTGGAATTTGTGGATGAATTTACCAAAAGTGCTCGGGACAATTTTAGTAAATCCATCCACTAATTCCAGCCTGAAACCAAGACACTTATCAGGAAACTTGAAAGGATCTTAATAAAATTGTGTCGACAAAATGTGTTTTTATTATTTAATCAAACATGCTTAAATGAAAGACTGCTGCCCAACTACACACACACACGCACACACATATATATGTATACATAATATTTTTAAAATTTTTAGTGTGAGTGAATGTGTGCTAATGCGTATACATTTATTTTCTTAATAGGTTGTTTATATGTATATATATATATATATACTCAAATGTCTCAAACAGTATACGGTTATATATCTATCCCTCACCTAATCTTCTATATCTATTTGCTTATCAACCCATCTACACACACTATACGCACGTGCACTCACACACACACACACACACACACACACACAGATAGATAGATAGATATTAGTTTTAGCTTAGATTACTTTTGTTTTCTAATAGACAATACAGAACTAACTGAAAGGAAGAATTGGACTTTTGAATAAAAAGCCAAACAAAAAAACAAAAAAAAAAAAAGATTTTCCTATAGCAGATACGTAATTTCGTTGTTTTCTTTCTCCTCAGCGTTTCGATATTTAGCAAAAATATAAACTGACTGATATTAACTTAATTCTACTGTAAATTCCCAACCTACAAAACGCCGAGAAAGACACCACCAATTCCAAAACCCACTCGAACATAAACAGAAGACTAACGCTTCGCATCTTTTCACCCTAACTGGCTTAATATATTGAAGGCACGACATTAAGATTTATACTAGGAAATAATTAAGATAAAAAGACGTTTGGTTGGTTGACTAGTAGGGTTATTTGTTTTTCATGGTATTACAACCCTTGTAGTTTACTTATTGCCAAATCCTGCTCATGCATATACATTAAATGTAAATGATTTATAAACGATTGGGTGCATTTGGTTTTGGAAAAGTTTGGTTGTGTTTAACGGCATATAAACCCTTGTAGGCTGATAATGCTTAATCCAGTTTATATGTATGTATTAGATAAATATGGTTTGTAAACGATTAGTTTTTAAATCAAAATTTCTATACGAGCCAGTTTGTACACAAAGAGTTTCAAGTTTGGCTAACTCTAATTGTTTTATCTGAACACAGTTAAATGGGTTCAAGTATAGTAAATGATTAAACAGTTCTTTAACCCAAAGATGGGGCCCTAACAGATAATACCACTCAGCCATAGTGGGCTTGAAAGTAATGACAATGAGCGGGTACTGGAGCCTCACCATCGTATTGATTTGTGTCATATCCAGGACATTTCTTCGAGGAGGTCTTACTCCTCCACCCGCTTTCGACTGGGCTGGTGAAATCATGAGGGGAGAAAATAAGGAGATAACATGATGTCGTATTGTTACCAGAAGAGTTTATTTTGGATAATTTCAACGAAATGGCCGGACTATCACTACATTTCCCTCTTGAAGATGAATGCCGTTATTTTATTGCTAATTCGATTTTATAGCTAATTTTATCTGACTAAACTCGGTTTGTCTCAAGCAACAAAATGAAAATTTACCAAGAGGATCTACGATCAGACAGAAGTTGATGCATATATCTGCCACTCTCACATTGAGAAGTAACATCAACAAAGTCTTGAGTATCGTAAAATACTGCTGGGGCTCACTAGATTAGTGGTAATGACGCTTCATCTCCGAAACCATGCCTTAACTTAGTGTTAATTTACTAAGCTTTTTGCTTAGATGTAGCACGAGGCCGCATGAATGGGGCACCCAATGAGAATCGAACTCACTCGTGTAGGTTTGCTAGTCTACCTTGCTAACCATTACACCACCCGAGGTGCCCACCATGCCTTAGCTTAGTCTCTGTTGAAGAAACTGCTGCAGTTTCTTTTCCCAGTTAACTCTTAGTGTGTTTTGATTTTAATGAAAAATCACCAATTTTTTCAGAGAATTTGAATTTCTTGTAGTTTATACCACATATATCTTCTTAAACTAACCATAAATTAATATAGAAATAGAACATAAGAATCTAGAGTTTAATAATTTTGAAAAAAATACTTTTTTTTCTAAAATAATCGTAGAAAATTACAAAACTTTTTTCGGTGTATACTGATTACCAATATATAGTTTCGAAGAACAGAATTTTTTAATAGATTAGAGGATTCTAACATATTTAAAAATGTTTTTTGCTAATATCCAAAAATAATTGTCCTCACTTGAATTTGACGATATGTTCCTCTCTAGCCCAAACCTATTATTAATTACCAGCTGCTTGCTGAAGCCATAGAAATTCCAATATTTTGCTGAACGCATTTGTATACTTTAATGGAAAAATGAACCAGTAGTGTTATATATATATGCAATAATTTACTTTGATCTCTTAATCCTTTAGAATTTAAAAATTGAATATAAAAATATGAAAATAATTTTTAGAACTTTCACCATAGGAATTATTGACGATTTAATCATGAATATCAATATGTATTCGTGCGTTTGAGCATATATTTCGTGACCCGACCAAATGCTTTTAGAACCATAGATAGATAGAAAGATAGATATGGACAGACTAAGATATCGCAGGTTGTGCTTTACGGTATATTAACCATTGTTGGTTATTCAATGCCAAATCCTTATATATATATATATATATATATATATATATATATATATATATATATCATATTTACCAACCCCTCCGCTCGGGCAGGATATGACACAAGGTCAATTTTTAAGCGGACTTTAACAGGATTGAATTCAGAGTTTTCCTTCTGCTAGACTAGTTGCTCCACCAAGACTGAAGAACCTAGTCTGCCCTACTATTTACCCATAGCTGGAGGAAGAATAATTGGATTCATACCTTTCCCAAGGGTATTAGTGCTATGTGAAATGCAATATATATATATATATATATATATATATATATATATATATATATATATACATTATATGCATATATGTATGCATATATATATATATATATATATATATATATATATATATATATAATATTTATGATTTGTTAATGAATATTTTGTCGGTAACAATTTTAAACGAGCCAGATCTCAGTTCTTTGCACTCAGTTAAATGGTTTAAAGTACAGAAAAGGATTAGATATTTCTATTTGACCCATAGATGGCATCCTAACAGTTACTACCACTCCTGATCAGAGTAAATATAGTAGAAATGGCGATGAAAATGTACTCCATATTCCCAAAGCTCCAGAACTGGAGCCTCATCATCAGATGATTTTGTGTCATATCCTGGACACTTGTTGGGAGGGCCTTACTCTTATGCAATGACGCTATCGGCGTAGTCTACAGCCCCAGCCGACTGGGCTGAGACTGTGATAGATAGATAGATAGATAGATAGATAGATAGATAGATAGAATGCATTTGTATTTCATTGGTTTAATTAATTCTACTAAAACTTAAGAATAGTGATTCTGATATAGGAGAGAATAAATAATTATCTCCCTGAAAGAACGTGCGTATCCGTTGAGTTCCTCATGAGATATCACTTGACAGCCTTTGTTTTTGAAAAAAGAATGACGTATATCAGACGCTGTTCGGGAACAGGAAAACGACGTGTTTTTGTTTTTTTACTTCCATGGAAAATTTTTATTTTCTAAAATTTTTTGCATCTCTTCCAACTACGGATTGTTCATGGAACAATATGTGGATATTTCTACCTGTTGGGAAATGTTTGTCTATTCTTCCTTTTTAATGCCATTGGTATCTATATAATGTATATAAAAGGCAAAATGTTCTTGGTATATACAACGGCATTTATTTTTTCTTCCCTTTTGTTGTTTTCAGTATTAGTATATAATGTTTACACTGAAGCAAATAGTGGTCTTCGGTGAGTGGAGATTCTACTAAATATCTTCCTTAGCAATTCGGATATATCAAAGAGAAACCTTAAAGTGCTTCCTTTTACTGAATTGGTGAATGTTCTCGACTAGATAAAGAAATAAACCAATCGTATACTGCAATTGCTGAGATCTACGTAAAGAATTATTTTTTAGCCTCATAACTTTTATTATTGGTTTGGTTTGTTTTCTTTGTTTAATGGCATATCAACCTTTGTGGATTATCTAAAGTCAAATCCATCCTCGCAAAAGAGCAGCAATTGTACCATTTAACCCTTAGGAGGGTCAAGGAGGCTCGTACCTTTCCTAAGAGTATATGTTCGAAAGTATACGTCATAGTGCCACCCGAGATCGAACTCGCATACTTAAATTTAGGATTTTTCTTCTAGACCGGTTGCCATACCAAGGTTGAAGAGCTCAGTCTGCCCTACAATTTATTCATCGATGGTGGGAAAATAATTGCAGTCATACCTTTCTTAAGGCTATTAGTGCTATGTGAATTGCAGCTGCGTCCAGGATTTGAACTCGTGTGGATGTGTCCATTTTATACGACAGTATAAAATGGACACATCCACACGAATGCCTCTAAACTTTCAAGATATAAATAATTATTATTTAAAGGAATTTTAATGTTAGAAAAGCTTTTACCTTTAGGATTATTAATAGTTTATGGAAACAATATAATTGATTGGAAACTGATAGTGTTAAATAAGAATATTACTGTGTACAAATAAACGACTATTTGTTAATAAGAGTAGTTACTTTAAACCATATAATTCTGTATTAATTATTCCAATTAAAAATTGATGAACGATTCCTTTGTTTCCAATCACTTGTTAGAGCGCTTTTTATGGTGTTCGCCACATTACTATCCTTGGGTCTGATATAGTAAATCAGCCAAATAGCCAAATTTTCTTTTGTCGATTGATATTGAGAATACTTGTTTCATAAGCCTTTTCTCACCTGTTGTTACTTGAACATGCTCCTAAGTTAAAACTGCTTTGTTCGAAAATTATTTCCGTATACCGTCCCCCCACCAACACACACTTTTTCTGCTTTACGCAGTTTTCAATATACATGGTGAAAGTAACAAAATAAATAATTCATGATATTTAGATTATAATAAAACCAAATTATCTAATGATCCCATTTGTAAAATTTATTGAAAAATGAACCATTATTTTCTGACGTATTAGTTTTTCATTTAACAAAAAATATATTCAGGAAATAATTACTTTGATCTTCCGAATTTTATGCATTTAGAAATAGAATATAAAAATATGAAGATAATTTTTAGAATTTAAACGAGAAAATCTTGAGACTCTTTAAAAAGTGTTGATATTCAGAGACTATCACTGCATTTCATCTTCAAATGCCTCAATATATATATATATATATATATATATATATATATATATATATATATATATATATATATATGTATATATATATATATATATATATATATATATATATATACACGTTAAATAAGTTTCCAGACTTTTTTGTATGGGCACCTTTATTGATAGTACACACATGAAACTCAAGTCTCCTTCGAAGTAATATCCTCCGGCTGCAATGCACTTGTTGTACCGTTCCAACAACTTCTGGAAGGCCCTATGGAAGTCGTCTTGTGTGAGCGTGTCAATGACCTTCATCACAGCCTCTTTCATCTCCTCAATTGTCTCATAACGACAGCCTCTGAGCTTAGGGAATAAGCAAAAGTCACTGGGAGCAAGGTCTGGACTATAGGGACGATGGGGAACTGCCTTGATGTCCATCTTGGTCAAACAGTCCGTGACAAGGATGGAGTTGTGGACTGGTGCATTGTCCTGGTGGAAATGCCACTGACCCGATTGGATGAGTGCTGGCCTCTTCCGACGGAATCTTTTCCTAAACTCCCTTAAAACCTCAACACATTAATCCTAACCCTAACTCTTTGGCCAATCAACTCTGGTGTATTGACTTCCTTACTCCTCCCACACCTCTCATCATTTCTCTCAGATTGCCTGCCTTCCTTGAATCTCTCATGCCACTCAAAAACTAATGCTCGATCCATGCATGATGGTCGAAAAGCAGTCTGAAGCATTCCATACGTTTCTGTGGCATTTAAAACAGAATTTTATAGCATATCGTTCTTCTAAAATGCCCTCACGTCTAGATTGCATTTTTAAAATTCAACAGCTGTGACAATCAGGCTTTAGTAGGGTGTATTCCAATTGCTGCTGTAGCTGTTCTTTTAAACCTGAAATCATAAAAATTGATCTGTCATTTCATAAAGTGTATAGCAATAACATACTGAATTTTCAAGAGTCTATGACAATTTTAAATGCCTGTACAAAAAAAGTCTGGAAACTTATCAAATGCACCACGTATACACACACACACACACACACACACACATATATATATATATATATATATATATATGTGTGTGTGTGTGTGTGTGTGTGTGTGTTAAACCCTCTGCATGAGGTCAATTTTTAGCGGAATTTAATAGATTTTAATTCGGGGTTTTCCTTCTCTGAGATCGGTAGCCATACCAAGGTTAAAGAGCTCAGTTTGCCCAACTATTTAGCCATAGCTGGAAGGAGAATAGTTGGAGGAATACCTTTCTGTGGATGGGAAATACAAACAGCCTCGACCAGGATTTGAAATCGGGTCTCTATGTTTTTACGAAGATAACCATTACACTAAGAGCACGTCCATTCACTGATATTATATTTGTTCGTGAAAATTTAAAGTATACAAGTTTAGTTTTTGCGCTTAGTTAAATTCTATAGATAAGAAAAATAAAGCGGTTGAATCTCTCGCTTCCCATACTGTGGTCGTATTTCAACGAATGTGAGATGGAAAGCAATTGA
>OY757918.1:64892068-64979499 GCA_963585895.1 Sepioteuthis lessoniana | reverse complement strand
ACACACTGTCACATGGTTTCAAGTATTTCTATCTAACACGAAAAATTCTATTAAGTACTAATCATTTGTTTGCACACACTTGAATGGCTTCAAGTATTGCCATCGAACACCAATAGTTTTATTGGCACACTGTTAAATGGTTGTAAGTATAGCTTCATAATACAATTCAATCTAATATCAGTTATTTGTTTGCACACAGGTAAATGGTCAAACAGATCTATCTGACCAATAGATAAGACACTATCAGGTACGACCACTCCGGGTGATTGAGAAACTAGGAGTAATGGCAATGAACGGGTGCTCAACATTCCCCAAAGCTTCAGGACTTGAACCTCACCGTCAAATGGTTTAATGTCAAATCCAGAACCCTTATCTTCCCCTTCTGCTGAGTTGCAGTCGATGATTTCTTTAGCCCCAGCCGACTTGACTCCTATGCCCAGGTTCACCTCATTTGATATATGACATAGTGTATTCAGTACGTACTGTGACTGAAGCTGTATTTACTAAAACAAAAATGAACAATGAATATAACATTCATTTTTTTTAACACGGTCCCCTTGGCGCTCAACACACTTATTCCATTGAGTTATCCATTAGTCGAAGCTCCTCCGAAATTCTAATTTCAATATCGTACCGAGCTGCGACGTTGTATTTCTTTCAATATCTTCCACATATACCCAAGGCCCTTCTAAGAATGGGGAGACTCTCGCGTGTTTAATTCGGTCTGTTTTCCACTTTGAGTGGTGAATCGGGCATCAGGCAATAAGCCCTTTTAGACAACAGGGATGAAAAACAGCTCTTCCACATCAAGTTAAGCGCCTTATCTATTCCCCCCAATCGGCGCCAGGTAAGTTCTATTTGTTTACTGATTACTGATATTTGCATGATTTTTATCTACAGTTGCCGATGTTCTTATCGAATAATCAGTTTTATTCACCATATATCTGTGTATTGGTGGTTCTTCACGTAGTGTAATGGTTAGTAAGCTAGATTAGCAGACCGTCGTTAGTGAGCTCAATTCTTACTGGGTGCCCCATGCTTCTACAATCTTGCCACACCTAAGATCGAATTTTAAAGGAAGAACATTGACGTTCACCTATATGGATATAATATTGGCTTTGTTTCTTTGTTTAATGGCATATGAACCTTCATGATTTATTTAATACCAAAGCTATCCTTATAATAGAATCAGTAGTGGTCCTATTTATCCCAAAGCTAAGGGGATAAGGGGGGTTAATACTTTTCCCAAGGGTATTAGTCCGAAAGAGAAGATAATAGCCCGACTGGAGTTCAAATACACTTACTACCATGTCACATTCCAACACCTTAGCCACCAAATCAGAGGAACACCACCTTTATACGATGAAAATTCAAACATAGCAAAGATGATTAAACGCAGCCCATAGCTTTATAAAAAAACAATTCTATATGTTAATAAAATTTTAAAAAGTGTACACGAATTCGATTGATACACGAGGTCGACTTCTTGGAGGGTTGACTGAAAAGTTCATTGGCTGACCAAGATAGTATGGGATAAAATGAGGTTTATTTTGCAACATAGTCGAACTTGTGGTTAACACGCTACTTCCATCGATGTTGCTTGGCTTGGATTTCATTGGTAAAAACTCATCAACAAGTGGTATGACGTTACCATATGACATTTTATGCCTATGAGCTTTTTAGCCCAGCCTTGTACACACGAATATACAGCTTAATCGAAATTAACTTTAGCGATTCTAGCCTTGGGAAAAGCAAGAAATTCCTTATCCTCACCAGCTGTGGGTTAAATAGTATTACTACAGTACTTCCACAAGGGTCGCTTTGGCATAAAATAACCCACGGAGATTGATATGCCATTTTACAAAAATACCAAACAGAAGCCAAACTGTTCCTGGGCTGAGGTCATAGAAGTTCCATCGATTAAATGTATTATTCCAGGAATATCTATATAATAATGATGATAATAACCTTATCATATTCCCCCATCTAAGTAATGCACTGGCTCATCATTGCTAAACTCTGGTGAAACTTGCTGCAACCAAACTTATTTTATACAAACCCTTGCTTAGGTGTGTCAGGCAGGCCTCAGTTTGCTTATAGTACCTGTGTAGCGTAGGTATAAGCTCAAGTAGTTCGTAGTGTAATGGTTATCGTCGTACGAAATATACGAGACTAATAGCATTTCACATCACACTAATCCCCTTGGGAAAGGTATGAATCCAATTATTCCCCCTCCAGCTATGGGTAAATAGTAGGGCAGATTGGGCTCTTCAGCCTTGGTGAGGCAACTAGTCTAGGAGAAGGAAAACTCTGAGTTCAAACCTGTTAAACTTCGCTGAAAAACTGACCTTGTGTCATATCCTGCCTAAGCAGAGAGGTTGGTAAATATGAGTAGCTTGAAGAGACAAGTATGTCACATAATCGCTCAGACATATGTCTGTAGGCGTGAAGAAAGATATAGGAAACAACACAATCACTCTGTATTTTTCTTGAGGGTTTATAGCTGGCTCACTACCATGAGTCGTCCGATAAAAGAGA
Source organism: Sepioteuthis lessoniana (assembly GCA_963585895.1). Taxonomy (NCBI): domain Eukaryota; kingdom Metazoa; phylum Mollusca; class Cephalopoda; order Myopsida; family Loliginidae; genus Sepioteuthis; species Sepioteuthis lessoniana. The sequence goes on along the minus strand of OY757918.1, from coordinate 64,976,961 downwards.
GAAAAATTGGTTAATATTTTCTATTTAAAAGAGTGCGGCATCTCTTTGGACAAAACTTACACCCGACTTCTCTCCTCACCAGCTGTTTCAATTCAGCCGTTCAAACCGAATTCGCTCCTTTACTTCCGCCAGTTGAGTCAGAGGGGGTGGTTGAGGAACATATCCGTTTCCGATGGTTTCACTCCTGTGCAGAAGATTGGGAAACCCCGGTTTTTTTACTTGTCATTTCTAATTACCCTAATCATTCACCCGTGACTGGCTGACATACAACGAGTGCTTTGGTCTGATTCGCTCAGGGGTCAACTGGCCCTTCGTTGGCTCCTTGCTTTTTCTTCTTTTTTCCAATTTCAATTTTCTGTGAGACGTTTCAATTACATTACACCTTTCCTAAGTGTGTTTGTCCGAAAGTAAACGTTATAGTCTAACTGGAATTCGAACTCATATACAACAATATCTAAATTTAGCACGTTAGCCACTTCACCAAGAAACTATCCCCAAAGAATTTTTAATACTTCTGTGTTCATAACTAATGAAATAAATATAATCTCTTTCTCCTCTCGGTATTTTCATTCTCCTTGTTCTTCCGTAGCTTCTCTCTCCTTACACGCACCGGCAAATTAAAGACGTCTCTCTCTCTCTCTCTCTCTCTCTCTCTCTCTCTCTTGGAGACTTAATACGTTAAGCTTGCTAAAGGCATCTAACATTGCATGTATTTGTTGAACAAAAAGCGTTACGCACACTAAAGATAGCTAGATAGTTGCAAACGCACAAATATACATTCTTTATTGATATGAACTTATCGATCTAAATATTGATTTATACTGGCATTGATATTCATTGATTATATTTCGTTATCGCTTATCATCGATTAAAAGCAGATGACCGTTTGTGCAAATTTGTAACGTGCTTGTAAAATCTGACGGAAGAAGTGTGTCAACCGCAAGACGGATTCTATTTAGATAAAAACTTAAATGTTAACATATATATATATATATATATATATATACCACTAAAAGTGTTTTAAATCAGTAAAAGAGTGTTCCAGGCATAAAAACTTTGAGTAATATAACTACATTTCAACTACAAGGTAAAATATAAACGGGATTACAATATGACCGAGTTTCATGCGGTCGATTCCCATGCTTAGGAATTTGAGTTTTACATGAGGTCGGCCATATAACTGCAGAGCAAATTCTTAGCATCCTTTCTAGTAACTTGTAAAAGTATGTTTATGGAAGTGATTCCCAAGTTGTGTGTAAATGTGTAAACAACTCTAGATTATTATTAGGCAGTTCACTTAGAACTTTATGATCAATTGCAAGATTAACCTTCGTTATAAACTTAGAGAAACATGTCGGGATAGCCCAAACTTTTGATCGGTAGTATATATATATATATATATATACGATTATGATCACTGTTACATCTTGGTAGTTAATAGCTGTCATTCCCAACAAAATTATTCTTCAAACAACTTGAGTAATGATTTATTTCAGTTCATAAGCGCCCCTATAACTCTTAATCCCAGCTGTTAATTCACAAGTCTTTAGGCAATGGCAAATGTGACTTGAATTTTGTTCACGGTTAATTGGATCCATTTGAAGAATTTCTTTCTAATGAATCGTTATGCATCTTTTAAATCTAGGACTTGATTTGAACACACTATAAACAACACATGTATTACCATGAGTACGAGGTGGCAACGAAAGATTATGGGTTTTTAAAGTGATTTGACATGGTTAACATATCCAGCTTTTGATAGCAGATAAAGATGCTAGAATTCGCATCCCTAATTCGCAGATGAATTTTGTAGCTTCACAGAAGAATCAATCATACGAAAATCCTGCTTTAATTTCAAATGATTTCTTTTCCTCGTTTCTATCTCAGTACAACAATACTTAATGATTCGACACCAATTAATTCTATGTATTTTGTTTTTTCTTCACATTCTTTAACAACTATTTCCAAAGACTTTTCTCTTAGTCAATCCTTATACAGACTTTCTTTCTTCGCACTGTATTTCTGAAAGATTTCATTTTCTAAAAGTACAAATATATCGTTCCTTTCGATTTCCCACACACCCAAAAAATCAAACTAAAAAAAAAAAAACACAAAAGAATAAATGCCAAATTCAAATTTGATGATGGCTGTTGAGTTGTTTTTATTAATTTTCCAGGGTAATTCAATAAATAATAGGATCTTTTAAAGCACATTTTTTGTTCATTTTTTCCCATAAATTTAAACTCTGCATTCTTTGGAATCATTATTTTAATCTTGTAGAATACTTGTTTTGAGGCTATTCAGAATGGTGGAAAATCAAAAGGAGTCCTCCAAGCTTGAATATTGATCAGTGCTCAAATTTTTGGTGGCTGAGAAGTGCAAACCTTGTGAAATTTGCTAAAGAATAAATATGCACGGAGAAGCATCTTTTAATAATAAAAAAAAATGAGCTAAACATATGTTAGCCTTAGTTGAAAAGGTTTTGTTTGGTGTCTCAGTTTTATGGCATATCAATCTTCGTGGGTTATGTCATGAACATTCACACAATTAAATACCCCCCGACTCAGTGTGTCACGGTTTAGTTTCTGTTCATCTGTCAGCAGACGCTGAGCCGATTTTGCCACTACATGATGACTCAACTGTTTTTTTTCTTTTAAAATCACATCATTAAAGCTTTACAAACCCCCGCCTCTTTTGGAAATCTCACGAACGGTCAGGCGACGGTTTCCAGGAATCACAGCACGAACCATCTCGATGGAATTATCACCCATTGAAGAGGAATGGTGTCCAGATTTAGAATCGTTTTCGGTAGATATCCTTCTTGACCTGAAATAATGGTAAAGCTTGTGACATTGCGTGCGGCTCAAATGATCCTACCAAAAGGCCTTTTGCAACATTAGAAAAAAGTCTCCGTAAAAAGAATTTTCCGTAATTTAAACAGAATTTCCGACAAACATGCCACTCTTAAATACTACCTTAATTCAATAAGACCAAAAGAAACAAAACAAGCACAGTGTACACGGGTTCATTTTAATTAGTGAAGTCTAGTATCAATCGACTTGGCTAGACGCAAATTTTGTGCAAATATCAAGTTAACTGCGATGCAACCATTCAGTCGCAAGGACTATAAAACGTCTCCTGAAATCATTGCTTTAAACTTTCAATTTGCTGTTAGAAGCACGTCATTGTATGTATATATATATACAATTAGAAATTAGGGGATTTGATTATTTAAAACAAACTTCTAGAACCTAGTTTCTCCTATCTTCCTCGAAGAAGTTTTCTGACAACTTTTTTCTTTTTACATTGGTTTAAACGTTTGGCAACAGAGATCCTTACTACATTTGGTTCTTAAGCGTTTTGGACATATATATATATATATATATATATATATATATAAGTAGAGAGAGAGAGAGCAGGGGTAAAGCCCTACTCTAAATCTTTCTGAAAGGAGTGAGGTTCCCTTTATTTGTTCTTGTTTTGTAATATATATATATATATATATATATATATATATATCAGTTGTGAATACGAAGGGATTTTTAACTACATTTCTCACAATTAAATTTCATGGAAATAATTTATGAGGAAGCGTTTTGAATTAAGTGTGTTAGCGAGAAAAATGAATATTTGTGATGAAAATAAAGGTTTTCAACAGGCTACAATTCCCTGTACACACACACACACACACACATATATATAAATATATATATATAAATATAATTACTTAGATGAAAATATACTATTAACCTATGTTATTTACATAGCAATTGTGCTAAAAAACGAAATTTTTGGTTTAATCCTGGTCGCCTGATAATCACTTTACATCGTAAAATTTTTTTGTTGTAGATACACTCGTTTGTATTTAATACGGTTATCATATATATAGACATCCACAGACATACTGTTTCTTTGTGCTGTTATGTTTTGACCTTCGACCCAGCCCCCAAAAAATGCTATTCCAAGGTGATGCACCGGAAGGAAGTGACACATTCCAATGGCCAGTAATCGAAAGAGATCGCGTGGGCGGATTAAGGCTTATAATATGGGACAAGGTGAAGGTCCCACTGTGCCAATACAGACTGATGCACCGGAAGAGAGTGACTTCTGAACTGCATGACAGTTATTTCCGCTTGATGACGATTAAACATTCGATTTCAAAGATCCAGTGGGCGATCGTGTGGGCGTTGAATTATTATTTAACTCAGTTGAGTTCGAGTCCAAGAAGCAGTTGCCAGTAGAATTCCAGACAGCTAGAGACCAGATGTGGTAAGGAAAGCCACACCTGACCGAGGGGGCCCTCGGAAACCCCGATGGAGTTTGGGGTCCAGAGAAGATGCTGATAAGATGCAATAAAGAAAGCCAGCATTCAGCAGTGGACCCTAGGCCTCCGGTTGAACGGCACTAAAGAACATGAAAGACACAACGTGACGGTCATAACAGTGGGGTCATGAAATTACAGTTTATGTTCGGTCTCCAGCTCCCTCTCACATGCAACCCTTGAACAACCCTTTCGAACCCTTGCAATAAAGTGAGAGGTAAAATATTGTTAAAGAAGTATTCCTGCGTCGTTTATTACTGCGTGCGTCGCTATCGTTGTGTCGTTGTGAATTATTCTACATATATATGTGCACGTATGTAGATGTGAATCTGCATATGTGACTATATAACAGAGGCACAACTCTTCCGTGTGGTTAGACACTCGAAGCTGGGATCGAAACAGCTAAATTATAGGCCAACCAAAGATTCTACCTCTCAGTTATGAGTAAAATAGCGCAAAGAATTGGATTTTAAAAGCATATGTATCATTTTTGTTTTGTTTACATATATCCGCTTAACGGCTACCTAGAGCTCAATTCATTCGAAGAGCCTTACCTTACGAGAGTGGCAACCGTTATATATATATATATATATATATATTCCATATTTCTTGATAATATTCTATTTCCGTTGATAACGTTCTGTTTTTTAAATTTATCAGCATCTCAATTTTTTCCAACTCTGCGTTTACGCAATTTTGTTATGTTTTTCAAAGAATATTTTTTTGTTTTAACTTAAAACCTCTGCTGAGACTGTAAATAATTTTTCAATTATTTTTTTTAGCAATTTCATAATAAATCAGCCCCTCCCCCAATTTAAGCCCCACATAAGTTGTATACGTGTTTGTATGTGCCTTTATCTGCGTATCTATGCGTATGTGGGTCAGTGATCTGTTCCGCAAGTCCAGACATTGATTAAGCCGATAATCTTCAAATATTCTTGTAACTGAGACAGGCGTTCAAACCTGGGTCTTTTTGTTTTGAAAAATACAACAAATTAAGAGAAAATATCATTTCCGTTTTTCTTTTTTTTTCTTCTGTTTTTTTTTTTTTTTTTTTTTTTTTTTGCAAAATGGTCAATTGTCAGGTTTCACCTGTGGATGTATTATACTAAGAAAAAATGCATTTGGATACTAAAATTATTCTTGTATTCTAAGTCACAGTTATGGAAATGGCCCGCCTAGCGTAATAGTTATTTTCTCAGAAAATAGACTCAGTGATCAATGTTCAAATTCTGGACGCGTACGTTTGCGTTTTTCTTTGGGTTAATCGTTTCGGGAAGGGCATAATAACATATGTTCCCCAACCCAGTAAATAATTGGGTAGACTAGGTTTTTTAGCTCTCGTAAGGCAACCAGTGTAAGAAAAATAAAACTCTACATTCAAAACCAGCTGTACTCCACTGAAAAATTGAGCTTATATTCCTGTGTATAAAGGTATTGTAACACAGTATTCAAAACTACATATTGTCATTAACAGTTTCTAGGAGTCCCCATGGCGAAATGGCAAAAGTGCTGGATTGCCGTCACTAAGTGTGTTCGAACTCTATTCGCACTAGTGCGTTCCATTTTGGACTAATGCCCTTGAGAAAGGCATACTGCCTCTTATCCTCCTTGATATGGACTAAATAGCATCACTGCTGTTCTTCGATAAGGATTGCTTTGGCATTTAATAACCTACAAAGGTTGATATGCCATTAAACAGAGAAACTAAACTAAACCGTACTAATAGTATCATGTTATCGTGACTATCAGGTAATATTACATTCTAAAACGCTTTATTAATAGAAGAAGAGAGAAGACCCTAAACATACGTAAATTCAATTCAGTTTTATTTTCCGGGCTTTCTACATACTCACTCTTATCGAACTAATAAGGATATACGGCTGCAATGTAAAGGCTGCCTTCTGCCACTAGTGACTCTGATGCCCATCTATAAGAACGGCAACAAAATATTAAATACGAGAACTCTCGCCGTAGTTACGAGAGATGATAGTACACGAAATTTTTTTTTTTTTAATCTGTAAGTTAGTAACCGGGAGACCGACAACTGACGAGATTTAAGACCTTTGTGAAAAGCTACACATTCGGGGTGGGGTACGATTTATCAATAAATACATATTTCCTTGATCGACTTGAAAATACCAGTTCACGTTTTCCAATTTTTTAAACAGATCGAGACAAAAGTTGTAATATCAGCACTAAAGTGAGTGGTATTTTTCTGTAACCACGTGTCTAATTTTTTCCTCACCTCTGACTCTTTTCTCTGTTTCTTGGTCACCACTAACTTTCAATGAGACGTCCTTAACATCAATATGCCTGATGATTGTGAAAACGTGAAACTTATTTAAAATATGCGATTCTAGTGTCTATTTGGCACAATCCTAAAAGACTCCCTTCCAGATATCGAACAAGATAATCATAGAAATTGCAATATTCGATCAAATTTGTTATATATATATATGTATATAAGGTGAATTTTGCCAAAACAATAAGCAATAAGAAACGCTGTTTACAGTTGCATCCAGAAGACTATCAGATGACCTTATTCGCTAATCGCTGCTTCCTGAATATTTTCTTTTCACTCCATGAACAGTCTTTTCGATTCAAGCTCGAAGTTGCAAACCCATGTTTTTTCCTGCTGTAAACATTTTTTTACTAAAATATTTTTCTCTATAAACATCATACATTCTTCACTAAGTTCCATATGGTTTGCATTTCTCAGTATCCAAAATTTAAAACTTGCTTATATATATATATATATATATATAGCGTAGTGTCATCATTATAACATTACTACAGTGTCAACAGCAACTTGGTCCGACGATCACAGACACGAGAAAAAGACAGTCATGAATTACCGTTGCTACTATGTTTACAGTTTGGTTTAGTGTCTTTGTTTGATGGCATATCAAATGTTGTGGGTTATTTAATGCTAAAGCTATTTTATGGAAGAACAATTGTGGTACAATTTAACCTATAGCTGGTAGTATAAAAGGCTTAATTCTTTTCCAAGGTTTGAACTCGCTTACAAAGATGTCACTGTCCAGTAACGTTAGCCACTACGCCACTGGGAAATCCCCTGTCTACGCTATTCTGACTTGGATATAAATGCTCTATCACTAATTTTGAGCACTCATTATTTATGAAGATAGCAAAATATATATATATATATATATATATATATATATATATATATATACTTTTATTTTTTATGAAGGTGCACGTGGTGTAATACTTTTCGTCGTAGAAAATGGAAACGGCAACTCGAGCTCAATTCCTGGACGAGACTGTTTGGACTTCTCATAGCTTTTTACCTGTGGGAAAAGGTATAAATTCATCTATTCTCTCTCAAGCTTTGGTTAAATATTTGGGCTGATATCTTTAACTTTGGTATGGCAACCTGACTTGGAGAAGGAAAACTCTGAATTCAATCATGTTAAACTCCACAAAAGAAAACGGAAATCTGTGTATGATTATTTTTCATTTTTTTACCATAAACGCTGACCAAGTTGCTATCGTTATTGTGCCTTTGATTTTAGCCAAAGTCAGATTTTGTTATAAAAATCTCGAATACAGGGAACAAGTCATATTTCGAACTTTTAACAAGATTTAAAGATGACCATCTCAGCTAATTGTAAAGGAAATGTTTACATGACTTATACAAATAGAATATTAATAGTGTGTGTGTGTGTGTGTGTGTGTGTGTGTGTGTGTGTGTGTGTGTGTGTGTGTGTGTGTGTGCTTTCGTATAGAAAGAAGTTTACTCTGGCGAAATTGATTTGTGTCTCTGCATCTACTGAGGACTTACTGAGATGAGGATGATTAAGTGTGCATTTAAAATCAATGCACAGTATGAGGATCATTAAAATAATGCAGATGATGACCGAAGGAAACAAAATTATAATATTGTGTGTTTTGATTGACAAACTCTGTTTGTAACGAGGATGATGATATTGTGTAGGGATGGTGATGTTCAACATACGGTGATGGTGACATCATCATAACATTGCTACAATGTCAGGGCTAAGGTATGGGATTTATACAACAAAATCCAATGCACTTAAACTTCTTTAAGCATAATGGTTACGGGGATGATGATCATGCAAATTATAATTGTCCACTAACAATAATGACGAAGATGATGATGACCACGATGCGAATTATACGGACAGAATAGAGGCTAATAACAATGATGTTGCTATTTCCGCGATAATGATGATGATGTTGTTGCAGATTCTACAAACAGGAGTCTAGTAATCATGCTGATGCCTGGACGACGATGATGATGATGATGGTGATGATAAATTTGGATGATGAAGAAGAAGAAGATGATGATTATTAGAGCGAAGTAGTTAATTTAGATTGGAGTCCCCTAACGATGACGACGATGATGATGATGATGCAAGTCATACAGTGAGATTAGTGTATCATGAAAATGACGATGATAATCTGGCGCTGACGATGTAGATGATGCAAATTACAGTGAGAGACCGATAGCAATGGTGATAAGGATGCCCCTACAGGGGCGATAATGATGATAAGGATAATAACTGTATAGAGAAATTAGATTTTTATTTCAAACAGATGTTGACGTTTCCACACGATGAAGATGACGATGCTGATGTGAATAATGGTGATACTGATGATGATGATGATGATGTCTAGATGCTGCAGTTGCTGCTGCGGGTGGTTTGCAGATGATCATGAAAGATGATGTAGAATTTAAGATGACTTTGTTCTATACAGTTCATCACAACAGTTTATGACGTCGATCATCCTGAAAGGTGATGGTGATGGTAGTCGGGGTTGCAGGAGGGACGAGCAGGCTTCACGAAAAAAAAAAAAAAAGAAGAAAAAAGACAGAGGTGAAAGTATGAAGTTTAAATGAAGAAATCGATGTTGATGCTGGGCAAAATTAGAAGGTTATCTTATTTTCATGAATGAAAATCTGAGAGACAAACTTGCTTAAATTGTGAACAAATCCGAAAATAAGAGAAGAAATAAACCTCGTGTTCGTACACGTGAGAGAGAGAGAGAGAGAGAGAGAGAGAGAGAGAGAGAGAGAGAGAGGAGCGTGAGAGGGAAAGGGAATATTTACCTAACCTTCCATAGGGGTCGAACAGGATACAAGCCATTAATTTATCGCGGGAGACTCTACATGTCTCAGTGTCAAATGATTGCTCAATTTTATTCTTTTTCTTTTCTTTCTTTAGTCTTCTTTTCATTTCTTTCTTTTTTTTTTTTTTTTTGCTTTCCTTGTGGAGACGCTTCAGGTGTTAGAGATTGACTCTGACCTTGACCCTGACTCTGACCGAACCCTACGGGATGGTGATGGCTGTTTGTGGCAAGATAAAGAGTATGAGAGGGAAAGAAATGAATTGATTGGAGAGATCGGAACGTTAATGAGATTTAATTTTAAATAAACAAAGAAAAACAGAATAAAAATGAAGTGTATAAAGAAATAAAAACTTTCTCTGTTAACATCCACGAAAAATGTTGCCGCTGCTGCAACTAGTTTGGATAGATAATTAAACTTTCGAATAAATTAGTAGTTTATTGGGTTCTACAGGCCGATTAAAACAGCTCTATTAAATCCAAATTCTTTATTTTCTTGTCATTTATTGAGAATTAGTTCGAGGTTATAAAATCATTCCAATTTATCTTGTTTATCAATTTAGTTGTTTCGTGTGGTTTATCTCTTTAATGGTATATCAACTCATTACGTGTTAGTTAGTGCCGTCATTTGATTTATTTGTAAATGTTTGATTGTAATCAACTAAATTTCCAATGTTCCATAGCATCTTTTTTAATCAAGCACTTCTTGGAAATACAGCCGCTCAAGCCGAATCTCAATTGCATAGCCTAGAGCAGGCAGCTGGAGATATCGATCTCTACTTTAACGCAGATAAAACAGAGTTCATGTTTTAATCAAGACGGTTTCATCTCTTCATTAAGCGGAAAGCCTCTGAAATTAGTAGACCACTTCTGATACCTTGGTAGCAATATCTTATTTACTGAAAACAATGCAAATATACGTATTTGTAAAGCATTGATTACTATTCATATTTACCAACCCCCTCCGCTCGGACAAGATATGACACAAGGTCAATTTTAAGCGAAGTTTAACAGGTTTGAATTCAGAGTTTTCCTTCTTCTAGACTAGTTGCCCCACCAAGACTGAAGAACCTAGTCTGCCCTACTATTTACCCATAGCTGGAGGAAGAATAATTGGATTCATACCTTTCCCAAGGGTATTAGTGCTATGTGAAATGCGATCAGTCTCGTCCAGGATTTGAACTGGTGTCGCTGTGTCCATTTCCTACGACGATAACTATTACACCACGAGCACCTCCAATGCATTGATTACTATCGACAAGTTATCGATCATATGTTCGCTCTAATAAAATAAAAGGGAGATTCTTCCAAGCTTTAGCCGTGTCAGTACTATTGTATGTTTGCACCTGTAAGACTCTCATGAAACAACTGGAAGAAACCCTAGATGTGAACTACACAAGAATGCTGAGGGCTATTTTGAACAATTCCTGGAAGCAACACTTCACAAAACAGCTGCTGTACGGTCACTTACCCCCATCTCACAAACCATCCAAGTAAAATGAAAAAGACATGCTGGGCCCTGCCGGAGAAGCAAGGGTTAAATCATAAGAGACGTTCTCTTATGGACTTCTACACATGGACACACCAGTGTTGGCTGACGAGCAAAAACTTATATTCATTAGCTCTGTGTGAACACTGGGTGCTGTCAAGACGACTTACCAAGGGCGATGGCCGATAGAAGCGGATGACGAGGAAGGGTTAAGAGAATTCGTACTGTCGGTATGTCTTCATCCGGATGATGAGTTTGAGGTTCTAAACTTACTCTAATTTAATTTGTTCATTGATTTAATTGCTTCATTTAGTTTATTTAACGGTATATCAACTCCTCATGTCTTATTTAAAGTAGGTTCTTGATTCCCTTAGAAATTTTTGATTGTAATCATCTCTGAATTTTCAATGTTCCATAGCATATTTTTTTGAATTAATCTTTTAATTGGTTTCAATTATTTGCACACTGTTATATAATATCAACTCTTTCATAATATAAATAATATTCCGACATTTAAGTGGTTTCAAGTATTCCTTTCTAACACTAATAATTCTATCTAATAATAATAATCTATCGTTTGTAGATACAAGTATTCCTATCTGGCTCAAATAATTTTCAAACAGATCTATTTCATTTGTAAATACTTGATTACAATAATTATTTTCTCTGTTCCAGTGGAAACTTTTTCGATCACTGTTTTTTATTTGTCTATGATGAGTATTTGTTTTCCGATAGTTATATGATTTAAAGGTTTGGTTTCTTTGTTTAATAGCATATCAATCTTCGTGGATCATTTCATATCAAAGACAAATTTTCATAATAAATCAAAATATTTACAAATCAATCATTTTAAACACTTCCCACTTAGATACAAAATCAGTCTTTTAAGAGCAAATGTATTTCAATAAAACTTAAAACATTATTTCAAAACTATTTGGTCATTTGAATGGACCCTAACATTACTAACACTACGAGTCAGAGTGTACTTGATAATAATTAATATACTAATCAATTATTTTAGCCCACCCTTAACGACTTTGTCATTACACCTAATGAAGTCATTTATTCTTCACATTATTTTTCACCTTTGTTAAAATATTGGAATGGTATCTAACAATTTCATTTTTTTAACTCTTTAAAATTTAACGATTCTTAAAAATCAAACATGTATGTACCAAATTTACACCACTTGATGTCAGGCTGATGCAGTTAAAGATGGTGGAATGCAGTGACAGTCTATAAATATTAACAATTATCAATAAATTCTTGACCTTACTTTAAAAAGTATTTTTTGAAAAAATGACATATTTAGAATAATTATAAAATCTGCCTATTAAAAGATGTATTAAAAATATGTTAAAATTCTTTCCACGTTATTTATTCTATTCTTAAATTCTAAAACTGCTAGAAGATCAAAGTACTTGTCAGCGAAATAATTTTCTGTTTAATGCAACAGATACTATTGGAATATTTTTTTAGATTTTACAGTCAATCTGCCATGGAATTTCTATAGGTTCATTGGGGAATTTATAAAGAAATAGAACAATTATTTAAAAAAAAGATATAGTATGATAAAAGTTTTATGACAGAAGATTTGTTCTTACCGTAGATTTTAGCAAATTCAGCATATGATAAGGGTTCTTTCTTTATCTGGTTGAGAACTTTCAGTTTTTCATTCAAAGATATCACTTTATCATATCTGAATGGCCAATATCTATATTCTTGATTCTTGGGACCATTAAATAAGTAAAAAAGTTAAATACAAACAAATTTTTAAAATCTATCTATCTATCTATCTATCTATGCATACAGATGAAAATCCTAAAGTGTCAAGCTGTAAATGTATATATGAACAACACGGAAATAAAAACAAATAGCCTACGGTGACAATTACAATCACTTCTACGTTTCTAAAAGCATATACAAATATGTACGCTGTCAAGTCGCTAAATGTATACGCATGCGCAAAAATATATGAAATACCTATATGCATGCGAAGTTTATATATATATATATATATATATATATACACACACACACACACACTCAATAATGTATACACAAAAAGAAAAAGAAGTTTTAAAATTACGCGCCAATATATCTCGCGACTGAAATGTTGCATTAAAGTTACTTTAGTTTGTGTATTAAAAAGATTCATCTCACCCTGTTAGTTAGTATTGGTGTTACAGGGATTGATCACAGTTTCAGCTGGGGCCGTTGAATACCTCGGTAGAGAACGCAACATCTGTCTTAGGTATGACACTAAATTGCATCTGATGGTGAAGCTCCAGTGGGGATCTTTGGGGAATGTGGTGTACGCCTTCATTGCCATAACTCCCAGGTCCACTCTGATCCGGGGTGATAGTACATGTTAGGGTCTGATCTATAGGTCATATCGAACTATTTAATCATTTATAAAGGATTATTAATGCTGACTATTTTAAATTTTTCTGCCATGAATAAATTGCATGGGAATACTTGATAAATAGTTGGTGACCGTAGTCGATGGAGACCTGGAGGCTCCCTTTTCAATAGCTACTACACCGAGGTGTAAGGGAGGGCGCTACTCCATTCCCTGGATTGCTCCACTTTAGCCTTGATCCTTACCTTATGATGCAAGGCGGCATCAAGTATAATTTTTTGAGTCTTTGGTATGACTCGACCTTGGATTGAACCCTGGTCTCCCGGACTATTGGCGAACTCTAAACTTCTTTAAATGTCAAGTAAAATACAAACTATTCGCTTACAATAACAGTTGTGATACAACTAAACAATCTGTCAGTAGGTGACACTATATACGCTCCCAAGCCAGGGGTTGAGCACTCTGACGAAGGAATTAATGGCTGTGAGTCACTTATTGCAAAGCTCTTCTAACGAATTGAGCACTCCGGTATCCGATAGCATTTATGCAATCGGATACCGGAGGAAAAGGAAAATTAAAATCAAAGAAAAATTAAATTCAAAATGTGTTAAATTTCCAAGCTGACGTAGGTCGCCGAAATGGCTAAACGGTAAGTCATCCATTTAACTTAACGTTAGACTGGTTTCGATCCCAGCTTGAAGCGTCCAATGTGTCTAGCCACACTGAAGAGTTGTGATATAATGAAACAGTCTGAGGATGACAATGTGTATGCCTGTGTTGGTATAAAACAGGATTTGGTATTAACTAATCCAAAAGGGTTGAAGTACCGTAAAAAGATTAACCTATAAAAAACGATTTATTCATTGATTTTAACGGCATAGCAACCGGTCTGCGGTTATGCCGAGAGGTTAGGGAATTTTGTATATCATGAATCAAATTTTTGACATTAATTTAAAAAGAAATTTCGAGAAATTTCGGTAACGCAAAAGACAATTCTTATCTTCCAGCTGCTGTCCAATCGGGTTCTGTTTCCTGTGGAATGTTCTTTTATTAAATCTGAAATCCACTCGGAAAGGTCATTTATTTCTGCCAACAGAAACGATAGATGAAAACGTGCTACTAGTTCTGCACGCAATTTCTAGTACACCTTTCCGAACCAGAAAAAATATTCTGGGAACTGCGTTACAACTGTGTATGTTAGAGTGTATATATATATATATATATATATATATATATATATATATATATATATATATATACAATTCCTCCGCTCGAGATGGATACGACACAAAGTCAATCGTGAAAATTAACAGGTTCGAATTCGGTTTTTCTTCTCCTAGACAGGTTGCCATACCAAGGTTAAAGAGCCAAGTGTTCTCTATTATTTATTTATAGGTGGAGGGAGAATAACTGGATTTATACCTTTACCAAGAGTATTAGCGTTATGTTCAATATATACAGCCTCGTCTGGGATTTGATCTCGCGTTGCCGTGTCCATTTTCCCCGATGGTAACGGTAACAACTCAATTTGATGTATATACATTGAATGGTTGCCCGGGAGATGGGTCTCCCCAAAATTCTCACACATAATCCTCTTTTAAGTAAATCCTCATTTCATCTCAGAGAGAAAACGTTATGATTTCATGTCCCAAAACGTAAAATATTGTAAGTCCTAACTTCTAGCCCTTAGATACAACCCTATGATCGATCACATCAATTAAAATTGAAAATATTTAAGTAAATATCTTTTGATACTGCTTTCAACTGTGCATAATTTCGCACTAGTGGTTCCGCTTAAAACTTGACCTTGAGTTACACACTACATTTAGCTGCGGATGGAGTAAGTAACAATTTGTGTAGATATGCAGAAGAAAATCAATTTGAATTCAACTTTGTATTTAATATACGGAACCAGATTAATTGATTTTGAAACCGGGACATTGGCCCAGCGGTTAGAGTGTTCGCCAATGGCCCGGGAGACCTGGGTTCAATCCCAGTTCGAGTCATACCAAAGACTTTAAAAATGGAACTTGATACCACCTTGCTTAACACTCAGCATTATAAGGTACGGATCAAGGGTAAAGTGGAGCAATCCTGGGAATGGAGTAGCGCCCTCCCCTACACCTTGGTGTAGTAGCTATCGAAAAGGGAGCCTTCGGGTCACCCTCCACTATGGTCGCTAACTTTACTTTACAATAATAATAATGTCGACAGTGTAAAAAGAAAAAAAAATAGGATCTTGCCCAAGAAAAATATAAATAACAAATCGTAACGGGAGAAGTGTTTTATTTTTCTTCGGCGAATTATATTTAATAAGCTAGAAACTTAATCTGTATTATCCACACTATTTTGTTTGTTTGTTTGTTTGTTTATTTGTTTGGCATTCTTGGACGTCTCCGCTTTTTTACTCTCTTCTTTCATTAATCTTTAAAAAATCTTTCCATATTACATATATACCATTCCTCTCGGATTAGCATTGTGAAACGAAGATCAAGAAGGGACCGGTCTACGCCGACTGCGGGCGCATTCATGACTGTTAAAGCCGATGCGGGCGAAGCAGACAGGGTCGCAGCAGCTGCAGCTGAAGGTCTAATTAGAACTTGATGGCATAGTGTAGCAGTTCCTACTCCTGTGCTTTTTCTTATTGTGAAAGGTTCTGAGGGTGTTTTCAGACGAAGAGACAGCATGGCTGGTGGTGAGGCGCCAAAGTTCTCAGTTCAAGTGGACCATCGGTGATGGTCGATGTGGCAGGCACCAAGCATTCCTTGAATTGCTTTTTTTTGTGCCTCTCGTTTGTGATGGCCGGCGAAGAGTTCTCCCTACAGTATAGAACTGGACAGGTGATGATTCCCCATCCAGTAAATAAGTTCAGCCCAGCGTAACTGGGACTTCACTAGCATGGCTTCGATGCTGGTGATATTCGCCTTTTCAAGGACTGTGCGCAATATTAACATATCTATATACAGATCAAATTCAGTTAAATGATTCATCCGATAATTCCCAAAATGCCCTTATATTCTTTTTCTTACCATTTTTTCTGAAACCATAGAATTTAACCTTGATTTTATCCACACTATTGCTGTTTTGATTTGATATGGCAATTTGTTGCAAAACTATGGTATTCTATAAAAAAAAAAAGGTCCAATTTGGTTTGTAGACTCTGTTTTTGAAATCACTCTTGACAGTAAATTTCAAGTTCGAAGTTGCCCAATCGACTGGGTTTGAAGAATACACCGACTGCACTTCTGCAGAGGGACAATACCCCCCCCCCAATGAGTTTCCTGAATATTACACTAAACAATTTGATGGTGAGGCTCAAGCAATGCTGGGGCTTTGGTGAATGCAAAGTACTCCTTCATTGCCATCGCTTCCAGGTCCACTCTGGTCCGAAGTGGTAGCACTTGATCTATGATTCAAATAGAACTAAACTGAACTTATTTGACATTCAAACTGCACATTTATGCTAAACTAAATTGTTTGAAATTGAACTGGTTTGACATTTAACTGTTTGTAAACAAACACTACACTTAAACCAAAACAACCAACCAACCAAATCAAGTTCGAGGATAAACATTGAAAAATGTCTCATATAATTTGAAATTCCATTAATTGCTTTAAAAATTTCAGTTAGATATCCCCTCATTCCTTTCCGAGTTTTAAATGTGTGTTATCGTAATATAGACACCTGGCATATCATAGCGAGATTTATGATAACGCAGTAGCATTAGAATTCTGTAAATTAAAGAATAAACGAAGTTAAAATTGAATTTGCAACAATAAAAGTGTGAGAATTTCTCCATTTGCGCTCCTCAAGTCGTCATTTCCGGAAGAAGATGACAATCAGTTTGTAATAAGAGTCTACTTTTATTTATTCATTTATTTGCAGTGAATCAAAATTTGAGAAGTGATATTTTAAAAGGTATTGAGACTGTGTCTGTATTTTTCTATTTTTAGATTTTTTAATTTAAATGAAGACATTTGCACATATGAACACCTAATATAATAATGTAATGACATCTTAATGTCTACTCTGTTGTCCATGGAGTACCCATGACGTAGTAGATCAAGTACTGGACTGCAGCCTTGAAGTAAGCGAGTTCAAACTCCTGTCGTTAACTTATTACCTTTACAAAGTAAAGGTTTGAAACCCCCTTATCATCCCAATTATGGGTTACATAGTATCATTGCTGTTCTTCTAAAAGGACGAATTTGGCACAGGGGTTGATATGCCATTAAACAAAAAAAAATGCTAACAAGACATTGTCTAGAAGAGCCAGAGTCAATATTTGATAATGATTAATAATCAGTCTAATTACTTTTTGATTAGATCTTCTCAGAACTCTGTGATATTTTCTTATTCCTTAAGATTTGAGAACATGGAGAACATGAAGAGAAATGTGATGCCGTAGCTTCACACTATATCGGTAGAGAGGTTTCAGAGGTGTTTCGACCAGTGGAAGACTCTCGGAAATAACTGTGTTGAAACAATCAGTACGTGAGAATAAGAGTTCTGTATTAAATACCTTGAATAGCAAGATGACTATTTTGAAGAAAATTTGCGTTTCATTCACTGTCCATGTCTCCCTTCGTAAATAGAATATCTGTCTCGCTACTTTATGAACATGCCTTGTAAAAATTCTATTGACAGAATATGATCTAGCCATAAGCTGAATGGTCGCCAGAAGCAATCTTTCAGCGACTAATAATTAGAAATGTGGATCCTTGAAGTAAAACCCAAGAAAAATAACTTTAAAAAATTAATAAAACAAAAAAGCCAAAGTAAACAAGAAAGGAAAACTTATCCGAGATAATTACAAAAACCAAGAAAGAAAGAAAAAAAGAAGAAGAAAAGTATTCGCTAATTATTAAAACATCTAATTTTTCCCTTCCAAACTTGTCTTTATAATTTTTAATCCAATTAACTTAATGTTTAATTAT
Source organism: Sepioteuthis lessoniana (assembly GCA_963585895.1). Lineage (NCBI taxonomy): Eukaryota > Metazoa > Mollusca > Cephalopoda > Myopsida > Loliginidae > Sepioteuthis > Sepioteuthis lessoniana. The sequence continues at coordinate 64,958,736 of OY757918.1, read as the reverse complement.
CTTGTATATTAATTCTGTATCCGATAATATTAATTTCTTTATTTCTTTCAATTTCTGGGAGTTAACAGCTATAGCTCGTTTTTTTTTTTTTTTTTTTTTTTTTACTAATCGCCAAAGATTAGATAAGCCACCTTATTAGTATTAATCTGTTTAAATATTGAAAGCGAAAAAAAATGAAAAAATTAAGCGAATACAGAAAAATATTCGCACACATGAACAAAGTGCAACAGGTGTATAGCTATTCAGTACAGTGTAGTGACTAAAGAGTATTCAAAGAACGTGATCAACAGACACGTCTCTCAGATTCGGTGAAAAAAAAAACAAGAAATAACAAGACAGTCAACAAATTATAAGGTTACTTGTGACGTGTCTAGAAATCGACACCATAACAACATTCAACGTAGATGTAGCTCTTGTCCTATATCCAAGTGACCGATAATCACTCGGCTATAAAAGGAAAATAATGTTCACTCAGTATTTGTCATTAGTTCCTGTATTAGGTGCCTCTCCACCAGATAAAGTTTTATGTTATACCTTTCACATTCCTCCTAAGTTTGAATAAAGCGAAACCAAAAAAACCCGAATCGTTTTGTTCGATCTGATTGAGAAGATCACTGACCCTTGCTTACAATCTGCATGAACATAAAATCTTATGATCAACACCAGCTTTATGGTTTGATTGAGACTGTTTGGTGTGGTTGGCAGGACACCCTTTATTGAGGGGGGGGCTTACTTTCCTTCAGGGGTATTCTGAGCCTGACTAAAATTGTGTTTCTGAGAGCGTTTAGATTTTTGTCTGAATAGTGCGCACGTATGTTTAAGGGAGTAGATTGATACATATCAATAGAATTGGGTAAGCAGACAGTCAAATGGATCTTCATATTTTGGATTCCCACGGGGGTTGAGCACTCTAGCGAGGGAATTTACGGCTGCCACTCACATAATGCAAAGCTCTTCGAACGAATCGAGCTCTCTGGTATCCGGTAAGGTAGAAATGTAAATAAACGAAAGCTACAAGTTAATGCCTTATTATTATCAATCTGACGTGTTTCGTTCGCTGGTTGAGCGGTATGATACTAAGTCTAGCGTAAAGTTGGTCGGGTTTCGATCCAAGCTTCAAGCGTCCTACGTGTCTATCCCATGAGTCTATCCCACTTTTTACACTATTCTTTTGTCATTAGCTCATCCAAAAAGTGTGGATTGTTATTGTGACTTACATGCCAACATTACAAATTGACTGTGTAGGTCATTTCCTAAGTTTTTGTATCGTTAATGGACATCGAATATGATGGGTGAACAATATATATATATATATATATATATATATATATATATATATATATATATGTGTGTGTGTGTGAGTGGGGGGGGGTTACCAATCCATCCGCAGACACAAGGTCAATCTTTAAGCTGAGTTTAACAGGTTTGTATTAAGAGTTTTCCTTCTCCTAAACTAGTTGTCTAACCAATGCCAAAGAACACAATCTGCCCAACTATTCATCCATAGCTGGAAGAAGAATAATTGGATTCATACCTTTCCCAGGGGTATTAGTGCTACGTGAAATGCCATCAGCTTCGTTCAGGATTTGAACTCGTGTCACCGTGTTCTATTCCTACGATGTTAAATATTACACCACGAAACTCCACCACTCACTTTCTCCCTCTGTGTGTGTCTGTGTATGGAGGGCAAATTAGAAAAACAATAATTTTAAAATGCTTGATAAATCATAAAAGTGCTCAAATCCTGGTTGGTAGGACAGCATGAAAATTAAAAGTAATTAAGATTGTGCCTTCTTATTGATGGTGTATCCTATACCATACTAGATGAATGAAACTTATAGTAATAAAATTATAGTAAAAAGGGAAGATTTTAGTTACTTTTGGTTTATATATAAAGTTGACGACCGAAGTCAAATTCGGCCTGAAAGTTCCCTTTTTCAATAGCTCCCCCCCCATATATATATATATATATATATATATATATATATATATATAATCATACAAAAATACATCCAATACAAATGTTATTAACTACCCTTTCCAAATATATAAGTGTACGCGTGTGTCCACACACTGTGTGTGTGAGTGTGTGTGTGTGTGTGTGTGTGTAAAAAGAGAAAGAAATTCAAAAATAAAATAAAGATAACAAAATTAAAAAGCATAATTTCTAAAAGAAATCGGAAATGTAAAGGTTATAAAAGGCTACCAAAAAGGAATGATGCGAAAAGACGAAAAGAAACGAAAATCAAAGCAAAAGGGAAAAACAAACGCTGAGAAAAATCATAAGCTGTAAAATAAAAAAAAATAACGGCGGGGTTGGAGAAGAAAAAGAAGAAATGAAAGTGGCAAATGAAAAAAAAAACTGAAAAATAAAGAAATAAAAACAGGAAATATAAAAAGAAAAAAAACTGAAAACCAGAAATGGAAAAAGAAAAATAGAATTGAGAAGAAAAGAATGAAAACAGAAAATATGAAAAAAAATTGACAAACAGAAATGTAGAAATAAAAATAAAGTTAAGAAAAGAAAGAAATAAAATAAAAAAAATGTATTAACGAAAAAGGAAAAGGGAAATAAACGAATGCAGGAAATGGGAAAAAAATTAAGATGAACAAAAAAGAAGTGAAAGTTGGAAATTTGAAAATAGAAATTGAGGAATTAAAGAAATGAAGGCAAAAAAATGTAAAGAAAAACAATAGAAACATAGGAAAAAAAGGGAGCAGAAAATGTAGAAAAAAAATGATAAAAGGAAGAAATTCAAGCAGGAAAAAGAAAAATGGATAAATGCTAAAAAGTAAAAATAAAAAGATGGAAATGTAAAAATAAAAATAAAATTGAGAGAAAAAAAGAAATGTAAAAAGAAATGTTAAAAGAAATGTAAAAAAAAAAAATAGGTAAAAGAAAAATGAAAGTAAGAAAATTGAGGAAAGAAATGAATGAAAAGAAATGGGATGATGAAAAAAAATTTTCAAGGAGGGAAAAATAAAAGCAGGAAATGTAAAAAGAAAACTGAGAAAAGAAATGAATTTTCAAGAAGTAAAAAATGAAAGTACGAAATATATAAAGAAAAAGAAGGAAAGACCGAAATGAAACCAGGAAATGTAGAAAAGGAAATAAAGGAAAAGAGAAATAAATTAATTTAGGACATGTAAAACGAAGAAGAAAGAATTATATTAACGCAAGCTTACAAAAAGAAAGAAACGGAACGAGAGAAACGAAACGAAAGGCAAAAATAATAATAAAAAACGTAGCATATAATACGAAAAAAATATGTGTTTAAGGAAAACTGAAAGTGAGTAATGGTCAAAATAAAAGAATGTAATTATAACAAAAGAAGATGTCAAAAAGAAAAAACAAAAACAAACAATGGAGGAAATGTAAAAAAGAAAAAAAAATACTATAAGGAAAAGGAGACAAAAAAGTGCTAAAAGAAAAGTGAAAGCAACGAATGTTCAAAGTAAAAGAAAGAAATATATAAAAATAAGTGATATGAAAGAAAGAAAAAAAGATGTGAAACGAAACGAAACGAAACAAAACGACACGAAACGAAAGCAGTATAAAAAAGAAAATAAAGAAATAAAATAATCGATCTTGATAGAAAAAAAGGAAGAAAAACACAAACATCAAATTTCTTTTTAATTTTAATTTCTCATTTTCCTGGGGCCTGGTACATTTATACAGTTGCCGTATGGGGAGTTAGTTATCATCTTTTATTTGTATCGGTCGTCGAATCATTGTCAAGAAGATAAAATCGTGTACAACACAAAAAAGCAAACTGTTTGGTTACTTTGAACAAGATCTCGCTGCAGGCTTCATTTTGCGAGATGTTACGAGAAGTCAGATATCAAATTGACACATTAGGTTCGAGAGGCTTACTACACAGATAATGTGACAAGACAAATACACTCCTATATACTCAATATATACGGCCGATTGATGCACTTATATTACACATTAACGTATTCCAGAGACAACTTCGGACACACACAAACAATATCCCAATTACCCGTATTAATATACAGCCTTACGCCTACAGAAACAACGACACCACCAAATGTAAATAAGTGAAAACACGTATCTTTGTACGTGGAACTTCCGCTAAACAATTTTACTGTGCAAAAAATATGATTACACGAAATATCTAAACTTAGATAACGAATATGCAGTGGCAGAAAAATTCTCGATCTAACCAATATGGAAAATATCGAGAGACATATACATGGCGCATCGTTTTTGAAGTTTCTTCCCTAACCCCGAAATAAATGATAAAAAAAAGGATATTCTTTTTTTCTTCTTTTTTTTGTTACATCGAGACCATAGAATGATTCATATTTTTATGCATATTACCGAAGCACAATAAAAGCAAGGGTGACGTAACTGTTGTCGTAGAAAATTAAGTCAACGAGCCGAGTTCAAATCCCAGACGAGACTGCTTATGTTTTACTAGGCACTAATGACTAATGATTGGTTTGGTTTCTTTATTTAATGGCATATCAACCTTCGTAGGTTATTTAATGCCAAAGCCATCGTTCTAGAAAAACAGTAGTGGTACTATTTAACCCAAAACTGGGATGATAAGGGTGTTCATACCTTTCCCATTTGTCCCAGCGTGAACGTAATAGCACGACTGGAGTTCGAACTCGCTTACTACGATTCCGCAGTCCAGCGCAATGGCGTCAGGAAAGGCATCAAATCCATTTTTTTCTCCGTCCAATTGTAAATAGGACAGTAAACAGTACTTTTTAACTTTGTGAAGAAAGGAAAATACGAATTCAAAATCTGAGGCGTACTGTACTGTTCGAAGAATCTGTGTCACACTCTAATGATATTCTTATGTTATCCGCTCATTCACAAAATACTAGCATTTTCGTAAGAAATGGAATCGACAGACGGAGTTCGAGTCCTGGACGAAGGTATCTGCGTTTCACTTCACGTTAATGCCCATAAAAAAGACTTATATCCTGTTCTTCCCTTTAGCCATGGGTAAATAGTAGGAAAAACTTGGTTATTTAGCCTTTGTTAGGCAACCAGTGAAAGAGAAGGAAAACTCTGCATTCAAAATTAAAATTGACTTTGTGTCAGATCTTGCACGTAGCGAAGGATTGGATTGTTACATACGGAAGCAAATATCAATAAAAATCATCCGTGTAGTTCATTTGGTGATATTTAGTTTTGTTGATATTCTTTATCGAATATAAATGTGCACTGGGCTCTATAACCTTGATTGAGCAACCAATATAAGAGAAGGAACACTCTGCAAAGAGATAAAAACAGTTCCCCGAAAATGTTATTCTGGGTTTGACTCTAAACTGCATCTGATGGTAAGGAACCAGTTCTGCAGATCTGGGAGTGTGGAGTCATCCTCTCATTACCAATCCTCCAAGGTTCAATCTGACCCAGAGTGACAGTACCTGTTAGGGTCCCATCTATAAGGCAAACAGATCTGTTTGTAAATTATATGTATTAGATAGGAATACTTGACACTGTGTGCAAAATCTTTTGAAACTGCGGAAAAATTTAAGTATGAATGTACAGTGTTCAAAATTCCCGAACTTCTAGGGTATAAACTAACCGTGGAGGTGCCCGTGGTGTAGTAGTTATCGTCATAGGAAATGGACACGGCGAAACGAGTTCAAATCCTGGACCAAACTAATTGCATTTCACATAGCACTAATACCCTTGGGAAAGGTATGAATCCAATTATTCTCCCTCCAGCTATGGGTAAATAGTAGGGCAGACTAGGCTCTTCAGCCTTGGAGAGGCAACTAGTCTAGGAGAAGGAAAACTCTGAATTCAAACCTGTAAACTTCGCTTAAAAATTGACCTTGTGTCATATCCTGCCCGAGCGGAGGGGTTGGTAAATATGATAAACTAACCCTAGAGGGGTTGACATGCTGTCAAACGCACAGAAAAGATCTTGTATCGCATAGATAAATACATAGAGAGATTTTTTTATTTTGTAGATTACTTGTTTTATGTATTTACTAACCCCTTGGCACGAACAGAATGTGACATAAGGTCAATTTTTTTTTGTGAAGTTTAATAGATTTGAATTGAGCGTTTTCCTTCCCCATGACCAGTTGACATACATAGGTTGAAGATTCCAGCCTATCCTACTCATAGCTGGAGGAAGAATTGTTGGATCTTTACCATTCGCCGGAGTCTTAGCGCTCTGTGAAATGCAAACAGCTTCATCCAGGGTTTGAACCCGATTTGCCGCGTTCATTTCCAATAATAACCATTACATCCCGCGCGTCTAAATTTCATTCTTTATAGATCTTATCAATATTCATAATGATACATTTGTGTTTTATGTTATCATTACTACGCTGTTATTTATCAATATGAAACAAACTTGGGCATTGTTTACTTCGAATTTCATCTCTTGTTTAAGATGGCGGCTTTCTTTTTCGTATGGACCAGTCAATACCCAAAGTGGCGTCATAAGTTTCCGCAACAAAACAAAACTCTCCGAGATGTGGTAGTTGGAAATTTAATCCAACTGAAAAGAAACCTCCCCCTGTCGTCGCCTCATTTTCGTCTTTTTCTACTATTTACCCGGTTCTTAATAAGAAGCAGCCCTCGCACACCAACCACTTTTCGCATTTTCTCACTGAATACACAGCCGATAGAAACAGCCGTCTCCTTCAATGAATATCGATTGCGCATGCGTTATCTCTGAATGACAGGAAATTTACCTAGGTGGCTCAGCGCCGGCATAAGTCATCCAATACTACCCACAAGATCCTTATCGAGCTCTACGTTGAATGGCATAATGCGGTCTCTTTTAAAAATGATAGACATGTCGTCACCAGAATTTCTTATTCAAGGTAAAGCAGGCGTATTGAAAATGCTGACCCGCCTCTGGTGAGGACAAAAGGGAAGTCGGATGCACGGATTTTGTATGGCTTCAGTATTAGAAGATTAATCGAAAAGTTCAGGATTTTGATGTAACTGTAGTTGCCGGATAAGTGTGACGGGTAGAATGAATCATTATTTTGTTAATTTCGTGCATCTGATTTACAGATGCGCGAAATTAACAAAATAATGATTGTGTACGTTTCTTTCTAGAGGACTGAATAATTTTTTCAAAAGCATATTTGACTGCGTCTCAGCTCAACCGCGTATATTGTTATTTTATTGACCAAACGATCTCATCAACATTCACAGAATCCATGTGTCCGGTATTAATGATTAAGAACTTCTCATAAGATGGAAAAAAGATAGGAGTCAAAAATTAATCATAAACTGTTCTGGAGTTTTAGAAAGTAAGAGGTATTATTTCGTTGCCACTTGTCTTCTGTCCTATCTGACCTGAAGTTGTTGTGCCTTGCATGGTCCATCTATGGCTCAAATAGATCTGTTAAAAATAATTCGTATTTGTTTGTAATGCCTGATACCATATGGTTTGGTTTCTTTGTTTAATGGCATATCAACCTTTGTAGGTTATTTAATGCCAAAGCCATTCTCCGAGAAGAATAGTAGTGGTACTATTTAACCCATAGCTGGGAGGATAAGGGGGTTCATACCTTTCTCAAGGGTATTTGCCCGAAAGTGAACGGAATAGCACGACTGAAATACGAACTCGGTTACTACGATTCCGCAATCCATCGCTTTAACCATTACGCCACTAGGACACCCCAGATGCCGTATGGGAAGATGGCCAATTTGCTGGACTGTAACATCGTAGGGATTTAGTTCGAAATCCAGTCGCGCTATTATATTCAATTTCGGATAAGTACTTTTGTGAAAGGTATGAATACCTTATTTCCTTCGGATATGAGTTAAATTGTACTACCACTGTCCTGCTATACGGATGGTTTTGACATTAAATAACCCTCTAAGGTTGATGTGCCATTAAACAAAGAAACCAAACGAAACCTTGATGTTATATAACTGTGTACAAATACTGTATAGCGATCGAAGGATGAATTATGAAGGACACCACTTCTTTTAAGAATATATACGCCTTTTTATTCTTTCCTAATGCGTTGAAGCTTCCGTGGGGCGTGACAGACGGAGACGGAGGGATATAAAGACAGATTGCTATATTGCCCCATAACTTCTTCTTTTCTTGACCATAGTACACTGTGTTATCTTCAAAACCCTACTTAGCACTTCTTCGGCTTCTTGGCCAGGGTTGCTCAACCGGAGGCCCAGTGTGGGCGCTCTCAGTGACTGCAAGCTGGCTCTGACTCTGTCCTGACTCCAACTACCTCAACTGACAAGCAAGCATCTGCATATATTATTTCATAACGGCTACAACGTCTGATTAGATCACGTGATCTTCTACTTATTTACACAGGTGCGTCTCTGATTGACGGCACGGTCAACGCAAATTATTTGTAATCATCGTTTCTTGAAGATATAATAATTTACTAAGAATTCTTATTATTATTAGCTCTTTGAAACCATATAATTGATGTTAGATAAAAAAAATACTAGCAACTATAGAAGTTTGAGAAAACAAGAGATTATTAGTTGATAGAAATATTTACTTTAAACGATATAAGTAAGTAAAGTTGTCTCCCTTTAGTCGATGGCGACCAGAAGGCTCCCTTTTCAATAGCTACTACACCGAGGTGTTGGGGAGGGCGCTACTCCTTTCCCTGGATTGCTCCACTTTACCCTTGATACATACCTTATATTGCTGAGAGTTAAGCAAGGAGGTATCAAGTACCATTTTTAAAGTCTTTGGTATGATGCGACCTGGGATTGAACCCAGGTCTCCCGGACCATTGGCGAACACTCTACCCACCAGACCAATGAGCCGTTGAATAGGAATACCTGATATCATATATCTGTGCAAACAAAAGTTGATAGACAAATAGAAAAAATTCAATGAAACATTGACGATAATGAAGAAAATTTTGGCATTGAGTAACCCACAAGGATGTGATATATTGTTAAATAAAACAAACAAAAACCAAACCTCACAAATAACAAAAGGAGTTACACCCTCCCTTACACTTCGGTGTAGTAGCTATTGAAAATGGAGACTTTGGGTCGCCCTCGACTACAGCGGCCATCTTTTCTTTATTGGGTGTTCAGAAAATAATCATATTTTAACAAAGAGGATATAAAAACGAGTTTAAGTTAGATTTATCTAAATACTATAAAAATGTAACCATCCTCGTTTTCAACAACTGTAACCAAACAAGAAGGCAAATTTTCAATTATGCATTTAAAGAAATCCCGCGATTCTCCCCCTCCTCGAAAACATTTAGAGAGACCATTTTCAAGTTCTTTATTTATGGATGATCTGCCACTTACGAAATGTTTGAAAGAAATGAAAATCTGCAGGTAGTAAATTTGGTGTGTATGCGGAAGAACCTCCTATCGTAAATATCTTGTTTTTCTTTGAATATATATATATATATATATATATATATATATATACGCATAAAGATAAAAAGAGTTTTTTATGATAAAGTGATCATTTTAGAAATATTTTGTTGTTTATATAATAGATAAAATAAACTGGTGAAAAAATGTTTTATCATAAAATTTTAAATGGCTTAAATTAAACTAGTCAAAATTTCATGATAAAAGATATTTTCGTCAAAGTAATTCCATTTCTGTGCACTGACATTTTTTTACGATTAGATTGCACAACTTTTGCTTTAATTATTTAACAGGTTTGAATTCAGAGTTTTCCTTCTGCAAGAGTGGTTGCCATACCAAGCTTAAAGAGCCAGGTCTGCCCAACTATTTACCTATTACTGAAAGGGGAATTGCTGGATGTTTACCTTTTCCAAAAGTATTAGCGCTAGTTTAAATGGAAACTGCCTCGTCCAGGTTTTGAACTCGGGGTGCCATATCTACTTCCTTCGACGATAGCCGTTCCAACACGGGTGCCTCGTTAAAACGTATCAATACTGTCTAGTTTTGTTTTATTTGGTTTAATGGTACATCAACTGTTGTAGGTTATCTAATGTCAAATCCATTTTTATATATATATATATATAAACAGTTCTTTTTCAAACAATTCAGATTAACATGAGTACGTAGTTTAGTTCTATTTGACCCATAGATGGGACCCTCTCAGTTGCTACCACTCCTGGAAACAGTGGACCAGGGAGCGATGGCAACGAAGAGGTACTCCGCATTCCCCAAAGCTCCAGCTTTAGTGAAACCCCACCATATTTAATGTCATATCTAGGGCACTTATTTGGGGAGTGTTACCCCTCTGTAGAGATGTAGTTGGTGTATTCTGAAGCCCCACCCGAGTGGGCAAGAATCAATATGATAGGTGGTCGTGGAAATCTGATTGTATGTATGTATACTATTTTAAGTATAGTATAATTTTCCAATGTCATTTTATGGCAATAAAAACCAAATAGCTGTTAGTTCCAATTCTAATGATGTAGTAGTATTTCAAAGAAAGTAAGAGAGAGAGAGAGAGAGAGAGAGAGAGAGAGAAGGGGGAGAGAGAGAAGGGGGGAGAGGTTGACTGGGATAGGTATCGCGGTAAAGTCATTATGAGTAAACCGATTTTCACGTTTACCCGAACAGTGAAAGCAAGAGAATAGAGTATTCTCAAGCAAATCCCTCTACCACGAACAAGATACCACACAAGATCCGTTTTTATGCGGATTATAGCTGGTTTGAAATCTGTGTTTTCATTTTCTTGATTAGTTTCCATGCCCGGACTAAAGAGCCTAGTCTACCCTACTATTCACTCATAGCTGAATGGGAAGAAGACATAGTTATCCAATGTTTGTTTGCTTGGGTTTTATTGCATATCAACCTTTGTAGGCTATTTAATGCCGAATCCATTTTTATATAAATAAACAGATCTATTTTAAACAATTCAATTTACCATGTGAAAAACATTTCTATTTCAAGCTATTCGGTTTAGTCAAACAGTTCTAATTCAAGCAATTCCCTTTAGAATAAGTAAGTTTTTGTCAAAACAGTTCTATTCCAAACAATTCGGTTTAACATACAAAAACAGTTCCATTTCAAACAATTCAGTTTAGCATAAGTACGTAGTTCAAATATCAAAGCAGTTCTATTTCAAGCAATTTAGTTTAGCATAAGTACGCAGTTTAGTTCAATAGATAGGACCCTATCGTGCTACCCCTCCGGGCCTGAGTGGACCTGAGAACAATGGCAATGAAGGGTCAATCCACATTCTCCAAAGCTCCAGCATTACTGGAACCTAACCATCAGATTGTTTAGTGTCATATCCAGGACACTCGTAGGGGTTTTTACCCCTTTGCAGAGGTGCAGTAGGTGTATTCTATAGTCTCAGCCGACGAGGCAAGCTATCCCAATGATATTAGCAGTTATGGCATATTATCTAAGAATGGCAGCCAAGTTGGTTGGAGCTATAGAATACACCGATTATAGCTCTGTATTGGAATAAGACCCCACCTCAAAGAGTGTCTTAGTTATGACACTAACCCTTCTGATGGTGAGGCTTCAGTCATCGAGCTTTAGGGAATGCGGAACGCCTATTCATTGCCATTACTCCCCAGTCTTCTCTGACAAGGAGTACTGGTACATATGGTTTGGGTTCCATCTATGTGTCAAATAGAACTATTTAATCATTTGGAACCATTTAACTGTGTGCAAACAATAGCAATTCTTGAAGCCATTTAACAGTGCAAGCAAATGAATTATAGCTCGTTTAAAAATGTACCAACAAACTATCCACTTAGAAATCATATTTATAAACTTTGATTTTATGCACTGGATAATGAGGTTTAGAAATTAACTCATTTCTTGGTAAAAATGGGAAAATTTGCACCTTTTCATTTCCATACAGTCTGAATAAAACAATATATAAATAAAAATATATATGTATTTACACTAAATACATTACAAAATACAATAATACAAAAATAAACAAAATTGTCGGAATTTAGAATATTTTTCAAAGATTTTCTTTTGTGATGTCAGTTATTTTCACATATCAGCCCTAAATTCCATTTAAGTGGTTTGGTTTGGTTTGGTTTGGTTTGGTTTGATTTGGTTTTATGGCATGTCAACCATTAGAGGTTATTTAATGCCAAATAATATTTATGAATATATAACAAATATATAGGATTTGCAAACACATTTTGTTGATAACTTTTTTAAACGAGCCTGAGCTCATTTTTGCACCCATTTAAATGGATTCAAATATTACTATGTATTACTAACAATTAAATTAAACATCAGTTATTTGTTTACACACAGTTAAATGATCAAACAGTCCTATTTCAAACAATTCAATTTAGCATAAGACATTTCTTTCCTCTCAATCTAAATTACGGACAGTTCTTTTTGAGCGATAGATAGAACCCTATCAGGTGTTACAACTATGGGCCAGAGTAGACCATGAAGCGATGGCAATGAAGGGGGATTCTGCATTTCCCTAAAAGCCGCGCGTTTACATGTACGTTTAAGTGAGTTAAATATTCTTTTCAGCAGTTTATCTATTTTATTCATTCAACTTATTTTTTCGTATTACACATACAAACACACACACGCGCACACACACACACACACACACACACACATATATATATATATATATATATATTTTAGAAAATTTCATAGAACCAGTCAAAAAAGCGAAGTTTGAAGAGAAAACCATATTTTTCCATTTAATTAAGACAGAATCAAGAGGAAAATAACTCTTTCTTTTCAGGAACTAAAGAAGTACTTATTTTCTTATATAGTTAAATTTAATAGTCCATGACAACTGTTTCATTTTCAATACATCAATCTAATGTACGTTTAATGTTCAATCCATTTATAAAAATGGACGTTTTTGCCGGATCTTTTCCATTTCTTTATGCAGCTCTTTCTAGATATCTAATTTCTATTCCAAAAATACCCAGTTGTATTGAAAATGAAACAATTGCACCAGATTCGGACATTGGCATGATGATTAGAGTTTTTGCAAATAACCCGGAAGACCTGGGTTCAATCCCAAGTCAAGCCATACCAAAGACTCAAAAATGGTACTTGATGCCTCTTTGCTTAACACTCAGCATTATAAGGCTCGTTTCAAGAGTAAAGTGGAGCAATCCAGAGAAAGGAGTTGTGCTCCTACAACTAGCTATCGAAAATGGAGCCTTAGGGTCACCCTCGACAACGGTCGCCAACTTTATATATATATATATATATATATATATATATATATATATATATATATATATATATATATATATATATATATATATATATATATATATATATATATATATATATATATATATATATATATATATATATATATATATATATATATATATATATATATATATATATATATATATATATATATATATATATATATATATATATATATATATCTGATAGAAATATGTAGAAAATTGGATAAATCAAACAATTAAAACCGGTTTATTTCGATCTTTTATTTCATTTTTAATTTTTTAGAACTTTCTCAAACTGAACCGTTTTCTGAGTTTTTCTATTTATAAGCAAATGAGGAAAAAGAACGAAATATTGCGCCTCTAAACCGGTTTTAAATGTTTAATTTATCCAACTTTCCACATATTTCTATCATATTATCAGATTCACCACAATCTATCATTTATATATATATATATATATATTAAAATTGCAATATTCCTCAGTATATGTTCCGATTTATTACCGGTAATATATCTGTATTACTGCGTGAATTATCACATATACACATCAATACGTTAACAGGCTACAAAATAAGGGTTACATATAACATACCTAATGCACATACAAGTACCCAGGTTAAAATCAGCGTAGTCCTTCGGGGTGTTGCGATTTTATTTTCTGGCACTATATATTATGTTGGGGAAGATAAAACCATCTAATTGTTCTAGCAGTTTGTCTTTAACTCATTTGGGGGTATTCTTTCAAGTAATTGATACCTTTAATGTCTTGCATCGCCAAGCAGTCGCAAGCAGTTTAAGAGGCGTGAACGCACTAACTCTTTTCTGGAAGTTGTAATTGAAAAGTACAAATGAAACGTGCTTTTGACGTGAGTCAATTTTCCGGCAATTTGTAGCTTGTTCTGCCCAAATTAGGTTTTCACTCACTATAACTAACCCATCAATGTTCTCTTTAACTTATCTCTCGCTAAACTTCATCAACACCCATTGCAAGTTGCGCTTATATCTCCCAGGAAATTCTGCTAATGAAGAAAGAAACGCTGAGTGGAAATTAAAAGTAGGCTCTTATTCTTCCGAGGACCCAGATAAAAAGATACGACAAAAAGTCTTTTATACCCTGGTCCTATCGCCGACTGCACCCTAAAAAATATGTCACATCCTGAGAATGACCCACAACTAAATCCACTTGTGAGGCTTTAATTCTATATCTCAAGAACACGTCGAGCAACTGTTGGATTTGCTTTGGCTCAGTTAAAGAAGAAACTTGGCGCTTTTTTCCTAAGAAATAATATTTTCATTTTATTCTTATTTAATCTTATCTTTCGAACGTGGACTTCGCATGAAAACCCCGAAAAACAATATGGGTTCGTCTATTCCCAATAAGCACGAGAGAGAGAGAGAGAGAGAGAGAGAGAGAGAGTCCTCATTTTGACTCCCTATTATGTTCTCTTTTGAGACTCTCATGGGCGTTTCTTCAGAGTGCTTAACATATCACCCAGTGCAACTGCATTGGTCATCTCAGACAACTTGTCAAGTTTGATACGATGACCCCTTTTCTCTTCTATAATTCGAGTGTACACCCCTCTAAAATGAAGTCAGCCCTCTGGTACCAAGTTTGACATAAGGCCCACTGCCCACAGAGCCGTTCACAGTAAACACGTCATATATTACAACACTTATTACTCTAAAGACCACTCTGACTCGAAGAGGTAGCGCATATTATGATCTCAACTATCAGACAAATAGCTCTCTTTCAAAATTATTAGTATGGGATAGAAATGATTCAAGCCACCTTTCTCACAATTAATGTGTAACTTCATTTGACGCTTCCCTCGCCAGTGAACGATATCAACTATCGTTTCATCAGTCTATGCTAAACGCAACACAAAAACACGATAACACTAGGGAGTCTGTTGTGGATAACGTGCTGGACTGAGGCCTCGAAATAAGCGAGTTCGAACTCCAGTCACCCTAGTATGTTCACTTTCGTACTAATACCCTTGGTAAAAGGTATGAATCCCCATATCCCCCAGCTATGTGTCAAATACTACTACTGCTGTTCTTCTACAATGAATATGCCATTAAAGAAGCCAAACAATTCACCATGTTAAATGATAGAGTTTTTTTTTCCTTTTCATGACACTGCCAAAAATAAAAACAAACAGTAGGCGAGGAAAAAAAATGGTATTTACCTAACTCCTCTACTTTGAACAAGATGCAACACAAACGGAGTACAGTTGGTTTGATTTTCCTTCTCCTCAACCGTTTACTTACTAAAACTAATTGCCCAGTCGGATGAGTCTGTAAAATACACCGACTGCTTCTCTGCAGAGGAGAAAAGAAACCCCCACCAATGAGTGTCCTGGATATGACACTAAACAATCTTATGGTGAAGTTCCAGTAATGTTAGAGCTTTGGAAAATGTTGAGTACCCCTTCATTGCCATCGCTCCCTGGTCCACCCTGGCCCGGAGTGGTAGCTCTTGAGAGGGTCCGATCTATCGTTCAAATAGAACTAAACTAAGAACTTATACTAAACTGAATTACTTGAAATAGAAATGTTTTTGACTCTTAAACGCGTACTTATGCTAAACTGAATTAAAATAATTAAACTGAATTAAAATAGAACTGCTTTTATATTTAACTGTGAGTTAATAAAAAATATACTTATACTAAACTGAATTGTTTGAAATAGAACTGTTTATATGTATAAAAATGGGTTTAGCATTAAATAACCTATAATGGTTGATGTGCCATTAAACCAGACCAAACCAAATCAAACTACTAAAACTAAAGTGCCTACTTTGAGAAAACAAATGGATTCATGTTTTTCTCAAGGACATTAGAGAGAAGGGAAAAACAAACAGCCTCATCCTGGATTTGAACTACAGTCGCCCATTCCATTCCATATGACGATAACATGCTTGAAATCATATATCTCCACACAAACAAATAATTATAATTATTAAATTGTTATAGTTACTTGAAACAAATGTAACTATATCATTGTGTGCAAATTGTTTGTATTAGACAGGAATACTTTATACCATATGATTGTGTGCAAACACATTATTACAATAGATAAATAAAAAAAATTCGATTTGAAAAAAAAATGATTACAATGGAATGTCGAAAATATATGCTTATAATCAAACATTTATAAATGAATCAAATTTCAGCATTCAATAACCCATTAGAAGTTAGTATGCCGTTAAAAATACCAAAGGAACCTTTTATACACGTAAGGGACATATGCATAGTTTTATGGTTAGATGTTAAGATTGACCAGAAGAAGGCATCAGGATGTTCCTACTAATGCAAATCTTTTAATACACTGACAGACACATCTGAAAGGGTTATTTATCCTTCCCCTCTCGGGATACAATACTGCCCAAGGTCTTTTTGAATGTAAAAAGACCCACACATTTGATGGGTTAAATATATAAATTGCCCAGTTCCATTAACATATTGTCGGAAGCGGCATGTTGTATATAAAGTCTCAACCCATTTTAGTGTCATAAAGAGATACACAACTTTCCATTATCAGGGACAAAATACGGCACAAAGTCTTTTCTGAAAATAAGACCCCTTACATATTTGTATGCGGTCTAGATGAAAAAATACACAGGGCTATCAATACATTATTGCAGACATCTTTGAATTATCACTGCCTATACACTTCATATATAGCTTCGGAAGGTAAGTATCATTCCTCTTAGAGGAATTAATTGTGGCAAATTGCACTTTTTACGTAAGTGCCAATATACATTTACATCAGTGTCAAATGTATTTTTTTCAGTTATCTCAGACATCAATGATACAACCCTTTTTAAGGCAATGAAAAAAATACAGCTTGATAGGGGTGTATATTTTTCATTCGATGGAAACTCGATGAGGTACAAGACTTTTTTCATAAATGTATGTATTCACTAAGCCCTTTACTCGAGCAGGATGTGACACAAGGTCAACTTTTAAGGGAAGTTTAACGAGCTTGAATTAACGATTTTCATCTCTTAGACCAGTTGGCATAACAAGATTAAGGATATGTTGTCACTCAGTCTCCAGTAAAAGACCACCAGCAAACGCTGGCGAGAAAGAAAAAAACACGCAAAGTGTAGTAATAACAATTTCAAGAAACTCTTCTTAATACAATTGATTCGCAGTTATATAGATTCAAGTATTTCTATGTAATAATTATAATTTGCGCATTGTTATACGGTTAACATATTCCAATCAAATAACAAAAATTCAAACAAAATTATATACTTGAACTTAATAATAATAATGATTTTTTCAATGAATTATTCCTAAATAATAATAATAATAATAACCACAACCTTGCCAGGGAAATGAAAAAAAAATATGGAACATGAAGATGACGATTATACCAATTATGATTGGTGGTTTTGATGCAGTTACTAAAGGATTAATAAACGGATTAGAGGACTTGGATGTCGGCGGAAAAGACCATCCAAACTACAGCATTATTGAGAACGGCCAGAATACTGAGAAGAGTCCTAGAGACTTGAGGGGACTTGTTGTCACTCAGACTCCATTGAAAGACCACAAGCTAACGCTTGCGACTACTTGGCGATGCAAGACATTAAAGGTATCAATTGCTTGAAAGAATACCTCTAGATGAGTTAAAGACAAACTGCTGGAACAATTAGATGGTTTTATGTGAAAAACTCTAATAAGTAAAAAATAATATGCAGCAGTATAGTTTATGTAGATTATGTGGTTTTGTGGTTTGGTTTTGTGGCACATCAAGCATTGTAGGTTATTTAATGCCAAATCCATTTTTATACGTAAAAACAGTTCTATTTCAGACAATTCCGTTTAGCAAAAGTTCAAATTTTCAATGTCAAATAACAGTTTTATTTCAAACAATTCAGTTTAGCATTCCTCAAAGGTCCAGCATTACTGGAACCTCACCATCAGACACTCGTTGCCTGGTCTTATCCCTCTGCAGAGAAGAAGTCCGTGTATTCTACAACCCCAGCAGAATGGGCAAATAGATTATGTGTAGATAAAGATGAAACACTTAATCCTATGATAAACGAAAGTGGCAAACTAGCACAAAAGGAGTACAAGACTAAGCACGACTGGGTGAGAAAGGTGATCCACTGGAAATTGTACAAGTGACTAAAATTTGACCATTATAATAAATTTTACGGGAATCAATCAGAATCTGTTCTTGAAAATGAGACGCACAAAATTCTCTATGACTTTGAAAAACAAACGGATCACTCATGGTGTCAATTAACAAGAAAAAAAACAACTTGTCAGCTGGTAGATTTTGCTGTTTCAGTGAAACAGTGAGTGAAAATGAAAGGAAGCGAAACAATAAACAAATACATAGATCTTATCAGAGAGCTAAAAAAAAAAGCCGTACAACATGAAGGTGACGTTAATACCTATAATATTTAATACCTATAATATTTGAGGTGCCAGTGGTGTAATGGTTATCGTCGCAGGAAGTGGACACGGCGACACGAGTTCAAGTCCTGGACTGATTGCATTTCACATAGCACTAATACCCTTGGGAAAGGTATGAATCCAATTATTCTCCCTCCAGCTATGGGTAAATAGTAGGGCAGACTAGATTCTTCAGCCTTGGTGAGGCAACTAGGAGAAGGAAAACTCTGAAGTCAAACCTGTTAAACTCCGCTTAAAAAAACTGACTTTGTGTCATATCCTGCCCGAGCGGAGGGGTTGGGTAAATATGATAATGTTTGTTATACTGGGAACAGTCCTCCAAGGGCTTTGAAAAAGGAACGGTGGAATTGGAAATCAGCGGAAAATTCGAGATTGTAGACACCGCAACATTGTTCCGACCGGTTAGAATTCTCAGAATAGTCAGGGAAACCTGAAAAGACTTGCTGTCACTTAATTCAGGCTTAGTGTTAATTAACAAGAAAAAAGAACTTGCTACCGAGTAGATTTTGCAGGTCTGGCGGTCCCCATGAAAGAAAAGGAAGCGAAAACAAATATCCAGACCTTGCCAGAGAACTAGAATAAACTGCGGAATATGAGGGTGGCAGTGGTAGTAATTGTAGTTGTTGCACTTCGAACGGTCAGTAAGGGATTGAAAAAAACATTGGAGGAATTGGAAATCAAAAGAAGAAACCAGACCATTCAGATCTCAGCATTATTAAGATCGTCAAGAATATTAAAAATATCCCTGGATATCTAAATACTAGGAAGATCCCTGGATATCTGAGAAGATTTGATGTTATTCTGACTCCAGTGGAAGACTATCAGCTGACACTGGTGTAAAAAATATCACCAGGACTACTCGGCCATATGACCAGACCTTGTGATAGTCAACAAAAAAAGAGAACCTGCCGAATAGTGGACTTTGCTTTCCCGGCTGACCACAGGGTAAAACTGAAAGAAAGCGAAAAGAACCATAAATAACTAGACCTTGCTTGAGAACTGATAAAACTATGAAACATGAAACTGACGGAGATACTGATTGTAATTGGTGGGCTTGGTATTGTCACTAAAGGATTGGTACAGGAACTGGAGGACTTGAAAATTAGAGGACGAGCGGAGACCAACCAAAGGGCATCATCATTAAGATCGGCCAGGATACTGAGAAGAGTCCTGGAGACTTGAGGAAACTTGCTGCCACTCAAACTCCAATGAAAAACTATCAGCTAACACTAGTGAAAAAATTCTCATAGATTGTATAAAAAAGGTTTAAAAGCGCTCCATATTTTTGTAGCAGAACAGGTTTAAAAGTATAGAACCATGGTATCACGTTACTCGTTCTGTTACGCAGGGTTTCATGAGTTACCATAATCACAAAACGGAAAATCTGATGACTTCTGGGATGCATGTAACGTAATTATATATACGCATATATATATATATATATATATATATATATATATTGGAACGTCAAAAAGTTCGCTGCCTAATCATGAATGTATATACGAACTATATATCTGTGTGTGTGTGTGTGTGTGTGTGTGTGTGTGTGTGTGTGTGTTATTTCTGGAAAAACGTATGTGCTTGTGTTTGTGTGTGTGTGTGTGCGCGTGTGCGCATACGCGTGTGCGTGATAGTTGACTTTTTATTTCCCGAGAGAAATCTATGATATGGATTTCCTTACTACTTACTCAACATTATTAATTTCTGGCGTGATCTTTTTTTCTTTTTCTTCTGACGATATTAGTGGTGACGTCATTATTCCTTTTGTATGAGATTGCGTAGGTCATGGCATCCGTTGTGTCCGCTGAACGCATAAATCAATTACTCTTAGTAAAGTGTGTTACGTCATCTATGACATCATTCACCGCGTCATAATTTTAAGAGAAAAATTCTCTTAGCACTGTTCCTTATTCAGCTTCGTGATGTTTGACTCGAGACCAGAAATATGTGACCCTCAGTGAGAATCTGAGTCACTGACAATGGTTTGTTTTTGTTTCTGTCTCAATGGCATATCAACCTTCGTGGGTGATTTAATATTAAAGAACACAAGTGATACTGTTTAACCCGTTTTGTATATCGTACCAGAATAATAGAGAAATTATTGTAATGAAGGAATAAATGACTATCACTCTTGGTTATAAAAATATAACTTTCACTTAATTTCTCGTAAGGGTCTGAAGTTGACTGTTCGTGTAAGAGACAGGGAGACGACGAGAGACGGAAGACTCAAACTCAAAAGAGGACTGCTATTTTGACCGTTAACTTATTAACCATTCTGTGCTTCCATATTTAGGGCTCCACTTGGCACATCTTTGAGTGAAGGTTCTTAACCGGGTTCCGCTGTGGGCCGCTGTTTCCCCAGGGCGCCGGCCGGTTATTCGCTGGCGCTCTTCGGACCTATTGACTGCTAGACCGAGTATCCAATACTGACTGTAAGTCTGTGGTTTGATTTGGTTTCTTTTGTTTAATGGCATATCAACCTTTGTAGGTTATTTAATGCCAAAGTCATCCTTTTAGAAAAACAGCAGTGATACTATTTAACCAATACCTGGGAGGACAAGGAGGTTTATACCTTTCCCAAGTGTATTTGTCCGAAAGTGAACATAATCGCGCAACTAGAGTTCGAACTCGCTTACTACGATTCCGTAAGTCTGTGGGTACATGTGTATATATAATTTAATAATATCCATTCTTCCGGTTTTCAACACGGGTGATCCACTTACACATGCAGCTGCGTAGAGAAATCCCTGATTGACAGTTCTTGTCAAAGGTCAATATGCAACAGCTGTAACTTAGGGGAGATCACGTTAACCACAACACAATTAGTAGTCCCCTTACTAACAATGGTTGGTGATTTTTGAGACGAAGCTTGATGATTCTTATCGTTAAGGGTTTTCGGACTATTGTTTTCATGTTTTTTGTTATTTCCACAACATTTCGGCCGACATGTCCCCCGACCTTCTTCAGGTGTTTGTCAAACTCGGGAGCCTACACGGAACTTAAAACTACATCCTTTATTGAAATCACGGTGGGGGTCGCCTATTCAGATTCCATTAAGCATAACCGTTACAAGTATTAAGCAATTCCTGTATTGTTATTCGCCTGCAATCAGGATTGAACCTGCAAGCTCCAACAGAACACATAGTGTAACCATTATGGGCGTTGGTTCCCTAGGCTTTTGAAGAGATAATCATCTGGAGGTTGCAGGTTCAGTCCTGACTGCAAGCGAGTAACAATACTGGAATACTTAACATTTGTACCCAGTTATGGTTAACGGGATCAGTGCAAGTGACCACCGTGGATTAAATGAAGGACATGGTTCGAAGTTCCATGTAGGTTCTTGAGTTCGACAAGAAACATCAGAAGAAGGCCGGATGACATATCGGCCGAAACGATGTGGAAATAACTATAAAGATGAAGACAATAGTCCAAAAACCCTCAATGATAAAATTGGTTGGTGAGTATAGCACTAATCTGCATCCAGAAAAGCAGCTCCAGTTCATGTGCTTTGAAGAGTATGGAGACACTTCTTCGTAGTTATTATTTGATAGTCCATTTTTAGCGGGAAGGGTAGCGAGTAGGGTCAAACAGATATGTTTATAAATTATTTGTATTAGACACAAATACTGAAAATCTGAAAACTCTTTGGAAAATAAACGTTATCATTATTATACTCCTTTGAGAGTTTTTCACACCAGCATTAGCTGATGGTCTTCCACTGGTTTTTAAGTGAAAGCATGTCTGCTCAAGTTTCCAGGACTCTTCCCAATATTCTGGTCGATCTTAATAATGCTGTAGTCTTGATAGTCTCCACTTGTCTTCTGATTTCTAAGTCTTCTATTACAAAGTCTCCACTTGTCTTCTGATTTCTAAGTCTTCTTTACAAAGCTTTTGGGGATTTTCTGGGCGCACCAGTTACTATTGGTATCACTGTCATCTTCATGTTCCAGAGTTTTTAGTACTCTAGCAAGGTCAAAGTACTTACCTCTCTTTTCACTTTCTTTTATTCTTACTCTCTCATCCACCGGGACGGCAAAGTTCCACTATTCGACAGGTTCTCTTTTTTTTTTTTTGTTGAATATCTCCAGGTCTGGTTGTCTTGCCGAGATTAAATAATCTTTTTGTATCTCAAAATCTCAGGACCGATTGTGGGTTTTACATATATCGTTTTTACTCGTACGAGATTTCGCTTGTTTGTCGCTTGAAATATCCATACAGTTGTTTTTCTTCCCATTTTTTCTAGTTATTATTCTGTTGTTCCTTGTGCTGTCTGTGTTCTTTCTGGTCGTTGTAATCAGTCTTCCTCTGCTCTTTTGAATGTAGTCTTCGAGTCGTCGTATCGATGGATCAACGTTATCTTCAATGCTTTTCTTGGTACATTTAGTCTGTCTACGTCATCGATGGGATTTAAGGTTGCCAACTTTACTTTACTTAATAATAAACTTTACAGAATAGAAACTTTAACCAAAAGTATGAATATATTTAGGTCCAAATATAAGTATATTTCTCATGTATATTTATGCATACATTTGTTTTGTTTCAAAGGGGTTACAATTTCATTTTTTTCGTACAGATTGTCAGTGCTGACCAGTAAACAGATAAAAAAATGCTTATTATATTCATTTTGACTGTATAATGTTCCACGAGAAATACTAACGTCTTGGTACCTTTGATTTAAAGTTACGTCTTCTTTGTCATTTATTAATGAGCCATATCATTTTTCTGTTGATATTAGAGTGTACACACGTGTGAAGGTGGGTTTAGCAAGTCTAAATCATCATCATCATGTCACGCTGATAACACTGATCTCTTTGACCCTCTCTCGCCACTTGTCCCAATCGTCCATCACTCCCAGAAGGTCTTCCAGGCTACATCATGTATCGGCACAGAGCTGTTGTATATAGGTTCTAGCTGGTCGTCCAATCTTTGCTCGTCTATGTGCAAGAGTCCACAGGAGTACATCGCTTATGAGTTCGTCCTTACTTCTCCAGCAGTGTCCCATGGTAATTTTTTGGTGGCTGTGTTTTATTCTTATCTACAGAAGCCACCCTAATAGATGGGTTGCGGTAGTTCTATCGAACTATTTGATCCTGGCCGTTGATATATAAATAATAATCTCGAATAATAATAATAATAATAATAATGGACATGGCTAAGAAAAGGAAACTTTAAAAGAGAAACAGAATCTCTCCTGATAGCAGCACAAAACAGCGCCATAAGAACCAATCATATCAAAGCGAGGATAGATAAGACGCAACAAAATAGCAAATGCAGACTATGCGGTGACAGAGATGAAACCATCAATCACATAATAAGCGAATGCAGTAAATTGGCACAGACGGAGTACAAGGCTAGACACGACTGGGTGGGCAAGGGGTTCCACTGGGAAATGTGCAAGAAATTTAAATTTGACCATGCCAACAAATGGTATATGCACAACCCAGCACCTGTCCTAGAAAATGACACGCACAAACTCCTATAGGACTTTGATATACAAACTGATCACCAAATCTCGGCCAGGAGACCGACCTTATCATAATCAACAAAAAAAAAATCTGCAAAATTGTCGACTTTGCTGTCCCGGCAGACCACAGAATAAAACTGAAATGTAGAAAGAGAGATAAGTACCTTGACCTTGCTAGAGAATTGAAAAAAACTATGGAACATGAAGGTGACAATTATACCCATTGTGATTGATGCTTTTGGCACGGTAACAAAAGGATTATTAAAGGGCCTGGAAGATTTGGAAGTTGGCGGCCGAGTGGAGACCAACAGCATTATTGAAAACGGTCAGAATACTGAGAAGAGCCTTGGAGACTTGAGGAGACTTGCTGTCAATCAGTCTCCAGTGAAAGACCATCAGCTTACGCTGATGTGAAGAACTCTAATGAATAATAATAATAATAATAATAATAATAATAATAATAATAATAAGAAGAAGAAGAAGAAGAAGAAGAAGAAGAAGAAGAAGAAATTAAACCTTCCCAGAGAATTAGAATAAATATGAAACATGAAGATGATAGCGATAGCAATCGTAATTGGTGCACTTCAAATAGTCTCCAAATCCTTGTTAAGAAGTTAAGAAGGCTGGAAGAATAAGAAATCCGTGGGTGAGCAGAGACCATCCAAACTACAGCATTGCTGAAATCGGCTAGAATAGTGAGAAGAACCTGGTAGATTTAAGGAGACTTGCTGTCACCCAGACTCCAGTGGAAAATCATCACCGTTGTGAAAAACTCGTTATGAGTAAAATAAAAGAAATTCAATTAACTTCGCACCATTAGAGAAATTTTCAGCATATAGGCATATATGCGTAAATGTGCAAACACGCAGACACGCATGCGCATATGTGTAGCGAAGATTTGGAACAGAATCACTTGAGTCTTGCACATATGTGTTTGCACGTGTGTTTACAAGCATAAGTGCATTCAAGAATGCATGCATGTGTGTGGATGTGTGTATTCATGTGTGTGTGTGTGTGTGTGTGTGTGTGTGTTCCAGTGAGTGACAAAATGAGAACGGTATCGCTTCTTACATTAAAAGACAAGCAGATAACTTTGGCCCAATGGAAAGATTCCATGTATGAATAGCGTATATGTTTGCACAGTCAAACGCTTACATTTGTACACGTTAGTGCCCATGTATTTGTTTGTGTGTGTGTGTGTGAGAGAGAGAGAGAGAGAGCGTGCAAGAGTGTATGAGAGAGAAGGTTAGAGAAAAAGAGAAAAGGAAGATAGATCTTCTGGTAGCCAATGACATTCAGGTAATTTCAGTTGGGTTAAGGTTCTCAATATATATATATATATATATATATATAAGCACAGATCCGTATGCTTACTTCTGTATAATGGGAGTGGAGAATAAGAACAAAACTGCTTCTGGCTGCAAAGGACATGCAGTTAAAATCAGTGCTGTGTGAAATCTGTCAACGAGTAATTAAGAAGAGAAATAGAGCGAGTAGCAATGCAGAAATCTCTAAATGCTTATTTGCTTTCTTCAAAACTTCTGTCTTACTGATAGCGACAATCAGCCCTGCTAACCGAAAGACGATAACGTCCTTGATCATCTTAGGCTTCTTTGCTAGATCTCTTTGCCTTTTTGATTGATGCTCGGAGGAAAAAGAGAATTCTCCTCGGAACGCAAGAAGAAAGGACGTTATCGGTTTTTTTTATTTATTTACTGTGTTTCCTAAAAAGAACAAGTCTCTTCCAACAACGATCCTTACCATAGTCGAGCTGAAATATTTTCGGTCCAACCAAGAAGAACACCACCCAGAACCCCAAAAATATAGGTATTTTACAATCTGTCTCACTATTCAGCGTACTTGGCAAATTGTTTGTAAAAAAAATTGACTTATTAGAAAAAGAACTGAATTAATAAAATTTAAAAGAAAAATGGAAATAAATCATAAGAATACAAAAAAACTGCACATAATTATCATCCAAGTGCAAATTTGATATGAAAGTACATTTTATTCTAAGTTTTAAAATGTTCAGTGTATTGCTCTCCCTATATATGTATATATATATATATATATAAATATTTACTTAGACCAGAGGTTTTCACAGACATGGGATATTCACAGACACAAGAATTAAACAAAATTAAACAAAACCTATCGAATGTATATAGACACAGAGATGTACTTACGTGTTTATACACACACACACACACGCACGCACACACTCAAAGAATACATACTTATATATTCAAAGGACATTTACAGAGACCAAAGGTCTTCAATGACAATTAACTACAATGGGATATTCACATACATAAATCCTGGATTTAAAAAAATTCCATTCAATTAAAACAAATTTAACCAAACGAAACTTAATCAATTAAAATCTCCTGAAGAAGGTGTAAAGTCTGAAACACGTGTAGTGCACAATATATGAAATAATAAAAAGCAAATATCCAATTCAAAATCATTTGCCGACCTATTCATGTATTTGTCGCTGCCTCCCACCAGACATGACTTGACACAAGGTCAAAAGCCCGAAGGCCGATTAAAGTGGGGATAAAGGGGAGGGGAGGTCGGGAACGAGCCGAGACTCCTTGCCGACCTATTCATTTTAAAATATATGTTTTTCTTTAGTTAGACCAATAAAAAGCTCCACACATATATATTGGAGCGTAAAAAAGACCGCAGGCTAATCATGGATATATATATATATATATATATATATATATATGTATATATATATGTGTGTGTGTGTGTGTGTGTGTGTGTGTGTTAGTTATTTGTGGAAAGACATGTATGTGTGCGCGCATGCACGCTGATATTTATGTCCTTATAGAGAAAACCTGAATAAAAGTCTGTGTCAGACTTTGATGCATAAAAGTATTCATATATTGTTTATTTAATATATGCGTCTGTCTATAACTTCTTGTGAAATTTAAGTTAAAGATAGCGCCCTACGTAAGATGTGAATATCAGATGAGACTAAATGAAATCGAAATCATTTTTATTATTAAAAATAAGTCTATATAAATATCGAACATCGTCAAGAATATAAAGATAAAATTTGAATTTCCCCAACAGATTTTGCACTTGTTTTCGATTCGAAAAATTAATTACATTTGTTATCTCAAGACGAAGATCACCTTTGTTAAGCTAAATGTATTTTCACAAGTCTCTTGCATTTTTCCTTTTATAAAAAATATAATTATATAAGATGGGGAAGTCTGTAAAATCACACACACATACACACACACACACATATATATATATATGTATGTATGTGTGTGTGTGTGTGTGTGTGTATGTGTGTGTGTGTTTGTACGAACGTGCACGCGCATCGCTTTACATCTAATGTATTGGCATCGATAGATTTTTGTTCCATGACCTCGACTTAACATAAGTTAAGGAAATGAGATATATCTATATATCTATCTAAGTTTGTATTCATAAATCTAAGACAATATATATATATACATATATATATATATATATTCTGGAGGAGTCCCCATTGCGTAGTGACTAACGTGCCGGACTGCCACATCGAAGATTAATAGATCGTCCTTGAATTGTTTGATCGTAAATATTTATCTACTTATAAAAAACATCTGAATGTTTACATATTCGTTTGTCTCTTTGTCCAATGTGTACGTATCTCGTGATAGATAGATATATAGATAGATAGATAGTATATGTACACTTCTGCTTCTTCATCTTTAGGATGACAGCGTATATCTCTCGCATTTTATCAGTGTAATTCTTTCTTGAATTCCTTTTTATCGTTTGTTAGATCAAATTAAAAACACATTCTGCAATTATTATAGTCACACTCAGTCTTGTTATGCAGCGTCCGACACTGTTCGCTCATGACGCCTTGCAAACAACTTCAGCCAGTCACAGACAACGAAATTCGTTTCAAACAAGAAATCTCAGTGGGCAGCACAGAATTACAACATATGGTGAGATAGAAATGTTCTTGTCTAATCGACATGAGAATCATGTTAGTGGCAAAAAATGCAAGCCAGAAAGAATTACATGGCATTGCCCGGGTCGAAAAGATAGTGAATTGGTCTCTGATCGTTGAACTTAATCGAGTCCGATTGTACCTTTTTTTTCTTAAGTACATGGTACCTGATTTATTTCGTGCAAATTTTTACCATTGGTTCATCTATTTCAAGATCTCCAGATACAAAAGTGATGTGATTCCGATAAAAATCTGCAAAAATATCTATTTCTAATTGGACTCGAAATTACTTTGTTCTCTAAGATAGAACATTGCTTTGCAGTTATATATATATATATATATATATATATATATATATATATATATATATATATATATATATATCTTATCAGAAGTGGAGTGTTTCAGAAGTACTTCGATAAATGAAAACTTGTGAAAATAAGTGTTCAGTCCGAAGGGACGAATTCGAAAAAAATTATTCAGTGATTATTAATGTCTGTGTTTTTAGATGGTTTCGTTTGGTTTGTTTTTATGGCATATCAACCATTGTTGGTTATTTAATGCCAAAGTCTGTTTGTCTTTTACGTATATATCATGTGATTTGTAAACACGTTGTGTAGATACACATTGTTATAATATCAAATAGCTCTATTTCTAACAATTCAATTTAGTCTCAATATACAAAGTTAGAGGATTCCTAGTATTGTTGTTTATCACTGACAATTCAATTATACATCAGTCATTTTTACATACAGTTGAAAAATAAAACAATTCTATTTCAAGCAATTCAATTTAACATGTCATTTGTTTGCACCCAGTTTATATGTCAAACAGTTCTAGATAGGAGACTATCAGGTGCTACCATTCGGGGTCAGAGTAGACCATGGAGTGATGGCAATAAAGAGTTAATCTGCATTCCCCCAAACTCCAGCATTACTGGAGCCCCACCATCAGATTGTCATATCCAAAACACTCGTTGCGGGAGGGGGTCTTACCACTCTGCAGTTTTGCAGTCGGTGTATTCTACAGCTCCAGCCGACTGGGCAGTGTCGTTTTAGAGACACTATCAGACTTAATACTTTTTAACACACCTCATGCATATATACGTATATATATTATATATATATATATATAGTGTAATGGTTATCGTCATAGGAAATGGGTTCTCTGGCGCGAGTTCAAATACCGGACGAGGCTAATTGCTCATCACAAAGCACTAATACCCTTGTGAAAAGCATGAATCTTCTTATTCTCCCTCCAGCTATGGGTAAGTAGTAGGACAGACTCGGTTCTTACGCCTTGGTTAGGCAACCAGTCTAGAAGAAGGAAAACTCTGATAACAGACCGGTTAAATTTCGCTTAAAAATTGATCTCGTGTCTCATCCTGCCCGTGAAGAGAGTTCGGTATATATATATATATATATATATATATATATATATATATATATATATATATATATATATATATCGTACTATGCTGTATTTATAAATAAGGGATGATCACTATCGATTAAAGAGCAAAGATATAAGAATTTTAGCAAAGTATTGTGGAAACTATTTGATAGTCAAATATTCCCGTGATAAATCCCTCTTTTGCAATGACATTAGTTTTTATCTAAAAAAACCTATGTTGCAAACTATTCAGACATTTCATTTATTTAAAATGCTGTGAAAAAGTCGACCTTTTAAGTCTTATACTACAGGGCTAAAATCCAAAATCTTTACCGCAGAGTGATGAACCAGTAGAATAGTTACTCTTAACAACTGTTATACACCACTTACCATAACTCCAGCAGATTACCACAAACATTTCCATCTTAAATTCATGTTTGATGAACATATTTAACAAATTAACACAGAGAATGATATAAAATAATAATAAAACTGTAATACAAATTAAGTATTTCATTAATGCTCTATCACATGCCTTTCTAATTCTGGTCAAGGCTGTGTACGTCTCAAACAGCGCTGATACTTTTGGGAAAATTATAAAACCGATTATTCTCCCTTTATTTATCTGTAAATAGTAGGACCGATTGGGCACTTTAACTTTGAGCAAAAAGTTATCAACAATCCATCAACTTAAAAATCATGTATGAGTAACATTTGGCCCTAAATAACAATCAAGGGTTGATATGCCATTAAACCAAATAACCTCATCAATTATAAATATTTGATATATATATATATTAATGATCAGGATTTGGTATTAATTAACCTAAAAGGATTGATATGCCATAAAAACAAAGCAAACAACCATTTTACTGTGTGCAAACAAAACTGTTAATGTAAGATAGAATACTGGAAACCATTGTGTCCAGACAAAAAGAGATCATGTTTTTTAAAATGTTCACAAAAAAATTCTTTTACGAATCATATATATATATATATATATATACTTTCTTTAAGAAAAAACAACGAAACCAGTCACATAGGATTATAAATTTATTTCTATCCTGTTACGCATTTTTGAAATTTCCAAAAACACGAAAAAAATTTACAGGACTTCTTCAAATCTTTATATATAGATATATATATATATATATATATATATATATATATATATATATATTTGTGAGCGTGTATGTGTGTGCATATATATTTGCAGGATTTTGCATAAAATAACCTACATGGGCTGATGTGCCATTAAAACCAACCAAACAACCAACCATATTAGCACTTTAACTTTAATAAGGCAACCGGAACACAAAATGTTTATTACGACGATACGCTGAAAATAAGCTCACTCTGATCATAAAGCAGTTTTCTTCACAATTTGGAAGGGATGATAATTCGTGAAGTTTAAATTGCCGCTTAAGGTTATTATATATATATATATATAATAACCTTTAGCTGTAACTTAAACTTTACGAATACTGGATTTTACGAATGAAGTGAAAGAAAAAGTGGATTATGACAGTAATAGTTATGCCCGTCATGAATGGCGGGTTTTGAAGAGTCACAAAGTAACAAACAAAAAGAATTGAAAATCAGTGTAAGAAAATGAAACTGTTCAAAAGAAAGTTTTTTTTTAGAATTAGCTGGAATAAGGAGGAAAGTGCTGGAGTTTTGTGATTTGAAGTCTTTTGACCTCTAATAAAGAAATAAATGGTGTGAAGACTAAATGAATAAAAATGATTCGATAATTTTAATAGAAGGAATATCTACATATGTAATAATTAGATTTTTGTGCTTATTTTGTATATTTGAATATAAATATATTTTACGAAAGTTGATTGATTAATAAGATTTCGAATCTTATAAAAAAATTAAGCTCAGATTTAATTGATTAACTTTTTTCTCGGGTATTAGTATGAAAGTGTAAATAAAATATTGCATAACTGGAGTTCGAACTCGACTACTACCATTTCGCAGTCTTGTACGTTCACCACTACACTACGAAGACTCAACCACAACAGTCTCTCTTATTTGTTGATTGTAATAATTACCAAACACGTGAATGTTGCCGCTACAGTGGAGTTGCATGTGGTGTAACGGGTATTGTCATAAGAAATCAATTTGACTAGCCACGTTCAAATCTTGGAAGATGTTTGCGTTTCATTTAGTGCTAATGCCCTTGGGAAAAGCTGTGAATTCATCTGTGCTTCCGCTTGCCTCCACATATGGTTAGTTTCTTACACAAACGTCCCAGAATCAGAGCTTTTATTCCAACCTTTCACTGATACAAATCATGTCGTAAATAGCTTATAAATAATTCCATTCTAGTAAGTACGAATCGTAATATATTATAAATTGCTGTGAAGGGACTGAAAAATGGCAGAACACATGGAATTTTCTAAAATTTCTGGCAAATAGAGAACTTCCATGAATAAGAAGTGTTTATAGTGCCTATGATCGACTCATTAAAAGAGACATCAAATCAAAAAGAAAAGAGAAGAGACAAAAACTTAGTTGTTGGGCTAGGGTCTTATCCCTCTAGACATATTAAAGTTGATGTATTCTAAGACTCAACTGACAGGACAGAAAAAATCCTTTTGTGGGTCTTACTCACTATATATTTATAAATATATATATATATTTATATATGGCACTCCACAAAACTGAAGCTGTAAGGCAACTTGCTTCCCATCTCACAAACCCTCCAAGACGAACAAGGCCTGCTGGCCACTGCTGAGAAGCAGAAATGAACTCAAGCGAAATTTCTTTTGGGCTCCTACACTAGTGGTGGCCGATTAGCAAAGACCTATATACATCCGCTCTGTGCAATCACTGAATGCCGTCATGAGGACTTGCCAAGAGCTAGGAACCGTGGAGATGGTGTAAAAACATCAAAAAAATCCGTACTTTTAGTACAAGCTGATGAGGATTATAATGATCGTATATATGTATATATATATATATATATACGTAGTACTCTTGACTAACAAACGCTATTAATCAACGTCGACCTGACACTAAGCAGATTTGTACAGGGCTTTTACTACCAAATACATGTTCAAACATGTAGCTACCTCCGTTATCAGCGTCGGTACACAGTAGAAGACATTATCAATCAACCCTCGCATAATATTTTCGTTAATGTAATGTGTTTGTTCGCTTATATACGTTGGCACCTGTCTAAATATGCGTATGAGTACGTATGTGTGTGTATAGTGCATGTGTGTGTGTGTGTGTGTGTGCGTGTGTGTGCGTGTGTGAGTGTACGTCGCCCAGCAAAAGTGTGATATGCCTCGCCGCTACCCACAAAGGTTTTGTCACTAGCCGTGAATGTTAATCGCTAGCGTCAAGCCCTTTGCTGGATGCAGTAAAGCCCAGAGCGCGAAATCCAGACGAAAAGAATCCCAAAAGCCGACTGAAGGAGTCCATCAAGTGAAGAGAGCAAGGAGGTGTCGAATAAGGTGTATGTTCTGGAGAGCAACCATAAGCTCGTTAGAAAGTGTTTGAATTATAAGTGTTTAATTGAAAGTGCAGAAAAAAGATGGGTTTTTTTTTAATGTTTAGGAACAATAAATACAAAGAAAAGAAAAGAAAGAAAAGAAAAGAAAAGATAAGAAAGGAAAAGCGATAAAAGCATTTGAATATAACTTTTAATATGAAAATGAAGGCGTGTGTGTGTGTGTGTGTGTGTGTGTGTGTGTGTGTGTGTGTGTGTGTGTGTGTGCGTTCGTATATATTTATATATAAATATATACTCAAAAAAGGGTTGGGAATAAATTCAAAAAAGAGTTGTGATCAAAAAATATTGATACTGAATACTTAATTCTTTTTTATATTTTCAAATTAAAATTTTAGATGGAAATGAGTGCAAAGATGAGCAACTTATATGATAAAGTGATGATGTATTGACGTCTAGAGTGCTCTCTAAACGTCAATTGTCAACGCAGTGCATGTGCTAAATGCATTTAAACAACTCGTACACCAAATATCAATTCAGAATTAAACACAGACATATACAATTACTGATAGATACATAGATAAGAATATACTGAAAGAAGTATGGTTATTTGAATTACCATGACCAGAAAAACCGGCGAAAACCAACGCATGTCATACGGAAACGCTGAACAGCTGTTTCGACCTTATTAGGTCTCATCAGCAGTGTATACCGTGATCGAACCAGCGACCACAGATTGCAGAACCAAAACTCTGCAACTGAGCCATCAGTTCATATCGCACACAAGTGGCGCCAAATTAACTAGTCATAGTAATTGCGCGGCCAATTAAACTGAATGTGTCTTGCAAGTTACATCGGTACTCTTTACTGAAGACACGGTCACCTCCAGTGCCACTTTTTCCCAAAAGGATTAGAAATACGCATCTGCATAATTATTATGACCTCAAGGGCAAGGATATAGATGTACATTTTTCTTTTTTTTCTGGTCATGGTAATTCAATTCACAATAAAATTCCTCTACTTAAAAAAGAAAAATGTACATCTGAAAGAGGTTGTTGATAATGAAGCAATGATAAATAGATTTTTATTCATTTCTTATTTCCTCATAAGGATTAAGAACTCTCCATAGTTTTTCCTCTCCAGATTCTATCACAATATAAATTTACTTGACCAAAGAAAATATTTGCTGAGTAGGTAAAATGGAGCGCATTCTGTATTTGTTTTGTGGCCCTCACTGTAACGATCGACGTTGAATTTATGTGTGAGCCTCATCATCATTATTTGTCAACAACAGTAAAATTGAAAGAAAATCAAAAGCGTTGGTTCTACCCTATTGATGCCATTTCAAGAAAGAAAAAGGAGTCAAGGTTGTTGTTGTTTTTTGCTAAGAATAAGTTAGTTTGACACAAGGACCAAATTATGCAACATCGTGATGAGTATATCCGCTTTTTACTATCTTCTCACGTCAAATTTTAAGAAAGAATTTTTACTCTGGCCATATGCTCTATCATAACAATATTTGTATACAGATAAAAATCATTCAATTGATAGTTCTCAAAAAGGCCTTCTTATTTTTCTTTACATTTTTTCTCAAATCATCCTATTTAACCAAAATTTTCTACACTATAACTGTTTTTGATTCGATTAGGTAATTTGTTCCAGAAATAAATTACTCTGTAAGCAAAAAGGTCTAATTGGTGAGTTAACTTTGTTTTTGAAATCTGTCTTGACTGTAAATTTCCTGTCCGAGGAGAAATATTTTAAAAAATGTCTACCGTAATTAGAAATTCCATTAATCATTTTGAAAGTTTCAGTTAAATCATCACTCAGTCTTCTTTCTACTAAAGAAGTTAATCCTAATTTCTCTAATCTCTTTTAATAACTTTAATCTTTTACTTTGTCATTAAATAGCCCACAAAAGTTGATATGTCATTAAACAAAGAAACCAAACCATATCATAGCATTTAGTATAATCTGAATGTTCATAACTTCAGAAAAATCGAAGCGTTGAATCGTAGACGGTTCCTTTCTTTTAGAAAGCTGAAATTTGAATTACGTCGTTAAAGGAATGATATCTATTGGTACAATTGTTAATATGACAAATGTGGCATTTTTGAATTAGTTTTTAAAGATATCTTCATTTATTCAGTGTATTTGTTCATCATTAAAATATCCAAAACAAAATTTGAGTAAGTACTGAATAAACTTAAAAGCAGCCGAAACGAAATGATAGAGGCAATAAAAATTACCTGGCGTTGCATGAGGGATGCATTTTTCGAACGATCTCTTGGAGGTAGCATAAGTAGCTGCCAAAGTGACAAGGAAAAGGGCACGAAGATATATATATATATATATATATATATATACTGAAAAGGGAAAGACGTAGATCTCTCGTCCAGTGCTGAACAAGCGATGGAAGAACCGGATATCAGGGTAGTCAAAGGAATCATATCTCTTGTACCGATGGCACAAGTGCAATATCATTTTACTTGGCCAAAGAACATATTTATCGAGTAGATAAAATGAACTGCATTTTGTATTATTGTTTTATGGTCCTCCCTCTACCGATCAACGTTGAATTTATGTGTTAGCCTAGCTCAGATAATCAGTCAGCGCCCATCTCCTTCATTTCACTTCGTTCTTCACTTCGCTTCTACGGTCAGTTGTCCTGTTGGCTCGGCCGCTTTAACGTCTCCATATTGCCATCCTTGAATTCATAGTTGATAAATGACAACGCGACCACCATTTCATGTGCACATTTTATTTTTCATCATACTATCCGGTCGAACTAATCGGAAAGTTACAGAGCAAGATGGTCGATTGTTTCTCACTAATTGACTAATTCATTCTAACTCTAGAACCGTTTTTTGTCATCCGACTGAAACCATCCAATGAAAGCCGTTGTCTAAGATTGACAACTAGTTAAATGGTGGTTCATCATCTTTGTTGAACTTGCTGTATCTTTCCACTTACAGTGAATGCTACACAACATGTCAAAAATAGACCTCACAGATCTGTTATGAAACATTATGCACACATTTTCCAACATAAAGATACGTCTTCTTTTGCGTATCTTTGTTCCTATTTGGTTACATAAATAACGTTGTCAAAAATGACTTTTTGGATTTCTTCCTGAATATAACATAACATTCTAGCTGTATATCATGCGTTTTAAATGACATTAACATTAAACTTCTGCGTTTTAATCAAACTATGTGATTCCCATGGGTTTAGTGAGCAATACAAAAACAAACATAATTTAGGACGTTTATTTTTACGATTGCTGTGTCCGAATTTCGATAAGCTTGTGTAAGTTATTCTTAAAAGTTGATTCATATCCTTTATTTTTTTTGGTTATTATCTTCTTTCTACTGTTATATACCGTAATGCTAAAAAACAAGAGTCTAATTCGAAATCTAAATTTAAAAGTTAATTTCGCCAACTCTATTCAAATGGTCAGTCACTGTAAGCAATAAGTCTAAAATTAAAAGGCGTTTACTTGATAGCATTTCCCTCTTTCCCTTTATTTGTCGCCTACTTTTAATTTTGGTCTCTTTTACACTGTTTTTTCTTCTTTTTTTTTTTTCTGAAATTTTTTTCGTTGTTTTGCTTTATTATTGTCTATTATTAGTTTTTCTTTTATTCTTTCTAATTTTCTTTCTTTCTTCTTTCTTTCAGTATCACCCATTTGCTTTCTTTCAATCATTCATTCTTTTTTCTTTGCCAATTTTTCTTTCTTTCTTTCTTTCTTTCTTTCTTTCTGTGCAATCATCCATCGGTTTTGTTTCTTATTCTCTTTCTTTCGTCCATATATTCGTTATTTATCTTTTTCATTTTAACCTTTCTTTCTCGAAAACTTTAAAAAAAATTTTCTATTTTAATTTCGTTTTCATTATTCTTATTTTATAAATATGTTTCTTTTTATGTTTTCACTCTTTTTTTTTTTTACTTTTCTCTTACGTTTTGTCATTGCCTTCTTCCTTGCGAATTTCTTTCTTTCTTTCTTTCTTTCTTTCTTTCTTTCTTTCTTTCTTTCTTTCTTATTTTAGCCTTCTTTCTTTCATTTACTGGTTCTTTCTGAGTTCTTTCTTTTGTTTTCTTCTTTCGACTTCTTTGTTTTGCCATTTTATTTCCTTCTTTCTTTAAGTTTTTTTTAAACTTTTTTGCCCTTTTTTCTCTTCTTTCTTTTAAAAATTTTCCCTTCCTTTTTCAATTTGTCCCGTTCTCTCTCTCTCTATCTCTCTCTCTATCCCTATCTATCTATCTATCCATCTATCTATCTATCTGCCACATACGCATTTGCATAGATATAAATATGCACTGCACATTTACTTGTCTTTTGACCAGACTTTGGAAAAGACGAACATAAGAAACAAAAAAAACGCTCCAATCCGACTGTTCACCAAAAAGCAGACCAGAAGAAGTTGAGACTTGCAAGAGAAGAAAAAATACAAAATGATATTCGTGTTTGCCAATTAAGAACAGCCTGTTTTGGTGCACTACACATTTTTGTCAACCTCTTGGCAAAGTTGCTATGTCTGGATTTGAAAAAATGCAAGCATAAAAAAGACCCTTGCCCAAACCTGCTGTTGTCTGCTTGTTTTCAGTCTTTTTTATTTTATTTTTTAATTTTCTTTATTTTTTGTTCTTGTCCTTTTACTTTCGGTATTTGTGCTCGATTCTTCACCGGAAGTATTTTGGCGGGAAAACCAAAGACAGGAAAAAAACGGATTTATCTTTGGTTTTATTGATTGCATTTGTAATCCTATTCATTTTGTTGTGGTTGTTGTTGTTGAAATGTCTGTTTTTATTAAATACGCGTCCAAAATAAATGCATTCGCTTAAAGCAAACCGGAAACGGAACAATTGTTTTGCTGAAGCAATTTCCATGTTAGAATTTACTAAGTTAAACTGAGTCTGAGTATAGGCGGTAGAAGAGCTTAAAATTAACGTGATTAATATCATACCTTTAATAAACATTGGCAATCGGGAATTATATATATATATATATACAGAGAGAGAGAGAGAGAGGAGAAAGAGAGAAAGAAGAAGTGGGGAGGGGAGAGATGTTGTAAAACCTTAATATTCTGGTTAGAAGCGTCAATTAAAACGAATAAAAAGATAATTTCATATACAGCCCCCACGACTGTCAGTTTCATGCAATTTTTCTCACTCAGATGCATTATGGGACTCTTTTCAAAAGTTGAATTCACTATCTATTTCTATCGTGCAAGCACTGGTGATTAGGAATAACCCAGGAAAACGAATAAAACGACATAAATTTATTTTCAAGTTTGAAAATATTTTTGAAATAACAAAGGTTAACGTCAAAGAATAAAATATCATAGGAAATGTTTTGTTTTGTTTTGTTTTTGTTTTTCATGTGTAACAGAAAATCGTCTGACGGAAAGAGAAGAAAAAGTGGCTAGACACCCATAATTTAAGTTAATAGAATTTGTCACGTGGCTTATGTGATTGTGCACGTGACACACACAAAAAAAGACAGTTATTATTTATCGATTTTTACGTTCTGCACAATAAAAAATACGTAGACATACTCATAAATTACACCTTAAGGTTAATCAGATGGTAAATGATAGAAAAGAAATTTATTTACATGTCTACACGTTTTTTCAAGAAATTATATTCAGGGAATTCCTGGATACAATTTTTCTTTCAGACATAATCTGCAGTTGTTATTCGCAGGAGAATTTTTTCACAATATCCAATCTGATTATAGATTTATCAGAATCATTTCTTATTTACCATATGTAATTTGATAATAGGAGGCACTCGTGGTGTAATAGTTATTGCTGTAAAGAGAAAACGGTGACAAGAGTTCAAATCCTGGAGAGGCGTTTTGTATTTCACGTAGCGCTGATACCCTTGGGAAATGTTTGCATCTCACTATTCTCCCGTTATGTATTGGTAAATAGTAGGGCAGATAAGGAAAAAAAAAACTCTATTGAATTTTGCTTAAAATTGACTTTGTGTCGTATCTTGCTCGTAAGGAGGGCTTGGTAAATACATATATATATTTTTTAATAACGTGGTACTATTTGTGCATTTTTTTTTTTTTGGTGAAACTAACGTTATGGGTATACATCCTGATTTTCAATTTAATTCTATCTCTACCATTCCCTCTCTTTTTTACACACTCACACACAAACAAACACACACACACACACACCAACACACACACACACACACACACACACACACATATATATATATATATATATATATATATATATATATATATGTATATAAGTGGTAATATCTAAGAATTCGAACAGATTGATCAATTTATTCATCTGTGAAATTACCCCGAGCTTCTTGTGTCTGGTCGGATATTTTATACATTTCTCAAAATCAGTTCACCATGGAAGAAGTGTATCTCATTTTTAGTGATTTTTTTTCAGTATAGCTATTCTTATATATATATATATATATATATATATATATATATATATATATATATATATATAGGGAGCAGTCTATGGTAGGTAAGGGGATAGAACTTTAATAAAAAATTCAGCAAGACTTGTCGACAAAAATCAGAAACCGCTTCCACTGGTTTCATTTCTTTCAAAAAAGAATGACTGTTTTATTGTTTTGTTGTAAAAAATTACAATAAGGGCTTACAAACAATCATTATTATTACGACATATATTCTATATGAAAGAAAAGAGATTCAAAAGATATATTTTCTGAGAATTCCCTGTAGTGATGGACTCCAGTCGCGTTATAACGTTTATTTTCGGATTAATACCCTTGGGAAAGGCATGTCCCCTTTATCCCCACACCCACGCAGGATTAAATAATATCACTACCGTTCTTCTACAAGAATGGATTTCGGCATTGAATTACTCACAAAGGTTCATATGCCATTAAACAAAGAAACCTTACCGAAACCAAACCAGATATCTTTTTATATTATAAAGTTTTTTCCGTGACAATCTAACGGGGATTTTTTCAAGTGTTCAGAAAAAAACAAGAGCTTCATATAACTTATCATTCGATGTGTTAATTTCTTCCTAATATAAATAATATGAATTTTTACCATAATTTTAATCATTAGAAGTAGGATTTTGTAAATTAATATCAGCATTGAATTATTACTCACCCACACACCCCAACACACACACAAAAGTATATGTAATTAACAGATGAGAATAGATAACAGTTGAAAAGCGTTTGATAAATCCAAAGTGCTCAGATGCTACTCTGCGGGGCAATAAAAATATGCAAGGTGTAAAAATCGCATCTTTTTATTTTTATTTCATTTTAAAGGTTTTATATGTCTTATGTAAAAATATAAAAAAAAAAATCGCCAGATGGAAAATAGTTGGCAAAAAATTAAACAAAAATGAAAAGGTAAAGTGCCAGTCCGTGTTGGATTATGTATATATGGGTGAGTTTGTGCGTATATATATATATATATATATATATATATATATATATATATAAATTCAAGAAAGCTTTGTTAAAAACGATAGAACACTGTTTATTATTTTTAATCTTATTTTTTCGAGATTCCTGGTTATATTTTTTATGTTGGGATCTAGATGATAAAGGAACTGTCCCATATCTTCTGGCCAAGCACTATAGAACAATCCCTTCACCATGTAGATCCTGACACTAGAAAAATAACAAGGGGTTTCGAAAAAATAAAATTAAAAATAATAAACAACCTGTGTTCCCTCGTCTTTAACAAAACTTGCTTGAATAAAAACTTGCTGCCTCAATATACACTTTTCAATATATATATGTGATAAAGAAAGATATATTAGATTATGTATATTTAATGCAATGGAAGATTGCGACCTTAGGTTTCATGAGGGTTTGTTTGTAAAACTTCTTGAAACCTAAGTTCGCAGACAAGTTTCCATGGCATTAAATAGATAAAATCTAATATATATTTATTATTATTATATAATAGCTCTATCACAGATATTGAGCACTCTCCAAATCATATCGCACTTTGTTCGCACCAACCCACAAAGTGAATTAGTGACAATCGCTATGTGCTGATGCAGTTTAACTGTGTGCAAACAAATCATTAGTATTAAATAGAATCATAAGTGTTAAATGGCATAACTTGAAACCTATTAAACTTTGGGCTAACAAATGAGCTCTGGTTCGTTTGAAAATAAAGTTACGTATAAAAATGCTCACACAGACACGTTCGTATTCATATATATATATGAATACGAACGTGTGTGTGTGTGTGTGTGTGTGTGTGTGTGTGTGTGTGTGTGTGTTTGTGCATTTTTATAAGTACCAACCCGGGTTGACTATCAGATGCAGTTTAATGTCATATCTAGGACACTCATTGGGAAGGGGTTCTTACACACACACACACACACACATATATATATATATATACATGTGAGTATATATATATATATATATCAAATATGTATATTTGATATCTATATATATGAGAATGAGAGAGACACTCTTTGTGTGTGTGTGTGTGTGTGCGCGCGCGTGTGCATGTATGTATGTATGTATGTATGTATTTATATATATAAACAGGATTTGGCATTAGGTAAACCACAAAGCTTGATATCCCATAAAAGTACACCAAATAAAAATACACACACACACACACACACAGGAACATATGTATATGTGCTAGTTAAAGATTCAGATTATTTTTTGATGCGTGGGTGGGTGTCAAATTTTTTTTTTTTTTTTTTTTTTTACAATTTTACAGAATGAAAAAGTCTACAAAAATTACTTCAGTCAAAGAGCATCACAAAGAGCGTGATAAAATAGATTTTTTGTTGACAAGTACCATTAATGAGTGACGAATATAGAAATTAGTATAGTTTCATCAACTGGAATAGGTGTCTTTCTTTATCATTGCGTCATTGCGTTCATTGCGTCAGTGGGGTATTTATTATCTTCATACCGAAGAGAAATGAAGCGCTTGTACTTCAGTTAGCGCCGACTTATATAAGTTTTTTTTTGTATTAACGAGGAAAGCATGCAAGATATTTTGTTTTTGATAGATAGATAGATAGATAGATAGATAGAAAAATGAGACAAATGAAGGAAAACTAAAGAAAAAAGAAGGAAAAAAAGGAAATATGGACATCGAATGAAATATAAAAAGAAATTATCCTAGAAGAAAATTATTTGTACATTGAAAAACTCAAGAAATCCCTATCGGCTAGGGCTGTAAAATACGCCAATTGTATCTCTGCTGAGGGCTCAGAACCCCCTAAATGGGTGGCCCAGTCAACTAGGGCTGCAGAATACACTGACTACATCTCTGCAATGAGTGTCCTGGATATGTCACGTAACGATCTCCAATAATTCGGGGATTTGGGGGAATGTGGAGAGCCCCTTCATTGTCATTACTCTCAGATGCACTTTAACCGGGAGCGGTAGTACATGTTAGGTTCTCAACTATAGGTCGAATAGAACTGTTTAAGGCACTAACTGTGGAAACAAATGGCTGATTATAAATTGAATTGTTAGTGTTACATAAGCGATGTTTGAAACCATTTCATTATGTATGAATAAAACTATTGGTATTAGATAAGTATTCTTGAAACCATTTATCTATGTGCAAAAATAGAAGCATTCAACTGCGTAGAAATGAATGAAAAATGTTGAATAGAATTATTCATGTTACATAGCTGTACTTGAAACCATTGAACTGTATACAAACAAATGAGCTTCAGCTCATTTAAAAATGTTTCCTACGAACTTTGTTTACAAAATATATAAGTATATATGTATAAAGAGGATTTGGCATTAAATAACCTACAAGGTTTGATATGTTATAAAACCATACCACCCAACCGTAATAGCTAAAGAGCTAAACTGCAGCCTTGAAGTAAACGAGTTTAAATTTTAGACACATTATTAAGTTCACCTTCAGTCTTAAAAATAGTTTTACTTGTTTTGTTTTATGGAATATCAACCATTGTAGGTTATTTAATGCCAAATCCATTTTTATACATATAAACAGTTCTATTTAAAACAATTCAGTTTAACATAAGTACGCAAAAACAGTTCTGTTTCAAACTATTCAGTTTAGTCAACAAAGTTATATGGTTCCAAGTATTGTTATGTATCACGAACAATTCAATTAAACATCAGTCATTTATTTACACACAGTTAAGTGGAAAACAATTCAGTTTATCATAAGTACACACTTTAGTTTTATTTGGCATATAGAGAGACTCTATCAGGTGCTACCACCCTGGGCCAGGGTTGACCTGGGAGCGATGGCAATAAAATGGTACTCAGCATTCCCGAACGCTCCAACATTACTGGAACCTCACCATCAGATTGTTTTGTTTCATATCCAGGACACCCTTTTGGGCAGTCTTACCCCTCTGCAGAGATGCAGTCGGAGTATTCTACAGCCCTAGTCAATTGGGCCATATTTGTTGTTTTGACATTAAACAAACCACATAGGTTAATATGCTAAAGAATCATAAAACAAAATTAGGTTAACGCCGACTACATCTCTGCAAAGGGGTAAGACACCTTCCAGCAACGAGCTTCCTTGATATGACATTATAATGCATCTAATGATGAGGCAGCAATCATGGAGCATTGGGATAGGTGGAGTACTTCTTTATAGTCATTAATCCCAAGTTCATTCTGAGCTTGGTTGGTAATGCATGTTAGGGCCCAATCCATGTGTCAAATAGAACGCTTCAATCATTTATTAAGGACTATTACTATTAGTAGTAGTTATTTGAAACCATACTACTGTGTGCAAATTATTTTCATGAGATTGGAATACTTTATGAATAAAACTACTAATGTTAAGCATCAATACTTGAAAGCATTTAACTGTATGCAAACAAATGATTTAGATTAAATAGAATTATTTGTGTTAGATA
This sequence comes from Sepioteuthis lessoniana, assembly GCA_963585895.1. Taxonomy (NCBI): domain Eukaryota; kingdom Metazoa; phylum Mollusca; class Cephalopoda; order Myopsida; family Loliginidae; genus Sepioteuthis; species Sepioteuthis lessoniana. The sequence goes on along the minus strand of OY757918.1, from coordinate 64,915,037 downwards.
CGAATAATTGAAATCATTTAACTGTGAGCAAACATTGATTAATATTTAATAAAGCAATTAGCTTTATATAGAAATATTTGAAACCATTTAACTGTGTACAAAAAATAAGCTCTTACAACTCGTTTAAAAATAAAATAACCAACAAATATTTCGATTGGTTAACGATGTTTTATTGCATATCAACATATGTAGCTCATTTAATGCCAAATCCTCTTATATGATTTGCAAAAGAATGATTTTTAGTAACGTTTTTAACTGAACCAGAGCTTATTTGTTCGTACAAAGTTCAATGGTTCTACTTGCACACAGTTAAATAGTTTCAAGTATTGCTATCTAAAACTAAAAATTTAATTTAAATTTATAGTTTATTTTGTGTGTTTTTTCTCACAGTGGACCCGAATAAGAACTACCACCCAGGCTTGAAGTATACCAGGGAGTAATGGTAATAAAGGGATACTCTACATTCCCCAAAGATTTACGACTGGAGCCAGACCATCAGATGGTTTAGAGTCATATCAGAATACTCGTTGGGAAGTCTTACACTTCTACAGATATGCAGTCGGTATATTCTGTAGCCCCTGCTGACCGGGTTGCAAACTATTCTTTATATGTATATATATATATATATATATATATATATATATATATATATATATATATATATATAAACAAGATTAACATTAAATAAACCACAAGGGTTGATATACATTAATACACTAACCAATCAACCAATAAAAAGGGAAATGTGTAACGACAGAAAAGGAAAGCCTATGCAACTGGAAAAGAGAAAAGTGAGAAAGAAAATGGAGTAAGTACGAAATGAAAGAAGAGAAATCAACGTGTACAAGTATTAATCCTATAAAAGGACTGCAATAAATGAATAAAAATCTGGAAAAAAAGACAGTCAAAAAGGAGGAAGAGAAAATATCATGTGTCAACTATTTATCTAAACAGGACATGGCTTCTTTTTTCCTTGTCGTTCAGAGCCTTTTCACATTTGATTAAAGACTCTAGCAACCGAATATTTCACCGTTTAATTCGCATTCTTACCTGTTGGTTGTTCTATTGATTTTTAATTTAAAAAATCAGTTCTAATACCGATATCAACATCATCGAAACCTTCACCTGAGAGAGAAACAATCAAGTTAAAAAGAAAAACTGCTTTTCAAATATTTCACTTGTTTGGATTTTATGAAATATCAACCTTTTTAGGTTATTTAATGCCAAATCCATTTTGATAAAAATGAACATTTCTATTTTTAACAATTCAGTTTAGCATAAGTACACAATTTAATTGTCCAAAATATTTTTATCTTAAGCTATTAAGTTCTATTTCAAACAGTTCTATTTCAAAGAATTCAGTTTAGTATAAGTATATTTTTTGTCCACACACAGTTAAATGTCAGAAAAATTCCATTTTAAGTAATCAAAATTAGCATAAGTACACATTTTAGTTCGATTCGACCCATAGATAGGACCCTATCTGGTGCTACCACTTCGGGCCAGAGTGGACCTGGTAGCGATGACTATGAAAGGATCCTCTGCATTCCCCAAAGCTCCAACATTACTGGAACCTCACCATCGGATTGTTTAGTGTCATATCAAGGACACTCGTTGGGGAAGTCTTACCCCTCTACGGAGATGCAGTTAGTGTATTCTACAGCTCCAGCCGACTGGACAATCAAATATTTTTCTTTCTCTTACAACTATATGAATCGGAAATTTCAATCGATTACTACAGTGCAATCCTAAAGAGCCATTTGGTGAAACCTAGGTAGACTCGCTCTTTGCCATGTAGGAAGTATTTTCATTATATTAGTTCTATCTCGTGTATTGAGCTCTTTATTACGTTTTATCTTAGGTAATTTTGTTGGTGTTTTTTTCTTTTGACTAGACATACGTTTCGCTTGATTATTTTCAAGTAGCGTGTGTTTTTCGTCTTTTCTTATTTTTTTACAGATTGTTTCCCAGATATCAGTTTGTAGAAATTCCAAATTCTACGATTTGGAGTTTTTTCACACCAACAGAATTATAGATTAGATATAAAGATTAATATATATATATATATATATATATATATATATATATATATATATATATATATATATATATGAAAAGCGTGAAAATGCATTGAGAGGATGATTTTATTTACTGTTCATTTTTTTGCCACCGTTAAAGTTTTTTTATATTAAACCATCAAACCATTATCAAGGTTATTATATCACGTGATGTATTTTCTGAATAATATTGAATTTTTAAAATGAAACGAAAAAACAGAAGAGAAAAATTTTGGCAGTCAATTTCTGTTGGTAGGCTTCGGTTTCAAATCTATGAGATGTAATTCGTGTACAGAATATGTTTTAAAGTATAACCTATTTGCTCTAGATTTTAAGAATTTTTGGAAATTTTATGAGATATATTTATTTACCTACCCCGACGCACAAGCAGGATACGACACAAGGTTAATTTCTAGGTGGAGTTTAACCGGTTTGAATTCAGAGTTTTCCTTCACCAAGAGCAGTTTACCCATAGCTGGAGGGAGAATAGTTGGATTCATACGTATACCATGGGTATTAGCACTATGGAAAATGCAAATAACCTCTTCTGTATTTGAACGTTGGTCAACGTACCTATATATATATATATATGTGTGTGTGTGTGTGTATCAGCAGCCATATACAAGCAGGGTAAGACACAAGATCAATTTTCATCGAAGTTTAACAGGTTTGAATTCAGAGTTTTTTTCTCCTGGACCGGTTGCCGCACCAAAGTTAAAGAGCCTAGTCTGCCCAACCATTTATCCATAACTGGAGGAAAAAGTTCATGCATAGATTTCCCAAGGGTATTAGCACTATAGGAAATGCAAACAGCCTTATCTAGAAATTGAACTAGAGTCGCTAAGTCCATTTACTATGATGGTAACCATTACACCATGAATAACTCCATCGGCTCTCTCTCTCTCTCTCTCTCTATATATATATATATATATATATGTTTCCTTTTATTCATCTACCTTACAATACTAGCTCAATTTTTCTGGTTAATGTGTCCCCCGTTATTGTACTCATCGGATGTACGTGAATTCTAATCAAGTCCAATAAATATTTGACACCGATGTAATAAAGTATGGATTCGAAAAAAAAGTATCTATAAAAGACTAAAAGAAATGTTGATCAAGAATATTTGTTCACGGCAAGTGCGTTAGTGGGAATGAGTGCTCTCCCATACGAAACAAAACTGTTTAATTATCAGCATTACAAGTTTTCCTGTAGGCTGACACTGTAATATTGTCGCTTTCCTCATTATGTTCTCAACGTCTCATTATCTTGAAAACTATTTGTTTGCTATCAACCCATCTCCTTTGCCACTCTCAACTACTCACGTGTTCTATCCATACACACACACGTATATATATATATATATATATATATATATATATCAGGCATGCGCAGTTTAGAGGTGACTTTACTGTTATTGAAGCAGCTTTTGGAACAAAGTAAAGATTTTAACTTTGCAATAACTTGTAGAATTTAAGCAATTTCGATAAAAAAAAAATCGTCGTATTCATACCCCGGATTTTTTTCTTAGAATTTTCCCAATCACACCACTTGAATGAAACACGACGTCCTTTTTAAAGCGGTCTGATTGATTGATTGATTGATTGATTGATTTTGACGGCATGTCAACTCGTCTGGGGTTATTTTATGCCTAGTGGTTCGGAAACTGGGTTCATTGAAAGTTTAAATTTTATATTGTATGTTCTTGAAAAAAATGTTCTCCGCATCGAATTTGATTAATATCTAAATAAATCAATTTGACCCATAGATTGTAATCTAACGTGTACGATCACTTTGGGTCAGAGTCAACCTAGGAGTAATGACAACGCATGCACCAGATCTCTATACTTAAAGCATCATCATAAGATGCAATTTAGTACCATATGGAAGGCATCTCATTTTGAAGGAAAGTCTTCAGGATATCCGATTATGAAGGAAAGTCTTCAGGACATCACATTCTGTATAAAAGTCTTCAGGACATTCCATTTTAAAGGAAAGCCTTCAGGACATCCCATTTTAAAGTAAAGTCTTCAGGACATCTCGTTTTGAAATAAAATCTTCAGAACATCCCATTCTGGAGGAAAGTCTTCAGGGCATCTGGTTTTGAAAGAAAATCTTCCAGACATCCCATTCTGAAAGAATCCTTCCGGACATACCATTTTGAAGGAAAGTGTTCAGGACATCCTATTCTGAAGGAAGCCTTCAGGTCATACCATTCTGAAGGAAAGTCTTACCCCTCTGCAGTTAGAATAATCCCTACCGATGTGTCTTAACTTTTTAAACGGGGTAAAATATGTTTGGTTATTTAGTTTAACGGCATATCAAGACTTTTGGGTTATTTAATGTTTAAAGATTTACTTCAAAAGAATTTTCAACCATCTTTATTACCATTTTGCATTCAAGAAAATGGCACATTTAATAAAAATTTTGCTGTCCAATGCGTAAATGTCTCACTGCTCCCACAATCCGGTTTGATCGTTTGGGCCCTCCTCATGCCTTGCTCTGGTGAATCTCATTTCTCTCCAGGTGTACAACAATTTTTAATTCAGTTTTCCTTCTCCTAGACTGGTTGTTGTACCAAGGCTAAAGAGCTTAGTCTACCCTACTACGAGTGTTAGTATTATTGTAGAAAGGCTTAAAACAAAAATACAGATCAAACCATCAATATTCTAATATTTACCGTAATCATTCAAAAAATATTTTTGCAGTGGAAAAAATAAATAATATATTACAAGAATAGAAACTATTTTGCCATCGCAACCATATTTTTTGCTTATCTTTACACCGCCCTGTCGGCCAGAGCTGTAGAATACACAGACTACATCTCTGCAGTGGGGTAGGACCCCTACACCAACGAGGTCACCTATGGATTGTGGGTTGTGAACCGTAATGAGTGAGGACGGGATCCTGGTTTCTGAGTTGTCCATAACCTGGTAACCAATGCGTTCAGGTGACTTGCAATACTCCACTTTGTCCCTTACTGGGTTAGACAAGCGGTCAGAAAGGCTCGAGTTTATCAATCGGCTGATCATATCAGGCCCGAACATCTATATAATTGTACCGACCATATTCTTGAAATTTCACTTGAGGAAAACAAGTACCAACACCAATTTATTCTTATTGGTGCAAAAACGATGATTGACGGTTAATTACACTGGAATAGCAATAACTGAAACCATTTAACTGTGTGCAAATAAATGTCCACGTTTAAAAATAAAGTTACCTAAAAAATATTTCCTTTTAAATCTCACACTTACACACACACATATATATATATATATATATATATATATATATATATATATATATAAAAGCATTTGGCATTGAATAACCCGTAAAGGTTAATATGCCATTTAGCCAAATAACCGAATCTATTTTTGCATTAAAATAATCTTGCTTGAATTTTTTTTACAATAGTACCAGCTTGCTGTGTAGTTAAGCATCTCTCTCTCTTTCTCTCTCTCTCTCTCTCTCTCTCTCTCTCTCTCTCTATCTATCTATCTATCTATCTATGTCAATAGGATGTTACATCCATTGTTATTCTATCAAAACTAAAATGGAAGTAGCAATTAATCTTAAAAGAGAACAGATGAAAATAATAATAAAAAATAATGCACATGCCAGAATTTGTCCTGAATGAGACGCACAAACTTCTGTAGGATTTTGAGATACAGACGGATCACCTAATCTCGACCAGACGACCAGATCAAGGGATAGTCAACAAAAAAGAAAAAGAGAACCTGCCAAATAGTGGACTTTGACGTTCCGACTGACCACAGGGTAAAACTGAAAGAAAGCAAAAAGGGAGATAATACTTGGGCCTTGCTAGAGACTGGAAAAACTGTGGAACATGATGGTGACAGTGATTCCAATAGTAATTGGTGCGCTCGGAACAGTCAATAAAAGATTGGTACCGGGAATGGAGGACTTGGAAATAAGAGGACGAATGGAAACTATCCAAATTACAACATTATTAAGAGAAGGGGAGAGTCCTGGAGATTTGACGAGAAATGCTTTTACTGAGACTACAGTGGAAAACTTAGGGCTAACGCTGGTGTGAAAAACTTTGAAATGATAATAATAATAATATTAATAAGCGAATGCTGCAAACTTGCACAAAATGAGTACAGGATTACATACGACTTGGTGGGGAAAATGATCCACTGGAAATTACGTAAAACATTGAAAATTGACCATACTATCAAATAGTATATCTACAATTGACCATACTATCAAATAGTATATGCACAATTGACCATACTATCAAATGGTATATCCACAATTGACCATACCATGAAATGGTATATCTACAATTGACCATACTATCAAATAGTATATGCACAATTGATCATACTATCAAATGGTATATCCACAATTGACCATACTATCAAATGGTATATCTACAATTGACCATACTATCAAATGGTATATCTACAATTGACCATACTATCAAATAGTATATGCACAATTGACCATACTATCAAATGGTATATCCACAATTGACCATACTATCAAATGGTATATCTACAATTGACCATACTATCAAATGGTATATCTACAATTGACCATACTATCAAATAGTATATGCACAATTGACCATACTATCAAATGGTATATCCACAGTTGACTATACTATCAAATGGTATATCTACAATTGACCATACTATCAAATGGTATATCTACAATTGACCATACAATCAAATAGTATATGCACAATTGACCATACTATCAAATGGTATATCCACAATTGACCATACTATCAAATGGTATATCTACAATTGACCATACTATCAAATGGTATATCCACAATTGACCATACTATCAAATAGTATATGCACAGTTGACCATACTATCAAATGGTATATGCACAACTCAGAATCCGTCCTAGAGAATAAATTAAGATACAAACAGATAACCTAATCCTGGTTATGAAATCAAACCTAATGATAATTAACAAAAAAAAAAGAAGAGAGAAACCGATGAAAATGAGAACTAAGTAAGCAACAGCATTATTGAGATCGGCCAGAATACTGAGAAGAGTTTTGAAGAACTGAAGAGAATTACTGTCATTCGGACTCCCGTGAAAGACCATCAGTTAACGCTGGTGGGAAAAACTCGAACCTTGACCTTGCTAGAGAATTGAAAAAACTGTGTAACATGAAAGTAACGATTGTGCCAATTGTGATTGGTGCGTTAGGCACAGTAACTAAAGGATTATTAAAGGGTCAGGAGGACTTGGAAGTTAGCGGACGGGTACAGATTATCCAAACGACATCATTGCTGAGGACGGCCAGAATACTGAGACGAGTTCTGGAGACTTGAGGAGACTTGCTGTTACTCAAACTCCAGTGAAAAACCATCAGCTAACACTGATGTGAAAAACTCTAGAGGAGTAAAAAAATAATAATAACAAAATCAGAAGGCTCAGAGAGAATGAAACTTACAAATACTTGGGGATCTTGGAAACTGATACCATCAAACAAGTGGAAATGAAAGAAAAATTAAGAATGAGTATCTCAGGAGAATAAGAAAGCTACTCAAGACAAAACTATATAGCAGAAACCATATCAAAGGAATAAATACCAGATATCTCATAAGATATTTGGGACCATTTTTGAAGTGGAACAGAGGACTTAAACAAATGGACCGGAGAACTAATGACCATGCATAAGGCATTACATCCCAGAGATGACGTTGACAGATTATGTGTCAAGACAAAAGGGAGGAGGAGGAGGAGGAGGACTTGCCAGTATTGAAGACAGTGTTGACGCATCAATACAATGACTTGAAGACTACATTGAAATGCGCGGAGGAATACTGATTACAGCTACCAGAAAAGATACTGACAACATGAGGAACAACAGAACGACAAGAACCAGAAAGCAAAAATGGGAAGAAAAACAACTCTATGGTCGTTCAAGCGATTAAAAAGCAACATCTCACACGAGAAAATATGGACGTGGCTAATAAATGGAAATCTTATGAGAGAAACTGAATCTCTTCTAATAGCAGCACAAAACAACGCCATAAGAACCAATCATATTAAAGCGAGAATAGATAAGACAAAAGAACAGTAAATGTATATTGTAGTGATAGAGACAAAACGATCGATCACATAATAATCGAATGCAGTAAATTAGCACAGAAAGAGTATAAGATTAGACACAACTGAGTGGGCAGGGTGATCCACTGGGAATTGTGCAAGAAACTTAAATTTGGCCATATGAACAAATAGTATATGCACAACCCAACATCTGTCCTGGAGAATGAGACACATAAACTCCAATGGGATTTTAACATACAAATGGATCACCTAATCTAAAAAGGTGAACTTGGAAAATTGTGGACTTTACTGTCTTAGCCGATCACAGAGTAAAATTGAAAAAGAAGTATAAGTACGTGGACCTTTCTTGGGAAATGAAGAAACTGTGGAACATGAAAGTGACGGTGATACCGATTGTAATTGGTGCTCTTGGTACAATCAACGAAGGATTAATAAAGGGACTGGAGGACTTGGAAATAAGAGGACGAGTGGTGACCATCCAAACTACTACACTACTAAGATAGACCAGAATACAGAGAAAGGTCCTGGAGACTTTAGGAGACTTGTTGTCACTTAAACTTCAGTGAAAAACCACCTGCTAATAATAATAATAATAATAATAATAACCATACAAACAAATGGTATATGCGCAACCCAGCACCTGTCCAAGAAAATGACTCGCATAAACTCCAATGGGACTTTAACATACAAACGGAACACCTAATCCCGGTCAGAAGACCAGACCTTATAATAATCAACAAAAAAAAAAAGAAAATTTGCAAAATTGTCGACTTTGCTGTCCCGGTAGACCACAGAATAAATCTGAAGGAAAGGGAAAAGAATGATAAGTACCTCGACCTTGCTAGAGAAATGAAAAAGCTGAGGAACATGAAAGTAACGATTGTGCCAATTGTGATTGGTGCGTTTGGCACAATAACTAAAGGGTTATTAAAAGTTGGCGGACAGGTAGAGACTATCCAAACGACAGCATTGCTAAGAACGGCCAGAATACTGAGACGAGTCCTGGAGACTTGAGGAGATTTGCTGTCAAATAATAATAATAATAATAATAATAATAATAATAATAATATCATTTAAAAGTTCATGCTTCTCACAATTCCAATTTTCACGAATATATCTATGTAGGAAATGATGGATCATTGTGGAGGCAAAAGTGACAGCAAGTTTCCTAAGTAAAACCACTCTTTCTTGTTTTCTGTAATGCTGTCTTCTGGATGGTCTCCAATCTTCCTCAGATTTCCAGTTCTTCCAACCTTTTAGCCGGTCTCTTTTGGGACCTTTCCAATCGCTTCATCAACCGCTGTCACAACTATCACTTTTATGTGTCGAATTTTGTGTTTTTTAATTTTGTTTTATGTTTTGTTTTGTTTTGTTTTTGCTTTTTTTTTCAGATCTCTCGTGAGGTGTAAAAATATATGTTTAAGATTTCATTTTCTTCTTCTTCTTCTTCTTCTTCTTCTTCTTCTTCTTCTTCTTCTTCTTCTTCTTCTTCTTCTTCTTCTTCTTCTTCTTCTTCTCATTATTAACATTATTATTATTACTACTATTATTATTCCTTGAGAGTTTTTCATATCACCATTAGCTGATGGTCTTCACTGGAGTCTAAATGACTACAAGTCCTCGCAAGTCTCCAGGACACTTCTCCGTATTCTGGCCGACCTTAATAATGCACTTTTTTGTATGGTCTCCACTCGTCCTGTTATTTCCATGTCCTCCAGTCCCTTTATCAATCCTTCTATTACTGTACCAAGAGCACCATTTACAATTGGTATAATATTTACTTTCATGTTCCACAGTTTTTAACAATTCCCGAGCAAGGTCGAGGTACTTATCCTTCTTTTCACTTTCTTTTAATTTTACTCTGTGGTTGGCCAGGACAGCAAAGTGCACATATCGGCGGGTTATCATAATTATTATCATTATTATTATTATTATTATTATTATTATTATTATTATTATTATTTCTAAGCTAACTAACTACATACCTTCATCTCCAACATTTGATGTGTGTCACAAGAAGAAGAAGGAGAAGAAGAAGGGATACAAGCACAAAGCTGAATGAAAGCCACCCTCGATACACACGCATATATGTTTTTGTTTGTTCGTTTGGTTGGTTGGTTGGTTGGTTGGTTGTTTTTTTTTTCTTAATTTTTCTTTTTTGTGTGTTTTTCACGGATTAGCTGTGAATCACATTAATTCTAAACAAACCAGTTTTCCATGGTTTTCTTTTTAAAACGACGAAGACACTCCAAACTATTCAGAATAGTAGGATATCGAGTGGGAAGTCGGAGGGCCGATGGGGTCGGTCTTTCTTTTCTTAACTTTTATCGATATATTAAAATCATCCGCTCATTTTCCTGCATGACACACACCAATGATAGGTTCAAGTTTATTAGTGTATAGATTAGTTAAGTACACAATTCACAAGAACATTTGAATTTCTATGAGATTATTCGTTTAGAAAACAGAAAACATTATAAATATTTTTTCTAATCATAATGCCGTCATATTCAGTTCCTTCTAATCCAATAAAGAAAAAATTCTATTTTCTCTTTCTTTTCTCTTCATCTCTCTTTCTCTCTCTCTCTCTCTCTCTCTCTCTCTCTCTCTCTTTCTCAGGGAGGTTTAAAACCCCGTATATCAAAACCTAATCGCCCCTTCTTTCTCTTCTTTTTTATTTTTTAAAACCTTCTTTCAAACTGTGCTGCATCAGTTGTACTTTTCTACATTTTTCTCTCTCTTTCTCTCTCCCTCTAAATCATTCTCTCTTTAACTCACTCACTCAATCGCTCTTTTTTTCTTCCAGGTTACACTTACTTTTACTTGTTCACTTTTTTAAACGGCCAGCGTTTCAATGACTCGAGTTTTAGCTATTTTTCATTGCTATCCACTTTTTTTCTTAAGTCTTACTCATAGGAGGCGTTTGTGGTATGATTTTTGGAAATGGACACTGTGACCTGAGTTCAAAACCTGGACGAGGCTGTTTGCATTTCCCATAGCACTAATACCCTTGGAAAAGTATGAAACCAAGTGTTGTCCCTGCAGGTATGTGTAAATAATAGAAAAGAATTGACCTTGTGTCACATCCTGCTCGGGTGGAGCGGTATGTAAATATATACACATATTCACGTTATGACAAGAAAGTGACCAAACGGTCAACATACATAGGAATAGTATTATAGGATCACTGAAATTACATAAAACTTACCTTTCTTAATTGCCAATGATTTTTAACGTATTCACGGTATTTTTGGAATACTGTATCGAAACAACATTAGTTTTGCAGAATTAGCTCTTGGTTTGGAGAGAATAACCACTCACAGGAGGTGCCCGTGGTGTAATTGTTATCAACGTAGGAAATGAACACGGCGACACGAGTTCAAATCCTGGACGAGACTGATTGCATTTCACATAGCACTAATCCCCTTGGGAAAGGTATGAATCCAATTATTCTCCCTCCAGCTATGGGTAAATAGTAGGACAGACTAGGTTCTTCAGCCTTGGTGAGGCAACAAGTGTAGGAGAAGGAAAACTCTGAATTCAAACCTGTTAAACTCCGCTTAAAAATTGACCTTGTGTCATATCCTGCCCGATCGGAGGGGTTGGTAAATAGGATAACCACTCCACAGATCATAGTTTTTCTCGAAAATGCGGTCAAAGTTTCTCCAAATTTTCAACTTAAACTTTTCCCATTCATTTCTAATCATTTTAACGATAAGGGAACTAAAATATAAGACCTTCATTAATTCAGAAAGAAATTTTGATCCCATCATTGACCTTACCCTATTTACCCTATTTACCAACCCCTCCGCTCGGACAGGATATGACACAAGGTCAATTTTTAAGCGGAGTTTAACAGGTTTGAATTCAGAGTTTTCCTTCTCCTACACTAGTTGCCTCACCAAGGCTGAAGAACCTAGTTTGCCCTACTATTTACCCATAGCTGGAGGGAGAATAATTGGATTCATACCTTTCCCAAGGGGATTAGTGCTATGTGAAATGCAATCAGTCTCGTCCAGGATTTGAACTCGTATCACCGTGTCCATTTCCTACGACGATAACCATTACACCACGGGCACCTCCATCATTGACCTCACAGGCACGGACATTATACAAAACTTATCGCGTGTCGAAAACAAACTAGTAAATTGCAGCATTAAATCAGAAATCAATTCGATGACTAAACACCAGCAGACAAGTTTTGCAATGAATATTCGTTACATAGACAGGAGCTCTAAAAGACACAAGATCTGATTTCTCAAGCTGAGGGAATCTGTTATCAAAGAAAAAAGCTAATATCGCAAAACCGATGCCATATTTGGAATCAGGGCTGCAGAATTTCTCGGAAAACTTTCTAATACCATTGGGAATGAAATTAGTGTTAGATTGCATAATAAATGGAAGTTTGAGTTTGGGATAATCATTGTGGTAAAAAAATTGTTAATGAAACTCACGAGCCCAACCCTAAATAATAGATTTTTCGCTTACAGTAAGACGGATTTCTTAGAAGTGCTAATGAATGGTACTTAGCAATTTACTCGTCATGAATTTGGCCCATTTTTGTTCGGATCAAACAAAAGTCGAAACCGCCTCTATTTTCACTTCGTTAGAACCAAAGTACTGCGTTTTTCAATATATATATATATATATATATATATATATATATATATATATATATATATATTGTTCTTTACTATGAATCAGTTCAGAGCGCGCCCTCTCGTCAAAAGACCAAACGGAGCGTACTAGTCGCGCTGATTTATGATATACCCATATTTCCGACTTCACAAAAACAGAAAATCAGGCGAACTTCCACTCGACTGGTGACGAGACAAACCAATCACAGATAACAAGAAAATCCAATATGGCGACATACCCAATTTTGTTCACGTTATCATTTCAAATAAGGCGCTTCTAATCGTCTTTTCTGAATTGCTTTTTATTGTTCTTGGTTGGAGAATGATCGGCCTGGATCAATTAATTTGTAACGATCTGGCTGGCCTGGTATTGTGATTAACATTATATGGAAATTCAGTGTAAAGACTGCTTTTGGGTCAAAAGGAACCTTGCTTTTGGGCACCGTCAGACGATTTTTTGGTGCCAGCGTCTGATAAAGCAACAAATTATTGGAGCCAGTAATATGGTGACCAGAAGTGAGATAATTACTCGATTTTTATTCATAAGTGACCAGCAAAATATGGTCTTTTACTCTAAGTCCGAAAATCGATATATTTTTTCAATACTTCCAAGAGACGAGTTCTTCGGGGATTGGATAGGTTTTTTCTCGCCTTTCTTTATCTCGCTGCATTTCTTTGCCTAATATTAGTTGTCCCAAACAAAAAAAATTAGCCTATTTTAACTGCTCAGCAACGATATTCAGTAGATTCCGGTTAAGTGGGACACAATTGATATACAACGACTTGACCCAATTAGGCGGCTGATCCAGTTATATAAAGCGACCGATAAACAATTTCAGGTTTCTTTTTTTTTTTTTTCTTGCATAGAATTTCTTTTAGTCTTTCTTCCACAGATTCATCTTTCTTTCTTTCGTTCTTTTTTTTTTCTTTCCTAAATTCATCTTCTTTTCTTCTTTTTCTTCTTACTTCTTCTTTCTTGCATTAAAACACCCCTTTGCTTCTTTTCCTTCCTTTATTAGACTTTATTCTCGCTTTATATCTTTATTACTTTTTTCCTTCCTTTCTTTCATTCTTTCTTTCTTGCGTTCACAGACTCCTTTTCTTTCTTTCTTTCTTTCTTTCTTTCTTTCTCTCTTTTTCCCACGGATTCCTTTTCTTTCTGTCTTCTGTCTTTTTATTTCGTTCATTTTTTTTTCTTTCTTTTATTTTTTCTTTCTTAACTGCCTGCTTTTTCTTTCTTGAATTCATAAATTCATTTTCTTTCTTTCTTTCTTTCATTCTTTCTTACTTTCTTTCTTTTTTGCAATCAAATACACTATTCTTTCTTTCTTTCTTTCTTTCTTTCTTTCCATAATAATAGTTGTACTTAAAAGAAAACTTAAGCATATTTTGCCTTTCTATCTGAAATATTCATTAGCTGTCGAGTGAATTGGGAAACAGTCGATATTGAACAGTTAAGCGGCTGCTCCAGTTATGCGATGTAAACCCGAAGATATTTCAATTCTCGTATATATATATATATATATATATATATATATATATAGAGAGAGAGAGAGAGAAAGAAAGAGAGAGAGAGAAAGTGAAAGAGAAAGTGAGATACATACAACCCAGAACGCTCATTTTATAGGACCTTACCCAATATGCAAAAAATGCAGCCGATATATTCATAGCCCCGCTGACAAAGAAACATATGTTTAGCAATTGCCCCAAATATTTGAAAAAAACGACATTTTACCTCTAATTGCTTTCTTTTCAGAATTAAAAAATGGAACATTACTCGAAAACCAAATTTTATTGCGATAAACGTAATCAGGCAGACATTTAGTCGAGCTTTATAGCTGTGAATATTAACTTCCGGGAAAAAGCTAAATTGTGGTTTTGGGATGTGTTCAAATAATTATGAGCAATATGGTATAATGTTTAAATACTCAAGTCATTTTTTATATCATCTGCATAAAGTTGCAAAGTTTTCTCGCACACTTTTTAAATTCGATCGTATATATATATATATATATATATATATATATATATATATATATATATATATATATATAGGTCGGCTTGGGCTGTCTAATAAGCGGACTGCACCTCAGCAGAAGGGTAAGACCCTCCTCGCAAGTTTCCTGGAAATGACACTAAACCAACTGCATGTGGCGGCCAGGCTCTAGTCTCTAGTCCTGGATCTTTTTGTAATATGGTGTACCCATTGATTACTCCCAGATTCACTCTGACCCGGAGTGATAGTACCTGTTATGTTTCCATCTATGGATCAAATAGAAGTATTCTATCATTTACTGTACTTGAAACTATTTAACTGAGTGTAAATAATTAAGATTCAATATAATCCTCTAGATGGCAAAGCATGAAAACATTTAACTGTGTGCAAACAAATGATTAATATCTAATAGAATTATTAGTATTAAATATCAATAGTTGAAACCTTTTAACTGTGTGCAAGCAAATGATTAATATTAAATTTAAGAAATAGAATTAGAAAGTAATGCATGAACCAATTTAATTGTGTGCAAAAAATAGGGATTAATGTTAATTGGATTAGAATTACTAATGTTAAATAGCAATACTTGAAACCATTTCACTGAGTGCAAACAAATGAGCTCTGAGTTGTTTAAAAATAATGATACTTACAATCTATTCATTTACAAATAATATATACATATGTGTCTGTGTGTACGAGTATGTGTGTGAATGAGTGTGTATTAACAGGATTTAGCACTAAATAACCATTAAAGTTTGATATGCCACTAATCCAAGTAACACACACACACACACACACACACACACACACACACACACACACACACACACAAGCACACACATATATATATAAATTGTATCACAAAAGTGAGTACACCCCTCACATTTCTGCAGATATTTAAGTATATCTCTTCATGGGACAACACTGACAAAATGACACTTTGACACAATGAAAAGTAGTCTGTGTGCAGCTTATATAACAGAGTTCATTTATTTCCTCCTCAAAATAACTCAAAATATAACCATTAAAATCTAAACCCCTGCCAACAAAATTGAGTACACCCCTAAGAAACTACAACCCTAAATGTCCAAATTGAGTACTGCTTGTCATTTTCCCTCCAAAATGTCATATGACTCATTAATGTTACAAGGCTCATGTCTGTATAGGGAGCAGGTGTGTTCAAATTTGTAGTGCAGTTCTCACACTCTCTCAAAGTGGTCACTGAAAGTTCCAACATAACACCACATGGCAAAGAACTCTGAGGATCTTAAAAGATGTATTGTTGCGCTACATGAAGATGGCCAAGGCTACAAGAAGATTGCCAACACTCTGAAACTGAGCTGCAGCACAGTAGCTAAGATCATCCAGCGTTTTAAAAGTGCGGGGTCCACTCAGAACAGGCCTCGAGTAGGTTGTCCAAAGAAGCTGAGCGCACGTGTTGAGCGTTACATCCAAATGCTTTCTTTGAAAGATCGGCGTAGGAGTGCTGTCAGCATTGCTGCAGAGAATGAAGAGTTGTGGGGTCAACCTGTTAGTGCTCAGACCATATGCCGCACTCTACATCAAATTGGTGTGCATGGCTGTCACCCCAGGAGGAAGCCTCTTCTGAAGACGATTCACAAGAAAGCCTCCAAACAGTTTGCTGAAGACATGTCAACAAAGCACATGGATGACTGGAACCATGTCCTATGGTCTGATGAGATGAAGATTAATTTGTTTGATTCTGATGGCTTCAAGCATGTGTGGTGGCGACTAGGTGAGAAGTACAAAGATAAGTGTGTCATGCCTACAGTCAAGCATGGTGGTGGGAATGTCATTGTCTAAGGCTGCATGAGTGCTGCAGGTGTTGGAGACATATTTTATTGGGGGAAACATAAACTCCCACATGTACTGTGAAATACTGCAGCAGAGCATGATCCCCTCCATCCAGAAACTGGGTAGCAGGGCAGTGTTCCAGTATGACAATGACCCCAAACACACCTCCAAGACGACCATTGCTTTACTGAAGATGTAAAGGTGATGGATTGGCCGAGCATGTCTCCTGACTCGAACCCAATAGAACATCTTTGGGGGATCCTCAAGCAGAAGGTGGAGATGTGCAAAGTCCCAAATATCTGCCAGCTCCGTGACTTCGTCTTGCATCAGTTTTTTAGTGGCATAAGAGATTCAAGAAAGGCAGGGAGTCTGTGAGGAATGATAAGAGGTGTTGGAAGAGTAAGGAATCAATACACCATAGTTGATTGGCCAAAGGGTTAGGGTTAGGGTTACTATGTTGAGGTTTTAAGAGAGTTCAGGAAGATATTCCGTCGGAAGAGGCCAGCACTCTTCAATCGGGTCAGTGGCATTTCCACCAGGACAATGCACCAGTCCAAAAACTCCATCCTTGTCACAGACTATTTGACCAAGATTGGCATCAAGACAATTTCTCACCCTCCCTATAGTCTAGACCTTGCTCCCTGTGACTTTTGCTTATTCCCTAAGCACAGAGGCTATCGTTATGAGACAATTAAGGAGATGAAAGAGGCTGTGACGAAGGTCACTGACACGCTCACACAAGAGGACTTCCGTGGGGCCTTCCAGAAGTTGTTGGAACGGTACAAGTGCTTTGCAGCCGGAGGAGATTACTTCGAAGGGGACTAGAGCTTCATGTGTGTACTATCAATAAAAGTGCCCATATGAAAAAAGTCTGGAAACTTATTTAATGATCTTCGTATATATATATATATATATATGTGTGTGTGTGTGTGTGTGTGTGCTTTGGTCTGGTTTGCTTTTTTAATGGCTAGTAAGTGAGTTCGAACTCCTATCTCGCTATTACGTTCACTTTCGGAGTAATACAGAGGGGAAAGGCATTAAATCACTTATCCACTCCTTGTGGTTTATTTAAAGCTAAAATCTGTTTCTTTTTTAAATGTTTGTAATATCATAACTATATTTTACTTTGTATTTGTTTTGCATATAGTTATATGATGTTGATCATTCTTATCGAATACAAATATTTTGCACACAGTTATATGGTTTCAAGTATTCTTATCTAATACTAATAATCTAAAAATCTGTATGGCTTCCTGCAATCATTCCTAGTAAGTAATAATAACCACTTGCTTTCATTCAGTTTTATAGTTTTAACTATTCTGAACTAATACTTATAATTTTTACACAGTTATGTCTCCAAGTATTCCAATACCATCTTAATAATTTTCGGAAAAATAATATTTGATCTATAAATGGCACCCTAACAAGTACTAATTGTCTGAGTCTGACAGAACAAGGTAATTATAACAATTAAAGAGCACTCCACACTCTCGTGAACTCCAAAACTGGTTTCAAACTACCAAATCCTTTTGTCTCATACACAGGACACCCACTTTTTAGGATATCATACCCAATGTCTGGCGTATACAGTCGATGTATTCTAACCCCCAATTGACAGGACAATGTATAAATGTAAGACCACACAAATCGCTCTGACAGCATGGAGATGCCTGACTCCCCTTTGTTTAATGGCATATCAATCTTCGGGGGTTATCCAATGCCAAAAGTATCCTTATAGAAGAACAGCAGTGGTACTATTTAACTCATAGATAGTTGTATAAGAGGGTTTATGCCTTTTTCAAGCGTATTATTCTGAAAGTGAAATTAATTGTGTGACTGGAATTCGAACTCTCTTACAACGATGTCGCAGTACAGCACGTCAGCACTACGACACGAAGACTCCAACACACATACACACACACTCGCGCGTGCATATATATATATATATATATATATATATATATATATGTGGGTGTGGGTGTGGGTGTTTGTGTTTGTCTGTATCTGTGTGAAGGCGCTTATCGTGTAATTGTTACCGTCGTAGAAAATTTATTCTACAAGTAAGTGATTTATTTCGTCACTATAAATCTGCTCAAACTATAAATAAGATCGACTTATACACAAGTATATACAGTTTAAGTACAGAGAGAGAGAGAGAGAGAGAGAGAGAGAGAGAGAGAGAGAGAGAGGAGAAAAGCGAAAGAGAGGGAAGAGAGTGGGTCGTAATGAGAGAGAATGTAAGAGCACACGTAAGTACGTCCGCACACATATACATATGCTTCGTGCAGTTAGAGAGCAAAGGCTGCCTGAAATGTGGGCTAAAAGGTAAGAGAAGCGATGAAGACGATATTGTTGATCGATACAGATTTTCAGACATTTTTGCCTGACGTTGCCTAGTAACTAAGAATCTCTACGTAGATTTTCTAAACTGAAAAATCTCTCCTCGGAAAAATCCAACAAACTTTGTTTTCAGTCTTCTATCATTGTTGATATTACGTCTGTAGTTTTAGGTTCATTTAGCTTTTCTTTCCTACTTTTTTCAGTAATTTATTTATTCTTTCAACACAGACTCCTCAGGCTTGTCTTTTCACCTTTACTCTTTCTTTCACAGACTCGTCTTTCTTTTCACCCTTTCCTTTCCTTTCTTTTTTTTTTTTAATAAACTCTTTTGCTTTTCTTTCTTTCTTTCTTTCTTTCTTTCTTTCTTTCTTACGTAGAAAACTCTTCTTAATAAATTTTAGTCGTTTTCTTTCTTCCAGAAAATTGTCTTTCTTTCTTTCTTTCTTTCTTTCTTTCTTTCACAGACTCGTTTTCTGTTTATTCTTTCTTTCTTTCTTTCTTTCTTTCTTTCCGAAACTCGCCTTTCTCTCTTTCTTACTCTCTTTTGTTCTTTAAAAAAACTCGTTTTCTATTCATTCATTCATTTATTTTTTTCTTTCTATCTTTCTTTCTTTCTTTCTTTCACTGACAAGTCTTCTTAAATGTTTACTTTTAGATTTTTTTAATTCTTCCACAAACTCTTTTTTCTTTCTTTCTTTCTTTCTTTCTTTCTTTCTTTCTTTTATAAACTCGTTTTCTTTTCTTTCTTTTTGTTTCTTTTTCTTATTTTCTTTGTCTTTTTTCTTTTTTCTTCTTACAATCACAGATTCATCTTTCTTTTCGTTCTTTATTTTTCTTTCTTTCTTTTATAAATTCCTAGTATTTTATGTGTATATAGATATATACGTGTGTATGTGTGCGCGCGCATGTGTGTGTGTGTATGTGTGATTGATAGAGCCAATTTACCTATATACAATATATTCAAGAGTGTGAATACTGCTTAACATGAATCCCTGTCACACACACACACACACACACACACACACACACCTCCTCTATCTATATCTCTCACTCTCACTCTGTTTTTACCTCTATCTCTCACACACACATACACGCATCACATATATAATAGATAGATAACAAGGACAAAGTCATTCATTTTAAGCGGATGACAACTGGTTAGAATTAAGTTTTCCCTCTAGACAGGTTACTATACCAAGAATAAATAGCATAGTCTGTCTTATTATTAACTCATAACATCGGGTATAGATGGGATCATGCCTTCTTCAAGGGCATTAGCGTGAAGTATGTGAGCGTATGTGTCTTTCTTGCTGCGTTGAAGATTTTTATGTAATATAAAATCACGTTTAATCCCTTTTCTTATTGAATATGTTGACGACTATAGACTCATTTTAACATGTCGAAGATAATCAATTTATAAATCAATTTTTACTCACTTAATTATCGTTAGCCAGCTTTATATTCTTAATATATGAAGAATATATATGTATATATAGGCACGTCAAAATTTAAGTGTATATAATATATATATATATATATATATATATATGTGTGTGTGTGTGTGTGTGTGTGTGTGTGTGTGTGTGTGTGTGTGTGTGTGTGTGTGTGTGTGTGTGTGTGTGTGCTTGTTTAATGTTTATACAAGCCTAGTTAAAGATCGCAGAATTTTCCTTTTTAAGATTTTATGTTTTCAGTCTTGCATACTTGCTTGATTCTTTGTAGTAGGGTTCAATTGACAGCGAAAGTGAATATATATATATATATATATATATATATATATATATATATATATATATATATTCCTTTTTCCCTTTCACTTTCGCTTTCCAACTATTATCCATGGGAAAGACATGAAGCCTATTATCTCCACTGCTGTTGGTTAAATATTACCGCTACTGTTCATCTAAAAGGATGGGATCGGCATTAAATTACTGAAGATTGAGCGACAGCAAGTTTCAACACTTCTACAAAATCCTCTAAATATTCTAGCACATCTTATTAATGCTGAGGTCAGATTTGTCTCAAGTTTTCCTCTGGTATCCAAGCACTCCTTCCAATTTTCATTAACAAAAACGCCGAAAACTAACATAGAATTTAACCTAATAAATGATAGTGCCTTTTAAAAGAAGAATGAATGAGTCGGCTGGTCATGTTTTACGGTATATCAACTGTTGTGGGCTATATAATAAAAAATCCTGCTAATATATATATATATATATATATAGATAGATAGATTGATATACATTTATCATAATTTGTAAGTTTGTAGGTAATTATTCTTTAAACCAGCGAAAGCTCAATCATTTGTACAGTTAAATGCTTTCAAATTTTTCCAATACTGATAATTCTAAATGCTTCCAAGTATTTCTATCTAACACTAATAATTCTATTACATATAAATAATTTGTTTTCACACAGTTAAATGGATTCAATTATTAATATTTCATCACATTTCTTGCTCCTTTAAAGATAAAATAAAGTTGGGTATTTCTTTGGTGAAGAGCAATTTGAAGACTACGTTCGAGACAATTCTCCCTGGAGCTAGGGTTTGACATCACTAGCCGATTGGTCGGGCCGGGTTTCTCTGACTGACCCTAATGTACAATAAAGGTCAAAGGGGAATGTTACAACTTCGTCAACCCCTCAGTTGCCGGGTCAAGGACAGCTCAACTGTCAGGATCCTGAATTAAGAAAGATTTTATAAGAAAAAAACCGGACATTGGCCTAGCGGTTAGAGTGTTCGCCAATGGCCCGGGAGACCTTGGTTCAATCCCAGGTCGAGTCATACCAAAGACTCAAAAAATGGTACTTGATGCCTCCTTGCTTAACACGCAGCATTATAAGGTACGGATCAAGGGTAAAGTGGAGAAATCCAGGAAAAGGAGTAGTGCCCTTCCCTACACCTTGGTGTAGTAGCTATCGAAAAGGGAGCCTTTCGGTCACCCTCGACTATGGTCACCAACTTTACTTTATTTACTAATGGTTTCTTAGTTTGATGACATATCAACATTTGTGCGTTATTTTATGCCAAAGTTATCCATGTAGAAGAACAGAAAGGGTTCCATAAAGTACGATCACTAGAGGGATAAGGGTGTTCATAGATTTCCCAAGGTTATTATTTCGAAAAGGAATGTAATAACGCGACCAGAGTTCAAACTCCTTTTCTGCAATCTAGTATTCCAGTAAGGGACTCTCCCCTTAAATGAAATCAATGTCATCGAGACTACAATAAGTTCACAAAAAAAGTCAACAAAGTTACACCAAATATTAATTTGAAATTTCTTCTTTAACGAGGTAGACCTGAATTTTTGTGCTGTTACATGTTCTTAGTTTTGGTTAGTAAGTTTTAAAGCTGCAGAGGTCATCTAATTATAATACTCTATAATATCCGTTTTAGTTGTATAATGTTCCACCAAGGGGAATAAAATTCAGGAATATTTGGTTAAGAATAAAATTAAATTTTAAAAAGAAAATTAAGGTTTTACTTATTTATGGACGATATTGGATGCGTCAAATGTTGCATTTATATTTTCGTTTCAAAAAGAAAACAGCAAATTTTCAAGTAATGTAGTTAAAATTGAAAAAAAAGAAGAAAAAAATGGCGACTGATCCTCATTGATAAGCAGTAAATTAAATTCAACTAATTAATTGCTTAAAGCAATTTGAATCAAAAAGTAAATCGTTGGATTTTTTATATCGCTTTTTTTATTGTTTTAATTTTTTTTACAGTAATTTTCATGAGTTTTCTGAAGTGAGAAAAACACAGAGAAAAATGTAAAATAACACAGTTCTACAAAATGATTAAAATTGTTTCGATTCTATGAATTGATTTGTTCCGTCATTTATGACCAAGATCAAAATTACTTTTATAAATTTTTCCATCACGTCATTGTTTAATATAAAATCAAATAGAAACTTTATGAAAAAATGAGCAAATAATAAATTCCAACACACACACACACACACAAACATATATACATATATATATATATATAATTCACCAACCTCGAAAGCAGCGTCTCATCTCCCAAAAATGGCATTAATACGCGACTAACGAAGG
>OY757918.1:64887068-64889568 GCA_963585895.1 Sepioteuthis lessoniana | reverse complement strand
TTATTATTATTATTATTATTATTATTATTACCTAGGAACTTTGAAGTTATTCATTTGGACGTTACCCAAATTCCCGCTCTATCTCATTCATAACAAATTCTGGAAGAGAAACGAATTTTCACATACCAGGGCCATTAAATAAACCTTCCTTGAATTTAACTTTTCACTAGCTAGAAAACCTTTGGCAGAAATAGAAAAAAAACAGGTTCACTCTTTTAATTAGTGTTCGACAGATTGTTTCATTAATCTAATTTTATAAAGGAGACAATTGATAAACTATTAAACAAATAAACTAATATCTATCTATCTATCTATCTATCTATCTATTAAAACAGTCAATAACTGTCAACAGGTGAAAGTGACGCTTTCTATGCTTTCCTGTTTAATTCAAATGTTTTACGCAGTTTTATGGTTTCCAGTATTCTTATCTAATTCTAATAATCTATACGCAATGATTTGTTTTCGAGAAAATATTTTACTTTAAAAAATCATTTGATTGTAGATAGTTATATAGTTTCAAGTGAGTAATAATAATAATCCTTAGCAAACAAAAATATCTGGATTCTCCAAGCTAGTCGATCTGATAATGTTTTTGACACCAACATTTAAATTTTTCTATTAGTAAATTTTTTAAACATATTCATGTTTATTAAAAAATCAACTGTAATTTTAAACATATATTTCAATAGTAGTAAGTATTAATTTCCAAATTGTCTCTGAAATAAATAAATAAGATAGATAGATAGATAGATAGATAGATAGATAGATAGATTATCTTTGTGTGTGTGAGTGAAGTTAGACGAAAACCTATGATGAAAAATCTAAAAATTGTATATGTGAAAAAACGTTAGGTCAGATAGAAAATTAGACTAATTTTTTATTTTTATTTTGGTTGGTTGGTTGGTTTTATGGCATATCAACATTTCTAGGTTATTTAATACTAAATCCATTTTTATACAAAAATCAGTTTTATTTTAAACAATTTATTTTAGCATGAGTACACAGTTTAATTGTGAAAAACATTATCTATTTCAAGCTATTCAATTTAGTCAAACAGTAATATTTCAAACAATTCAGTTTAGCATAAGTATGCAGTTTAGTTCCATTTAACCCATACATAGGGCCCTATCAGGTGCTACAACTCCAGGCCAGAGTGGACCTGAGAGCGTTGGCAATAGAGGGGAGCTCCAGAATCACTGGAACCTCACCATTAGATTGTTTAGCGTCATATCTAGGACACTCTTTGGGGGGGTCTTACTCCTCTGCAGAGGTGCAGTCCGTATATTCTACAACCCCAGCAAACAGGGCAATAACTTTTTTTTTAAATTCAGCTCCCTAAAATAAATAAAGATCAAATGATAACATTTCTTTTGTATATCCAAATACACAATGAAAAGTTGGTTGCTTGTATTTAAGGTATATCAATTCATTTAAGTTATTTGATGCCATTCACTGATTATAAATTTTTGCATCGTTTTTGTAAACGAATTATTTGTCGGTAATATTTTTAACAAACCAGAGATCATTTGTTTCTACACAGTTAAAGGATTTCAAGTATTACTATTTTACACAACGAATTCTGTTCATCACAATTCATTCATTTGCTAAGAGTTAAATATTGCGATATAATGATAATAATTTAAATGCCCAGTCAGCTGGGGCTGCAGAACACACCGACTGCTTCTCTGCAAAGGGATAAGACTCCCCCAACGAGTGTTCTGGATATGACACTAAACAATCTGATGCTGAGGTTCCAGTAATACTGGAGCTTTGGGGAATGCGGAGTACTCCTTTATTGCCATTGTTCCCAGGTTCACTCTGACCCGGAGTGATTGTACCTGATAGAGTCCTCTCTATGGATCAAACAGGACTTAATTGCGTAATCGTGCTTAACTGAATTGTTTGAAATATTTTTTGACATTGAAACTGTACTACAGTAAACTGAATTGTTCGCAATAGAAATATTTTCACATTTAGCTGAGTGTAAAAATAATTATACTTATACAATACTAAATTGTTTGAATTAGAACTGTATGATTAAACTGAATAGCTTGAATAGAAATGCATCTGACAAGTAAACTGTGTATTATGCTGAAGTGAATAGTTTGAAATAGAACTGTTTATTTATATAAGATAGATTTGGCATTAAATAATCTTCAGGGTTGATATGCCATAAAACCCAAACAAACAAATGAACAAACAAGCTAATAATTTAATTCAACAGTAATTTGTTTGCACACAGTTACGTGGTTTTGAGTATTGTAAAGGATTAAAGAATTCTATCTGGCCCATAGATGGGATCCTAACAAGTACTACCATTCAGGGTCAGGAAGGACCAGGAAGCAATGTCAATGAAGAGTTCTCTACATTCTCTAAAGGTTCAAGACTGGAGCCCGTCAATCAGTCGGTTTTGTGTCACATTATGAACACTCGTTGATGGGGTACCTTCTGCAGTGTATCCTACAGGCCCAGCCGACGATCCTAGAGAAGTTGAATAAAA
>OY757918.1:64867068-64882068 GCA_963585895.1 Sepioteuthis lessoniana | reverse complement strand
GAATTAATCATTTGTTCTCTCACACAGTAAAATGGTTTTAAGTATTGCTATTTAACATTGGTGATTCTATTTAACATTTATTCCAATCTAATACGAACAATTTGCACACAGTAGTATGATTTCAAATACCTAATAATAATAAGCCCTGGTAAATCATTGCACATTTCGATGAGATCCATAGATGGGACTCTAATAGGTCTTTTTACTTCGGGTTGGAGTGGTCCCGAGAGTAATCATAATGAAGGATACTCCACATTTTCCAAGCTCCAGGATTGGATTCTCGCCATCAAATGCAGTTTAGTGTCATACCCAGAATACACGTTGTAGAGGGATTTTACTCCTTTGCAGAGATGCAGTCGGAGTATTCTACATCCGCAGCCAAAAGGATGGGTATATAAAATCAGAGAAGGTTAAATATTAAGTAGGAAGGCGGAAGAATCTATGAAGGCTTAAATTCCAAAGGCTCAATGTCTTCTGACTCCTTTGTAAGACATCTCTTTAATAAAATCGATTGCAATGTGTTTCTCTCGGAAAATCATTAACAATATAATTTTTCGATGCATAAAGTAGCATTATTCTGTCGATAATATTTCCATTAATTTCTGGCCAATGCCAATACTTGTTGATCCTTATTTGCAATGCATTGGCTACACATCGAGTGCTGAAATTTTCATTGATAAACTTAAATTCTGTGATACAAAATTTGTCGTCTGATCATCAATTTTTTTCCATTGGCAGCAGAAATATGTAAATCTTTAGTACTATAACCAAGCATCGAAATGGTGGAGTTGAGATGTAGTCAGTGGACAGTGATAAGATGAATCTAATTTAAGGGTATGTATGCCCGATTTTTGCACTACTGCCAATATTTTCGGTCATTATATCAGATTCGTCTCGAAAGCAATTAGACTACTTTTATTCTATTTTTCAGATTAGGAAGCTTGATTGAAAATCATCTGATCAATGTTGATCCTTAGCACGAGTAGAAATATTCAGTTCATGTTTGACTCTCTGAATTCCCATTCAGCAAAGAAATCTTCAGTGGTAACAAGTGTGACATGAAAAAAGAGAACAAGAATATCGAAAAGCTTTATGGGATCAACTTCGTCAATCTTCAGGACAGAAGCAGGTTAAAACAGGCTTACGGAGATCAAGTTCTATTTTTAGATGACTCTGGGAATTTTCGGAGGACGAAGACGAATCCTGTTCTGGTCGACTGGCCACTTCACGAACTGATGAAAATACGGCAAAAGTGAAGGACTTTCATCGTATCTAATCCACGTTTAACAGTGAGAATCATTAATGATCAATTAAATTTGAATCACCTGACTGTTTCTGACACTTCGACTAAGGACCTGGGCATTCATAAAATGGGCATAAAGCTGGTTTCCACAAAATTTAGTCCCTGCAAACGAGTGTTTGATCCAAATGATTTTTTTGTGTTACCTTAGACTTCTTTATCTGAATCTGACCTGTTTCTAGTTTTTGTCCTCCCAAATCCAAACCCTACTCCACGGTTACTATTTGCTAACAGAAGAGAACATGCAGTTGATCGTGACGGTTCAAATGAAAGCTTTTGAAAAAAATTAGTGAAACTAAGTTCCAATTCTTTATAAGGATTTTTGAGGTTTTTTTTAAACATTTAACTTTGTACTCATGCTATTTGCAAAGAAGAAAATCCATTTCTTCTCCACCTGTTACACAATAGATTGGTGTGATCTCTTATTAGCATAGAGGGTAGGTTATTCAAGTAAGTCTAACCTCAACGGTTAGACTTATTTAGATAACCTACCCTACGAAAATCACAGTTGGTCACCTGGTATGAACTCGAAGTCAATTAGAGTCCACAGCTCTGATTGGATAATTTTAATCAGGTGACCAATACGTTTCAAGAGTTTAGAAAACACGTTGAAAATCTAATTGAATTGATCTGAGGCGTCGACTATCACATATATGAGAATGACTCTACATATTTCTCCTCCATGGAATTAAGTTATATGTCATAAGAATAATAAACTAAAATTCGAACAAAACAGTACATTGTTAATTGAATGACCACGACCAGAGAAACCGGCGAACACCTACTCACGACATACGACGGCACTAAAAAAGGTCCTGTGAATGATATTAAAGAGCTTGTGGTGGGGAGGCTCCAGTTCTGGAGATAGGTGGAGTAGGAAATCACCCCATAAAGCTCTAAAGTCTTCGCTGATCCGGAATAATAGTTGCCTTTAGGGTAACATGTATCCATCGGATAGGAATATCTAAAACGATGTAAGTGGGTACAAATCAGCGATTAGACCCAGTAAATACACGAAACAGCGATATGATGCCAAAGTTACGAGTAGAAGGATTGGCATTATCTTTATGGTAACATGAAAAATCCCTCATTTATTTGCATAAAATCTGAGTATTGATGTTGGCGGTAGAATCAATACTTTCTCAACTTCAAGATAGATAGATAGATAGATAGATAACATGAGAATAGTTGCTTGAAGCAGTAAGATCGTGTTAAAGTTATTAGACAGCAATACTTGACACTGTAAGCAAATGAATGATTATTATAATCGATAAAAATTGTGACTCAAATATTTGAGCCATGAAATGCTAGTTAAGGTTAGGAACGATTTCGAAGGAAATAAAATTGATGACAGAAAAAAAAATTAGATAAGCAATCTGATTGATTTCTAGTGATTTCATTTTCATTGCGATAATCACCCTGTTAATGCGTTTTAAAATACACTAACTGTATCCCCGACAGAGTGGTAAGTCCTCCCTCGCCCCTCAAAAAGAGTGTCCGGTTTTTGACACTAAATTACATCTGGCGGTAACGATCTTTTTACTATTTGACAAAAACCTCTTAAGAAAAAACAACAGAAAATGTAAATTCAAACTTACAATGAAGAAAATTCCTGAATCCCTTGATATGAAATAAACTTAGACAGATTAACATGCCGTTATGATAAATAAACAATCAGTCTTGTTTCTTTCTAGATATTCCTCCTAGCATAGTGTGGTGGATTGTGACATCGTAGTAAGCAAGTTCTAACTCCAGTCACTCTATTACGTCCACTTGGCATTGGAAAATGAATGAAACCCCTTATTTTCCTAGCAATGGGTTAAATAGTACCACTGCAGTTCTTTTGCACCGATGGTTTTGACATTAAATAACCCTCAAGTGTTTAAATGCCACCAAAGAATAAACATGGTGAATAAAAAATAAAGGTATTGCTTTTAAATCCTACATGTGGTATCTTGGGTCACGTAAACAGACACAGGTGTCCCCGTGGCGTAATATTTAAAGTAGTGGACAGTGGCCCCAAAGCAAGTGAGTTCAAATTTCAGTCGCGCTATTACGCTTACTTTTGAACAAATAACCTTGGCGAAAGTATAAACCCCTTATCTTCCTAGTTACGGGTTAAAAATATCACTGCAGTTCTTCTACAACGATGGCTTTGGCATTCAATAAGCCATGAAGGTTGATATGCCATTAAACAAAGAAGCCATAGCAAACCATAAACAACTACTTGCTTCAACTACTTATTATTACTGCACCTCCAAATCGAACAAACTATTACACATACAAGCCACTTCGTTTACAGATTTTCATATAGTTCTCTCCGTGTTTGTTACATGGCCCAAACTGTATGCTATTCACCACAGTAAATTGTACATCTGGGAAAACCTTATTAGTCGCTAATTACTTCCGAGACGATAGCCGGAAGACGCTTGCAAGATGCACATTGATAACGAGGCTGGCATATCAGCCATCTAATTAAATCTATGCTACATTAAATGCTTTATTTGATAAGAAACGAGAGTCGTCTGCATCTGGTAAATGCCCGGATGGAAGTTAAGGTCCATACGTTACTTGTAGTTCTTCCGTCATGAATGAATCTTTCCCATCCTTTGTCTGTCATTCATTCTTATGGATCTACTTTCTTTCTTTTATGAACTCATTCAATTATTCATTCATCCACTCGTACTTTTAATCTTCCTTCCTTTCTCACAATAAAGCCGTTTTTCCTTCACTTGAAAACATTTCCACAGTTTGTTTTTCATACAGATACATCGCCTGTTTAAGAACTATCCGTCCTCGTAAGGACCGTATGCAAAAAAAAACTCTCTTAAAAACAACTTCACAAAAAATGTAAAATAAATATACAATGAATATGATTCCTTGACCTTTGAGCATAAAATAACCCTAGATTAGTTGGCATGTCATTAAAATCAATCAAGCAATCAATGCATAAATCATTCCACTACGTCTGTCTTTCTGTCTGTCTCTCTCTCTCGACTCTCTCTCTCTCTCTATCTCTCTCTCTACACTCCCCTTCTCTCTCTGTAAACAGCACTTAACACTGACTGTATCCTCTGCAAAGGGTTAAGAACCCTTCTCATGACACTTTGCATATGGTGGTGAGGCTGCAGTTCTAGAGCTCTTGCCATAACACCCAGGTTCACCCTAACCCTAAGTGGTAGTAGCTATTAGGTTAACATCCAATCGAATATCAATGATTTCTAAACATAGAAATTATTGGTATTCGATTGGAACGTGAAAACCCCTATAACTATGCAAATATTTGTTATCGAAAGGGAATAGTTATTTGAAGTTGTATAATTGTGTGTAAATTATTGGATCAGAATACTTGATACCGTAGAATAAACTGCAAATTCTTTATGCTTCATTGGAATTATTAAGGCCATGTAATGATGATTATTATTAAACCAAAATGTTTGAGTAAAAACTGACACCAGCAGAACTTTGAAAATATAACTAGTTCTGATTATAATTAAATATTTACAAATTAATTAAATTTCGATATTAAATCACCTATAAATGTTTACTATTAGATGAATAAAACCAAACCTTTCCTCCACACCCGTCTGTCTCTCTCTGTCAACCTGTCTTTGTTTGTTTCTCTCTCTCTCTCTCTCTCTCTCTCTCTCTCTCTCTCTCTCTCTCTCTCTCTCTCTCTCTCTTTCACATATACAAACACACACA
The DNA here is from genome assembly GCA_963585895.1 of Sepioteuthis lessoniana. NCBI lineage: Eukaryota > Metazoa > Mollusca > Cephalopoda > Myopsida > Loliginidae > Sepioteuthis > Sepioteuthis lessoniana. The sequence continues at coordinate 64,877,063 of OY757918.1, read as the reverse complement.
GATACTATCTATCGATCTATTTATCTTAGAGATGAGCATCCGTGGTGAAATGAATAACGTGCTGGACTGCGATGTTGAAATAAGCCAGTTCGTATTCCAGTCGCGCAATTACGTTCACTTTGGGAAAGGTATGAACCCCTTTATTTCCTGCCAGCTAAGGGTCAAATAGTGCCATTACTGTTCTTTTACAGGGATTGCTTTGGTATTTAATAACCTACGTAGGTTGATATGCCATTAAACGAAGAGCCCAACTTCTACATATCTATCAACTTACGTTTTTTCTTCTCTGTGTTTCTCTCTCTCTCTATTTATATATATATATATATATATAGAGAGAGAGAGAGAGATACATTCGTCAGCTCACATCTTTCTCTCTCTCTCTCAAGCTATGTCTGTGTTCTTGCATGACTATTTATCTACACTTGTAGCCCGAGGCTTTATAAAATTAATAAGAAGTAAAACAATAGCAACTGTCGATGAAACCAGATCATAACCACACATGATGTATTATTCGAGCGTCTTAATAGATAGATAGATAGATAGATTAAGTGAGTGAGTGAATGAATGAGTGAGTGAGTGAGAGAAAGCGAACGAGATATATACAGATGCCGGTGAGTGTCCGTGTTAACATTAGTTTAGTATTGGCACAAGGACACAAATTTGGGAAGCACAGTCAGAATATGCGCTCTTTCTTCGCTATAATAATTTGATTGACTAAATCACTTATATGGATCTTTGTATCGACAAAAACGTTTGGTTTGCTTTGGATTTATTGCATATCAACCATTGTAGGTTATTTAATGCTAAATCCTCTTTATACATATATGATTTTTTTGGTTTGCTTTGGTTTTATGGCATAACAACCATTGTCGGTTATTTAATGTGGAATCCTGTTTTTACAAATATATTAAATGTATTATTTGTAAACATATTTTGTAGACACACATAGTTAAATGGCCCAACAGTTCTATTTCTAACAATTCAAATTTTGAGTTATCAAATCTAAATGGTTCCAAGTATTACTATGTATGACTAACAATTCAATTAAAAATCTGTCATTTCTTTTCACACAGTTAAATGATCAAACAGTTCTATTTCGGAGAATTCAGTTTAGCATCAGTCATTTGTTTCACTCAGTTTAAATGTCAAACAATTCTATTTTACCCATAGATAAAACTCTGTCAGGTGCTACAACTCCGGGCCAGAGTGGACCTGGGAGCGATAGAAATCTTCAGACTGTTTAATGTCATAATAGGACACTCGTTGGGGGTCGGCATCTTATCCCTTTGCAGAGATGCAGTCGGTGTATTCTACAGCCCTAGCCAACTGGGCTGTATAAAAATGTATAAGAAGTGAATCTTTGAATTATTTTTCATTCTAAAACTAAAAATTTAAATAAAGACGCACACACCTGATGCATACACCTGACGCATACACCTGTATTAACTTACGTCAAAAATCAATGATGTCTAGACATCTAGACTGCTGTTTAGTTGACTTGATTCATGTACGTTTAATCTATTTATTCTGTTTATTGCAAGAGTATTGGCCAGTTTTATTAATCTTTTTATTCAGGTTGGTTGATTGGGTTTTATGGCATATCAACCTAGGTAGGTTATTTAATGCCAAATCCTGTTTATACACACACAAAACCACACACACACACACACACACACACACACACACACATATATATATATATATATATATATATATATATATATATATATATATATATATATATATAAAACAAAAATGAGAAGTCAAAAAGAAATAATTATTTTTTACAATTGATTCTAAATTCTCGGCAGGAGAAAAGTTTTAGCGAAAAAAAGTTTATTTGTTGTTTTTTAAAGTTCTTTGAATATTTTTTTGAATTCCTTCCGGTCAGATCTTCTAAAAGTCAATTACTTACTAAACTTATGCTCATTGTGGCACAAGGCTAGAATTATGGGAATTTTTGTGGGAATCATCAATTTTTCTATCTATTACACACCGAAACTTAATTAACAACAGTCTAAGAATGTGTTTCAACTGTGTTTATCTAAATTACATCAGGTTCTATATATCTGTGTTAGATTTAGGACAAGGTGTAACTTAAATACATAGAAACAGATGTAATGTAGATGTGTATGACTAGATGTAACTTAGATACATAGGACTACGCAACGACTCTTTTATCATCATCTAGCTGCTTTTGTTTATACTAAAGGCAGTGCATTTAAACAACTACTTGGACTGGACTTATTTTTTGTATTGGTTTCTGTTTTATATTCACGTGAAAGAATGGTATTAAAATGATTAAGTGATACGTAGAAATGTTTGTTTATCTGGATAGGCTTTTAATCGGTGTATGCGAAGGGCAAGATGTCTGATAGTTTTGTACAACAACTGCATGTCAACTAATTGATTAATTGAACTATCATTAATTAAACAAGGTCGATATTTACGGAGCAAAATTATCCCCTACAAAAAAAAAATTTAAAAAAAGAAAACGAAACGAGCTAAGCAACGGATGTTTGGCACTGAAAGATATAGTATTAAACTGGCTCGACTGGAAGAGAGAAAAAAGAGGAGATAAATAAATTGTTTGTCAGGAAAAAATGCATTCACTTCCGATTAAAAAAGGTCGGTGAAGAGGAGGTGTTTGTTTGTTAGCGTGGCTCTAACAACGTGAAAGAAACAAGAACGTCAAATTCATGATTTGATTTGGTTTCATTGTTTAATGGCATATCAACCTTTGCAGTTTATTTAATGTCAAAGCCATCTTTCAAGAAGACCTACAGTGGGACTATTTAACCAATTGCTGGGAGGATAAGGGAGTTCATGCCTTTCCAAAGGGTATTTTTCCGAAAGTGAACGTAATAGCGCGACATGAGTTTAAACTCGCGTACAACGATTCCGCAGTCATGCACGTTAGCCATTACGCCTTGAGGCCTCTTTCCTGTGTAGCTGTTTTTTTTAAATTTTCTTTGAAAACAACCCTATAAATACGAATCCTCTTAAGACAGATCAATTTGACCCATAGATGGGACCCTAAACGATAGAACCTGCAAGTAATGGTAATGAAGGGAAACCCTACACGCAAACGTTGTCCAGAACTGAAGTCTCATCTTCAGATGCTGTTTAAGGTCATACTCAGGATATCCCTTTTTTTGTGGGGCAGAGGTCTTACCGCTCTGAAGGGATTCAGTCAGTATATTACAAGCCCCACCATCAGAGTAGATATTTATTTAACTTCAATTGACCAAAAGATTAATTGAGGGTCCATTAATTTGTTTGCAATATATATTTTCATGGATATGCAGATTTTATTGATATAATAACCAATTAATCTTGGTATTTATCAGAGATGATAATACATGTGGCTGACATTGCTGACTGTCAACTTGCTCATGCTTAACACCGAACCACCGCTATTGATACTTAGCTGGTAATATTTACCAACCCCTCCGCTCGGGCAGGATATGACACAAGGTCAATTTTTAAGCGGAGTTTAACAGGTTTGAATTCAGAGTTTTCCTTCTCCTAGACTAGTTGCCTCACCAAGGCTGAAGAACCTAGTCTGTCTTACTATTTACCCATAGCTGGAGGGAGAATAATTGGATTCATACCTTTCCCAAGGGTATTAGTGCTATATGAAATGCAATCAAAAAAATACTTAGCGTTGTACGCGAGTTTGATACTTAGCTGGTGGCGCATGTATAAATTCACACATACATGCACACGCATATACATTTGTAAAACATCTCAGGCCCATTGGTTACGCACACAAATGTTCACACAGTAGTCAATTTTATTATAAAGATTTTCCCAAATAAAAAGCATACTAGATTAAAGTATATCACATTATCTGCGCATAATACATCTGGTCTTATATATCTAAATTACATCAGGTTCTATAAGTATGCGTTAGAGTTAGGATGAGGAATAACTTAGATACATACACACAGATCTGTCTATATTTCTGAGATGAGGTATTATGTACATTATTTACATTTTTCGAACTAAAAAAAAATGCAATGATAACAGCAAACTTGCAATATGAGAACAGGTAAAAATGGTTGCTGAAGACATTAGTAATACCCAGAAATTCATATATAGATGTCCTCAAGGACACATGGCACGTTGGTTAGATCCAGTGACATTCCCAAAGAGTGTGTGTTCAATACCCGGTGAAGGCAGCGGAGAACTTTCATAGGGGAAATTAACAGGAGATAATTGATAACTGACATCCATTAAACATGGCTCGTGGAACTAGAACAGTCTACCCCGGTTAGCGAAATAAAGGGTTAAGTTCAACGTTCCAACCACCTGAAGACGCCCGAAACATTCTGATTAACATGGCGACAAAGATGAAGAAAATAGTCCGATAAAAACAGATATAACGTAAAAACAATGGACCAAATGTAACTTAGCTACATGGGGCCAGATGTACCGTAGATACATTGGACCAGATGTAATAAAGATTCATTCTAGCAAATGTAACTTACATGTAAAGGTCTAACGTAGATAGATGAGTTATAACGTATCATGTTTACGATTACTTAGCAAGATGTAGCAGTCACACTTTCTTTGTACACGTGTTTGCATTTAGCCCCATGGTCAGGATGTAACACAAGGTGATTTCAAGCGGAGCTAATCTGGTTTTAATTCAGAGTTTTCTTTCCCTTAGACTGATTGCTGTACGAAAGACCCCAGTCTGTCCTACTATTTTATCATAGCAGTGGCAAGAAGAGATGGATATTTGTCTCTTTCTCCCACCAGACAAGACTTGACACGAAGTCAACGACCCGAAGGTCGATTATAGTGGGGAAGGTCTGGCACAAGCCGAGGCTCGATCCCTGCTGGACTATGCTGGTCATCGGTCCACTTGGTGCAATGTGGGCCTGATGAGCCTTGCTGGACATGGACCCAAATCTGTGTCCAAGCACGTGTGCCTGAGTATTGCTTAAACTGGACAATAAGGTCCAGTGCTATACCAAGGGGACAAAGGTGTCAATGCTGCAGCTCGCCAACCCGAAGGTGGCCAAGCCGAAAAGATGGACTCATGCCTTTTTCAAGTTTGAAGATAAAGGCAAACAGCCTTATCCTGGTTTTGAACTCGGGTGGCTGAACACAATTCCTAAGATAATAACCATAGCGCTACGCGTATGTTTATTCGTTGTGTAGTTACTCTCTACGCGAAAAACTTCCTACGGTGTAAGACTATATATATATATATGTGTCTTTCCAAATATAAACGGGTTCGTAAAATGCCGACGAACAACTGCATTTTTTTCGTCTTGCGCACCCCTTGATATCATTATCTTCATCATCTAACTCACTTACTCTGTCCTTTTTCCGCGTGCGTTTAATTTAATATAACTATGCAACGCCTTCCAGGCAACAAGTCAATCTTAGAACATCAAGCTAATTATCGACTTGTCTGCGCGCGCGAAAAATTCCCGCCAACCTGTAAAACCGGAATCCGAGCGCTCTCTCCACTCCTATAAACGCACATGTTTTTCTGTTTACACATTCAGACCGAAGCGTAAGCGTAGCGGTAAGTGTACATGTAAACATGCTTATACACGGTAAAATAGAAACTAAAAATAAAGACATGCACTCGTCTTATATCCGCTGCTAGCATTCTGAGACACAAAGAAGTGAGCAAAATGCATATGTACTCTGACAGAAGTACACATTGACCTACACAGCAAAAGATACTTTTATGTATACAAATATATGTAAGCACACTTAGAAATTACAGTAAATGCACATATACATGTGCATGCATGCACATTTGTAAACACACACCAAAAACCCATCAGGTGCAAACACACAAACATGCAATTTAACTACGAAGATTTCTCAAATAGTAAATAGTGTATGTACGTATGTATGCGTGTGTATGTTTTGTACATGCAAAATACCTAGATACGCGTACAATAATGAATAAACAATAATATTATACAGCTATATATATATATATATATATATATATATGCCCGAATAAAAACGATTTAATTTAAATGTAACACACTTAAGAAGGATATGTAAATTAAATAAAAATGACATGGATACGTGTGTGTCTTCATACAAATATCCATATGTGTCCGACGTGTTTATTTTTGTATGGATGCAAAGAGGGAGAGATACGTAAAAGAAGAAGGGGAAAAAAGACAAGGGGAGAAAAGTGAAAAAAAAAAAAAAGACTTACTGATAAAAGTGAGAAATGATTATATAAAGTTAACATGTTTCCTCTTGTTTTCCAAGTTGTTGGTTAATGGAGTTATTTCCCTTGTTTTTCGCAATAAATACACTATTTGCAGTTACTTGCAGATAACTGATTTATTTTAACCTTTGGACGATATGACAATTGAATTGGAGAAAATCGACGTTTCCTTTTTCAATTTTTTTTCTCTATTTGCGAAATCTTATCTTTCGTTTCGTTCCTTCTTGCTTATATTCGTTTTCATTATGAGTTTTGTTACTATTGTTGGTTTCTTTTCAGATTAAATCTTTTTCATTTCTTTTTCATATGTGCTTTATGTATGCTGTTTTCAGAGCATTTTGTCTTGTCATTTGTCCCCGAAAAAATGGCTCAGTATGTCTTCATACAATTAAATTAGAGGCCTTACTTGAGCAATACGTCACTGTCAAATACCCGGAATTTATTTTAAAATTATTGGCCAAGCATCATACACAAACACTGATGTGTACATTCGAACACAGACATATACACAGATGGGTTTCTAGTACAGATGTTTACAGAAATCTATATTTTTCTTGCATAATGTTTGATTGAGTTTTACCCTTAGATGAAGTGAATAACAAAATAAGGGAATTATGTTGAAAAAACAAATATGTATGTATAAATATACTAATCACCCCCTTTGCACAACCGGGTGGAAACACAAGGTCAATCTTAAACAGAGTTTAAAAGGTTTGAACTTCAAGATTTCCTTCTCCTGAGCTAGTTGTCATACGAAATTTAGAGAGCCAGTCTATTTACCCGTAACTAGATGGAAAATAGTTGGATTCATATTTTCTCAAGGTCCCTATGTTATATGCAAACAGCCTCGTCAAAGATTTGCACTCGGGTTGCCCTGTCCATTTCACACTAGGATTATCATTACACTACTGACGTATTCGAAAAACAAATAATTCAAGTAGATGTCATTTTTAAATACCGGTAAATTTATTTTAGAATAACTGACTACAAACGCTGATTACATACATCACACACAAATTCACACATGCTTCTGGAAGAAATATTAGCGGAAAACTGATCTGAATTTTTCATCAATAATAATTGAGGAAAATTTACTCCTTAATGAAATAAATTGTTTAAGATGGATATTGTATTGAAAAACAAATAGAATTTTTTTTCATCTTTAGGCTACTGTTCTAATGTTGATTAACCCAGGAAGGTTGATATACCGTTAAAACAAGAAACCAAACCAAACCAATACTCGAAACCTGCCCGATTATAACACAATTTCAACGGAGGATGAACCTTTTGTATTGATATAATTAAGTATCAGATGTTCAAAGGATTCTGGAGGACTATTCTTGTACAAGGATGGCTTTAGCATTAAATAATCCACAAGGATTGATATGCCTGTGAACAAAAGAAATTAAACCACCTTGCTATATTTCCTGTGTCCTTTTCAACTGATGCAATACTGGTGGCCTATTTCAGATCTGGAGAAAAGTAGATATTTAAGAGTCTGTCAAAGTTGTTGATGTCTTTCAATTAGGCTCAGTCCATTAGAAAAGGGATTGGGATATCTAAATGGATTCGATGGTGATGGAGAGATATTACCATAGTATTGAAGAATACACGCCATTTTCTCCCTCATTGCACAATCAAATTCAGGTCGGCTGATAGATCTGAGACTCTGTGAATAGTTTTGAAGTTTCTTGAGGTTACATGATACAGCGTTGTGACATCCATAAAGAGGTTGACAAATGTCCTGAGTAAGTAGCCAGATAGATCATTAATGAAAATAAGTAAAACAAGACTTGGCTCAAGGACAGGGCCCTGGGGAACTCCCACATTTATTTCATGTCCCTCAGAAGGTTTTCGAGATAGCATAGAATAAGATCGAGTTATGTAGATATCAATATAAGGAAATAAAGAAAAATATGAACACACAGAAGTCTATACGCACGAGTGCACATACGCACACACATAAATTAATTCGGTAGATATAAGAAGACTGAGATAGATAGATAGATAGATAGATAGATATGAACACATTAAAAGGCGTTCGTCATTGTCTTTGGAAATTGACACGACGACTCGAGTCCAAACCCTAGACGAGGCTGTTTGCATTTCCCATAACACTAATACATTTTAGAAAGAAACAAATCTTCCTGTTTTCATTCTAACTCTGGGTAAATTGTAGGAGAGAATGATATTTTTTTATCTTGGTATGGCAACCGCTTTATGAGAATGAATACTGAATTCAACTTTGGTAAACTCCGCTTAAAAATTGTCCTTGTGCCGCATACTGCTCTTACGTAGGCGTTGGTAAATATATACAGAGAAACAAATTGAGATAGATAGATAGATAGATAGATAGATAGATCTGAAAGGTATAGACAGAAATCCACATGTTGTAAAAGAAAATTAATCATGAGCAGATCGTCATGCACACACACACACACACACACACACACACACACACATATATATATATATATATATATATATATATATATATATATATATATATATATATATATAAACTAAAGTAGATAGATATAAAAAGACTGATTTCAAACGATACGAATAGAATAACATACATACATATATACCGTAAATTGCGGCGTAAAAGTCGACTTTTAAGCCAGAAAAATCTCAACTAAACTAGGGTCGACTTATACGGCAGAGATAAATTCCAACAAATTTACAACAACGTGGTCAACCATTGGAACAGTGCTTGTAACAATCGATATTCACTATTCACAGTCACCCTGGCAGACTGACACAAACATTAACTCATCTTTGGTGAATATATCAAACAAATTAACGCAGAGATTAACACAAAATAATAAAACTTCAAAAGTATAAGAACTATATTACCGCAGCTGATTCACTGATTATAAATACTAATCGGAACGTCACAGCACCGAGGCAGCCAGCCAGTCAGCAAAAGTATGTTGTTTACTTGCGCTATCACATGATAATGCAAAAGATTGCAAATACAGATTAATATAACCTTTAATGAATAATATTGGAATGTTTCATCTCCAGCTGATATCATTCTGATTACAGAGAAAATTTTCATACAAGATGCACTAAGAGAATCGCAATAGTTTAATGCGACATAACAATACTTTATTGATATACAAACATTGGCATTATTGTACTTAAATGACATAACATTTTAAATAATGGTTACATTGAGGTTATTTCATTGATGATGAAAACTTTGATTCTACCAGTAGCTACGTTCACTTTCGGGCAAATAGCCTTAAGAAACGTATGAACCCACTTATCCTCCCAACTATGGGTTAAATAGTTCAACTACTGTTCTTCTAAAAGGATGGCTTTAGCATTAAATAACCTAAAAAAAGGTTGATATGCCATTAAACAAAGAAACCAAACCAAACCTACCAGTAGCGGACTGCATGTTCGGGGATCGACTCATACAACTGGTAACAGTCGAACCCAGAGTTCTGAGCTAAAAATCTTAAGGTCGACTAATTTGTCAGATCATCTTATACGCCGTGATTTACAGTTGATAGATAATTCATATCTATGTTGAAAATAAGAGATATTTATGAGTTGGTTAGATGGTTGTTTTGTTTTACGGCATATTAACACTTTTTAGGTCATTTAAAAGTTTCAAACAATTCCGTTTAGCATAAGTACAGTTTTTTATTGTTAACATACAGTTAAAAATCAAAACAGTTCTCTTTCAAACAATTCCGTTTTGCATAAGTACGCAGTTTAAATGACAAAACAGTCCTATTTCAAACAATTCAGTTTAGTATTAGAA
>OY757918.1:64804568-64862068 GCA_963585895.1 Sepioteuthis lessoniana | reverse complement strand
AGACTTAAAGGTAGAGATAGAGAAGAAAAAATTATCATGATTAGAAGAAGAAGAAGAAGAAGAAGAAGAAGAAGAAGAAGAAGAAGAAGAAGAAGAAGAAGAAGAAGAAGAAGAGCACATGGGAGTGAAGAGAAACAAAACCAGAAGAAAAGGGGGATAAAGGCTACTAATTAAAACAATATCAATTTATCATTATTCTTAATTTATCAATGTTTGCTTAGTACACACAGACTTCAGTTGGTTTACCGTACTTGCTGTAACTGAGTGGTCGCCCATCCTAGAACAGTACAGACTCATCATTGCTTGAGTTGTGCTATCTGACGGGAATCAGTGCTTTTAGCCTGACCAGACTGGACGCCAATAGTAATGTTTTAATTGTAACAATTACCTCTTATCTCAGGGCTCACGCGATGTGAGTTTTATTGAGCTAGGCTTGCAGACCATTGTTCGATTCTCACTGTGTGCCTTATTCTTCTAGTCTTGTGCTAAGTAAAGGTTAGCTTCATAAATAACAATTACCGTTTTTGACAGGTCAGTGTAAATTTTTCCTAACAACTCAAATGGTAAAATTGGCCTTGTTGATTAGAACAGTTTTGACATTTAAACTGCGTACTTATGCTAAACTGAATAGTTTGAAATAGAACTGTTTATTTGTATGAAAATGGATTTGGCATTAAATAACCTACTAGGGTTGATGTGCTATAAAACCAAACCAAAGCGACCCATAAACAAATTATAAAATATACATGGTGCAACATTGTGTGGGTACTGAATGTTGTCACATGACTCCGATGGCAGGAAGGAAACGACAAACGTATTATATCCCAAAAACCCACTTTTGTTTATTTACTTGTTACATATTCATAAATCAGTCTCACAAAAAGGAAAGAGTTGTTCTTTCATTTATAAGATATTGTTCCCTGTGAAGTGGTGCAGTTTACCGAACTCCCTATGTTAGTCGACTATTTCTTTTCGGCTTTGGAACTCATCTCAACTAACTTTTTGGATTTAAATAAAACTTTCAGATATCATGTGATCACCCATACCCGATCAACGAGCGTCCATATGATTTCCCACAGTTTCCTTAAGCAACATTAACGGAGATGAACTCTGACCTGTTTCGTTCAATCACGACAACGCAAATGTCCGAAAATATCCGTCATATCAGGGTGTTGAGAATAAAGAGCAATTATTCTTTTAAAATTTAGGTTAGGTTAATTTGTTTATCTTCATATCATATCACTATTGGTTATTTAAAACTAAAATTTAATTAATCTAAAAGCTTTGAAAGTAATATCTATATATTCAATATTCCAATGCCGTTTTTAATTTCACTTTTTATTAATCTCTAATCGTTTCTTTGTAAACAATTACTGATACGTGGTGCCTTCAATAAATTTGCAGACTTTATTGTACAGGCATTTAAAATTGTCCTCGAGTCTTGAAAATTCACTGTTATTGCTATATATCTTATGAGATGACTGATCAATTTTTATGATTTCAGGTTTAAATGAACAGCCACAGCAGGAATTGGAATACAACCTACTACTAAAGTCTGATTGTCACAGCTGGTGAATTTCAAAATTGCAATCTGGACATAAGGACACTTTAGAAGAACGATATGCAATAGGATTCTGTTTTAAACTTGGAAAAGATGCCACAGAAACGTATGGAATGCTTCAGACTGCTTTTGGACCATCTTGCATGAATCGAGCATCAGTTTTTGAGTAGCATAAGAGATCCAAGAGAAGCAGTCTGTGAAGGATTATGAGAGATGCGGGAGTAGTAAGGAAGTCAATACACCAGAGTTGATTGGCCAAAGAGTTAGGGTTAGGGTTAGGGTTAAGGTTACTATGTTTTAAGTGAGTTCAGGAAGAGATTATGTCGGAAGAGGCCAGCACTCTTGAAATCGGGTCAGTGGCATATCCACCAGGACAATGCATCAGTCTACAACTCCATCCTTGTCACAGACTATTTGACCAAGATGGGCATCAAGATAGTTCCTCACTCTCCCTATAGTCGAGACCTTGCTCCCTGTGACTTTTGGTTATTCCCTAAGCTCAGAGGCTGTCATTATGAGACAATTGAGGAGATGAAATAGGCTGTGACGAAGGTCATTGACACGCTCATACAAGAGGACTTCCGTGGGGTCTTCCAGAAGTTGTTGGAACGGTACAACAAGTGCATTGCAGCCGGAGGAGATTACTTCGAAGGGGACTAGAGTTTCATGTGTGTACTATCAATAGAAGTGGCCATACGAAAAAGGTCTGGAAACTTATTTAATGATTCTCGTATAACGTGTTCCTATCTAAGACAAAAACTTTGTAAACAATTATATGGTTTCAAGTATTCTTATATTACGCTAATAATTTATAGACAATTATATGGCTTAAACAAACTCTTTGTATTTAATAATAATCATTTGCTTGCATAGAGATAAATGGTTTCAAATATTCTTATCTCACATTAATAATTCTACTTAATGATGTTCCCACAGAGTAATATACCAAGTATTCCTAATAGGAATAATTTTCAATAAAATTTTTTACCTATGGATGGGAATCTAACAGATATTACCACTCTGGGTGACAGTAGACTTAAGAGTAATATAAATAAAGAAGCACTTTACACTCCTCAGAGCTACAAAACTGGAGTCTCACCAGTGGGTTAGAGTCATACTCATGATTCCCATTTTTTCGAAATGTTAGGGGATTCTTACCCAAATGTAAAGGATGCAGTCGGGGTATTGTAGGTCCCACTGCCAGAGCTGAAGACCAATAGGTTGAATCCGTAAGACATGCTGAGGTATTCTAAGGTCCATCCACAGGGTTGTATCTTATCTGTAAAACCATCTCATCTTCTCTACTATATGTTAATACTCCAGGTCAGAGTTTGATTTTGATTGATTTTTCGTTTAATGAAATATCATCCATCGTGGGTTGTTTTATGCCAAAGCCATCCTTGAAGAAGAACAGTAGCGATACTATTTAACCAATAGCTGGGGGATAAAGGGGTTCATATTTTTCCCAAGAGTATTAGTTCAAAAGTAAACGCAATAACACGACTGGAGTGTCAAATTGATTATTGTAGTCGAGCACATTAGCCAATACGCCACGAGGACTTGGCCCAATGGGCTGGAGTTGCAAAATACACCGACTACATTTCTGCAGAGGTGTAAGACTCCCCCAAGGAGTGTCCAGATATGACACTAAACAATCTGATGGTGAGCCTTCAGTAATGCTGGAGCTTTGAGGAATGTGGAGTACCCCTCCATTGCCATCGCTCCCAAGTCTACTCTGGCCAGGAGTGCTAGCACCTTATCAAATCATGTCTATGGGTCAAAGAGAAATGTTTGACATTTAAACTGTATATTAATACTAAACTGATTTTTTAAAAGAGAACTCTTTTTTACATTTAACTGTGTATAAACAAATTACTGATGTTTAATTGAATTGTTTGTAATACATAGCAATACTTAAAACCATTTAACTTTGTTGACATACTAAACTGAATTGTTTTGAATAGAACTGTTGACATTCAAACTGTACTTATGCTTAATTGAATTGTTTTAAATAGAACTGTTTTTACATTTAACTGTGTGTAAACAACAAAAAAACTGTGAACTTATCATAAACTGAATTGTTTAAAATTAGGTGAAATCATTTAACCGTGTGTCAAAAATCAGCTCAGGCATGTTTAAAAATGTTATCTACAAAATGTGTTAAGAAATCATTTATCTAATATATGTATTAAAATATTTGGCATTAAATGACCCTCAATGGTTGATATGCCATTAAACCAAACTAAACCAAACCACAGGGACTTTCCGCGATGTCAGAGTGGACTTGAGTGTAATGGCTATGAAGAGATACTTCACACTCCTCATAACTCAAGAACTGGAGCCTTATCACCGGATTAGAATCATATCGAAGATAAAACTTTTTTGAGGGGAGTAGGGATCTTACTGCTCTGTAGTTAGCTTATTCTGAGTTCCAACGGTAGAGTTTGAAATAAATAGGATTTTTTAAATATATTTTTCTGGTGGGGTTGTGTTTGAGATTCAAATCTTGATCCTTTATCGGGCGTATTCGGGTACATCTGCTAGTTTATCTTACTTTTGTCTCCTTATTCATTCACTTCTCATTTAGATTTTTTAAAAGTTTTTTTTAATTCCATCCTCTTTTGTGGCTGGTGAGCTGTTTTTCCGATCCACTAACCATACGGACAATTATAAGTATTATTTCTAACCGATAAACCCCATCTTCGCGCCCGACATACATTTGCTTTGCATCAAGAGATCAGTCATTTTACGAGACGCAGTTTCGTTCAATTACACTCATAACTAGCAACAACTCAAGTGAAAGAAAAAACCTTTTCCGCCTGGCTACGTGCATGGATATGCTTGACAGGAAGGGCAGAGAGGGATAGAGAGAGGAAAAGAGTGAGGTAGCTTCCATCGCAAAATCAAGTGAGACTCCTCATCTAATGAGGAATGTATTTCCCGCTAGAAAATTACGAAGAAAATTGCCTTTCTAACATTTACTTCCAGTAAGGCTATATATAGAGGTGATAATTAATTAAAATATTAAATTAATTAAATTAATTCCAGCTATGGAATAATATTTTAATAACCGCCTTCTAGCAGGTTGTAATCAATTTTAAGTCAAATTATAATAAGAACACAAAGTGTATTAAAAAGATAAGACAAAGGATTATATGATATCCGCCGACTAAGAAAACCTTTAATATATCGAGTCACATCCTATTTAGAAAATTGGCATTTAAGACGCCAAAAAACAAAAACATATATAGTGATACGTATGACTTACAAAAGGAATGATGCAACGAACGAAATCTTATGTACGGTCAAGTCACACGGATATCACTCGTTGTCAGATCATCGAAATTAAGCAGAGATTAATCTATTGAGTCCTAAGATAGGTAATCAAATAGGAAGAGTAGCGTAAGCAAATGATTGGTACAATAAAGTCCAAGCTCGTATATGTCCATACAAATGTCTATACTTTTTTGCTTGCACTTTTGAAACAATGACCTCATATTGGCTGATGAAATGACTTTGCTTTTGTATGAAGTAGGGGGATTTTGGGGGAGCATTCACATGCATTTATTTGGTCAGGACTTTTCAATCGTTGTATGAAGTACAAATTTCCAATGACATTTAGAAAGTTGGAATGTTGGGCCTAGTAATGACAACTTTCGAGTTAATTAGTTTATAACATGTGACAGACTTTAGTTTACCTTGTACCAGTCTTAAGAAACGATCCTTGATTTAACCTATAAAAGAACGCCAACGAAAATTTACCTTTCCGAATTTGAAGGGCAGCAATTTTCTGATATTTATCGATAGTTGGAGAAAGTAATGGGTTCATTCCTTCCTTAGGTATATCAGGAAAAACAAAACAAAACAAACGAAACTTCATGTTCATCAGGGAAAAAAAATGCAAATTACTCCAATGCAGAGTACCCGTCGTTGAGTGGCTAATGTGGTAGACTGCGACATTGTAGTAACAGAGTTCGAACTCAAGTTGTTTGCTTGTTTGTTTGTTTTTTTTTTGTGTTTTTTTTTTTTTTTGCTTTATGGCATATCAACCCTTGTAGGTTATCTAATGCTAAATCCATTTTTATACATATAAACATTTTTATTTCCATTAATTCAGTTTAGCATAAGTAAACAGTTTAATTATCAAAAACCTTTCTATTTAGAGCTATTCTGTTTGTTTGTTTGTGTTTTATGGCATATCAATCTTTGTTGGTTATTTAATGCTAAATCCATTTTGATACCAATGAACAGTTCTATTGCAAACAATTCTGTTTAGCATAAGTAAATAGTTTAATTGTCAAAAACATTTCTATTTCAAGCTACTCAGTGTTGTCAAAGTTTTAATTCAAACAATTTAGTTTAGTATAAGTATAGATTTTTCTTACACGCAGTAAAATGTCAAAACAATTCTATTTCAAACAGTTCACTTTAGCTTAAGTACAGTTTCAATGTCAAAACAGTTCTAATTCAAATAATTCATCTTAGCATACAAAACAGTTCTATTTCAAGTTATTCATTTTAGCATGAGAACATAGTTTAAATTTAAAAAACTGTTCTATTTCAAGCAATTCATCTAAGTATATGTATGCAGTTTGAACTCAAGTCGTGCTATTGCACTCAATTTCGAACTAATACCCTTGGAAAAGGTTTGAACCTCCTTATCCATCCAGGTAAATAGTATCACTAAGGTTCTTCAACAAGGATGACTTTGGTATTAAATTACACTCGAAGAGTTATATGCCATTAAACAAAGAAACCAAATCAAACCAAACACTCCTTAGCATTGTTTATATGTAGTAACCCATCTCTGAATTAAACTGAGCATCGCTGCTTAACTTCAGTAATCTGACAGTAACTGGTGCTTCCAGCGTGAATTAAAGCAATTACAACTCAGTAATTGTCTGGATTGTGTTCGCCACTGGTCTGGGAGACCTGCATTCAATCCCAGGTCACGTCATTCCAAAGACTTTAAAAATGGTACTTGATGCCTCCCTGCTTAACACTCAGCAATATAAGGTACGTATCAAGGGTAAAGAGGAGCCATCCAGGGAAAGGAGTAGCACCCTCCCCTACACCTCGGTGCAGTAGCAATAGAAAAGGTAGCCTTCGGGTCGCCCTCGACTAAGGTCGCCAACTTTACTTACTTATAGCTATTTTTCCAAGCCCTTCATTACAGACAAGTACAGGGATCGAACTCACTATTTATTAGTAATGGAGCTGCAAGTTTTTTTTAACATTGTGCCAAAATGAGAAGTCTTACTTGTTTTGGGCTGTAACAATTGTTGCTTATTAAACGAAGCTATCGACCAATTTAGTGAATCTGATTATTATAATATAAATTCTTTGTTAAGTGGTGTAGTCGCTAAAGTTCTGGACAGCGACATTTTAGTAAGCGAGTTCGAATTCCATTGACGCTATTATGTTTACTTTCAGACTAATAAAAGTAAGTAAAGTTAGCGACCTTAGTCGAGGGTGACCCGAAGGCTCCCTTTTCGATAGCTACTACATCGTGGTGTAGGGGAGGGCGCTACTCCTTTCCCCTGATTGCTCAACTTTACCCGTGATCCCTACCTTATATTGCTGAGTGTTAAGCAAGGAGTCATCAAGTACCATTTTTAAAGTCTTTGGTAGGACTCGACCTGGGATTGAACCCAGGTCTTCCGGACCATTGGCGAACACTCTAACCATCATGCCAATGTCCATACCCTTGGGAAAGGCATGAACCTCCTTATCCCCGAACTATTGGTAAAAAAGTACCATGACTGTTATTCTATAAGGATAACGATAGCATTAAATAGCCAACGAAGGTTGTTATGCCATTAAACAAAGAAACTAAACAAAACCTAGTCTTATTTTACAAATATGTTACAAATAGCACACGAATTACTTTCAAACATAATGGCCGTAGAAGGTGGTATTTAAGAGAGAATGAATTGATTTAAAATTATTGTTAACTCATTGATAGGGTTAACATTAATTAAAAAATATTTCGATATGACGAAAGTCTATTATTCAAAATCTGTCGCTCTGAGTAATCATGTCGATATAAGAACAGTATTTATTCGCTCTAAAAACGCAATAATTTAAGCCTGGCCTAAATCATCTGTATCCCTTGCGGCATATTCACTATTTTTAAGCTGTAATCTGAGCCCTTAAAGCAGAATTATCTCCCTTTTCACTATAACTCCCCAACCCTTGTCCCGTTCTCTCTCCTTCATTCAACCCAGACCTTCGATGATGCAATATTCTCCCCTGGGGCTTCACAAATGAAGAAAGCTAACTATTACTGAAAGAATTTCTATTAAACACCTTCTCTTTGTCAATTTATTAGTCAGCATTTGTGCAGTGGCCGGGACAAGGCGCAGCTGGAGCTATCAATCGTTTCGTCCCAGCGTTTGTCATTCTGTTTGTCTCTGCCTTCGCCTGAGGATACAAAAGTTACCTTCTACATCAGAGAGTTCCTCATCGTCTTACGTTCGCTCACTCTATAACTGTAGCATTCCTGGTGGTTAATCCTCGTTGCTGGATTTGCAGGCGGATTTAACGCAAAGAATGGAAATTCTGGAAGTACTATTCAAAGGAGGCCAAAAGAAAGGCGCATTTTAGAGAGGAGAGGAATCGGATTGAACATTTGCGAAGAGAAATTGGAAACAAATAAAATACAGAGAGAGAGAGAGAGAGAGAGAGAGAGAGAGAGAGAGAGAGAGAGAGAAAGAAAGAATGAAAGAAAGAGGAGGGTATGAAGGTTGCCTCGTAACTGGGATTTTTGAGTGTGTTTTTTAAAAGAAGAAGAAGAAGAAGAAGAAGAAGAAGAAGAAGAAGAAGAAGAAGAAGAAGAAGAAGAAGAAGAAGAAGAAGGTGGGACAAAGGGAAGATAATGAACAATTAGAAAATAGAGGCAAGAAGTGAGAAAAGGAAAAAGAACGAAGAAGGTGAGAAGATGCAAGAAGAGGGGGAAGAGAGATGGGAAAGAAATGAAGAAATGAAAAGAGGGAAGGAAAAAGTAGGAGGAGAAAATAAAAAAAGGAGAAAAAGAGGGAGGAGTAAAGAAGTAAATTGGAGGGAGCAGAAGAAAATCTTGTAGAAAAGAAAAGGTTGAAGGAGGAAAGAAGTAAATATGTCGGTGAAGGCAGGGAAGTAAAAGTAATGTAAAAAAACGAAAAATGTAAAAGAAGAAGAAGAAGAAGAAGAAGAAGAAGAAGAAGAAGAAGAAGAAGAAGAAGAAGAAGCGAAAGATACAGGAAAAGAAAAACTGAAATACAGTGAAAGAGAGTGAGTGTGTAAGAGAAAGAGAGAAGAAGAAGAAGAAGAAGAAGAAGAAGAAGAAGAAGAAGAAGAAGAAGAAGAATTGTATGTCAGAATTTGTTGCATATGAATAAGAGATTTTTTATCAGTTTAGCGTGGAGGTGTGTTTGGCGTAATGGCTATCGGCGCGGAAAATGGAAACGACGAATCGGATTGAAATTCCAACTAAGGTGGTTCACGTTCACTTCATGTTGATTTTAATGGTAAAGGCATGAAACTATGTATTTCCTACTGAGGTATTGGCAAAATAGCAGAACAGGGAGAGCCGTTTAACCATGTGGAATTGAATTGAACATTTACAAAAGAAATAGAGATGGGTGGCGACAGAGAATGGGATTTTAGAGTGTGTTATTTAACACGAAAAAGAAAAGGGATTTCAAGAAGAAGAAGGGCATGTTGCGTATGAATAAAAGCGTTTTCTTCCATTAAGCGTAAATAGTGAGTTAGTTATCGTCTTAGAAAATGGACGCGGTGAGCCATGCCAATATTGTGGATGAGGATGCTTGCCATTGGTGCAAATGCTCTTGTGAAAAGCAGGTATACATCTCTACTTCCCGAGCTGAGAGTAAATAGTAGAGTAGCCTCTACGCACTCGCCTTGATTAGAGCCACCGATATACGAAAAGGAAGACCATAAATTCAAAGCTCCAAACGTTAGCATGATGTACCACAACCCTCAGGCAGTAGTGCAGGTAAACGAAAGGCGTTCGAGGGCGTTCGCGATCGAGCGATGGGTCCAGCAGGGTTACCCACTGTCTCCTCTTCTCTATGACCTTGCTTTGGAGCCCCATTTTTAAAGTCTTTGGAATGACGTGACCTGGGATTGAATGCAGGTCTCCCACACCAGTGACTTTGGGAGAAGGAGACAAACGGGGAATTTTTTCTTTGGTTTTATTCGTTTTCGTTTTCTTTTCTCTTTCGGGTTTTTTCCCCAGCACATAACATTTTGTAAATAAAATCATGTTTTGTGAATAAAATCATACATTTCATTTCGGGGTTTTTAAGTAGGTCTTCTCACAGAGCAAGTGCAGTATTTTGGTGGATGTATCGTGTTTGCTGAAGGATGGTTGTCTATATATTGTATTGTTGAATGGGTCGGCGAATGTGGCTCACTAGGACCCCCTTAGATAATTTAGTTATGGCATGACCACTCACTTCCTCTCCTCCACAAAATCATAGTGCTTCAGCCCTCCATTTTGTATATAAAATGGAAATAAACGGTACTGAAAAATCTCGGTGACTTCCCAGCTTGGACTTCTTGATTTTTTACGTATACGACATAAGTTTTTTCAAAATTTTTTTGTGTTTTTTCTTCAAAGTTTACACCAGTGACCCTCCCCAAATAGGTAATTAGCCGTAGTTGAGTGGGAAGACGAGCCATTGGAATACCAAAGGAAGTCCAATAGTTTGTTTAGTCTAGTTTTGCAAATGTTACACAGCAAGCTTTGTTATATAGTCATTTACACGTTCATGCAGCATCACAACGACACAATGATAAAGACGCATGACAAACGACAGACGCACGAAGAAAGGACGCAGGAATGAAGGACGCAGGAAGGATTAAGATGCAGGAGGGAAGACACATGAAGACTTCTTTAGCAACATATATTTACCTCTCACTTTATTTGTAAGGTTTGCGTTTGACAGGATGCTGGAGACCGAACGTAAACTTCATATTTTGACCCCACTGTTATGACCGTCACATTGTGTCTTTCTTGTTCTCCTGATGTTGGGGTCTACTCCATCGGGGCTTTCCGAGGGCCCCCTCGGTCTGGTGTGGTCTTCCCTACCACATCTCGTCTCTAACCCTCTGGGAGTCTGCTGGCAACTGCATCGGGGGTTTCCGAGAACCCCCTCGGTCGGGTGTGGCCTTCCTTACCACATCTGGTCTCTACTGTCTGGAATTCTACTGACAACTGCTCTGGGACCCAAACTCAACTGAGTTAAATAATAACTCAACGCCCACACGATCGCCTACTGGATCTTTGAAATCGAATGTTTAATCGTCATCAAGCGGAAATAACTGTCATGCAGTTCAGAGGTTACTCTCTTCCGGTGCATGACTGTAATGGCAGAATGGGACCTTCACCTTTTCCCATATCATAAGCCTTAATCCGCCCACGCGATCTCTTTCGATTACTGGCCGTTGGAATGTGTCACTTCCTTCCGGTGTATTACCTTGGAATAGTATTTTTAGGCCGGGGCGAGGGGTCAAAATATAACAGCTTCACGACTATCTATATACCACCTTGGACAACATCGGTGCTGTGAAAGTGGAAGACCTGCAGTATGGGCAAATGCCAGTCTGCCATACGACCCAGGCATAGCCTGTGATGAGATCCAGTCTTGCACGACCAACAAATACCAAGATAAAATAGCTGTCGGTGTAAAATTTCCGACTGAGGTAATTCACGTTCAATTTGCCTTAATTTACTTAGCAAAGGCATGAAATCATCTCTCACTTGCCTCGCAAGGGTTTAATAGCCGAACAGATTAGGCTCTCTAGCCATGTAGGTGAGCAATATAGGAGGCCAATTCTGAATTCAAAACCTATTGGTTAGGTTTTCTTATTTAATGGTATTTCAACTCCCTATGGGTTACTAAATGCCGCTGTTTGTGAATGTTTGATTGCAATTATAATTATTAACAAAGTAAGTAATGTTGCCGACTTTAGTCGAGGATGACCCAAAGGCTCCCCTTTCAATAGGTACTACACCGAAGTGTAGGGGAGGGTGCTACTCCATCCCCTGGATTGCTCTACTTTACCCTTGATCCGTACCTCATAATGCTGAGTGTTAAGCAATGCGGTATCAAGTACCATTTTTCTGAGTTTTTGGTATGACTCGACCTAGGGTTGAACTCCGGCCTCCCAGACCATTGGCGAACCCTCTACACTATAGATCATTGGCCCGGTTATAATTATTATACTTATTAATAATTAATCATAATTTATCAACCCTTTGGGAGGTGCCCGTGATGTAATCGTTATCGCCGTAGGAAATGAACACGGCGACACAAGTTCAAATCCTGGAAGAGACTGATTGCATTTCACATAGCACTAATACCCTTGGGAAAGGTATGAATCCAATTATTCTCCCTCCAGCTATGGGTAAATAGTAGGGCAGACTAGGTTCTTCAGCCTTGGTGGGGCAACTAGTCTAGGAGAAGGAAAACTCTAAATTCAAACCTGTTAAACTCCGCTTAAAAACTGACCTTGTGTCATATCCTGTCCGAGCGGAGGGGTTGGGTAAATAGGATAATTTATCAACCCTTTGTGGTTATTAAATTTGATTTATTTCTAAGTGCTTTATAATGATTATAGTTATATTTCTAATGTCCCATTGCATTTTTTTATCAAATTTTCTTTATTCTTCGTTTGCTTGCAATTAGTTCTAAATTTTTGTGTCCTGGTTTTATACAAGATTGCGTAATCAAAACAACAGATTCTTCACGCTTCAAAAAAGTCGCCTGTAATAAATCTTGACAAAGATATCAATTTTTCTCACGGAATAAGCTAAACAGTATGTTTTGCTTTAAAATTACTTATAAGAAACGGGAGAAAGTAATTACTTGGACGGCTTACGAGATTGGAAGTAAGTGGCTTTACAACTACTGTTTCGAAGGGTGCTACATCAAGGATTTGTTCAAAACAACACACAACATCCTTTTACAGTTTCCATTTAAATTTTTCTCCGGGCGAATTATTGAAGTCCAAGTAGTGCAACCAAGCAGTAGTACTAACACGGCTACATCTTGGAAGAAGTACCGTTTTACTTTTTAACTGAGAGCTCGGATTTTTATATGGCTAATAACCTGTCAATAGCAATCCATGCCTTATCTATAATATGTTGACATCGTTTTCAGCAGATGAGATTTTGTTATTGATGTTGGAATAAATTATTATTTGAAACCTGATTTAATTCTCGATAACCAGTTGTCTGGAAAACGATTCTATACTCATCAAACAATTGCATCAGAGGGCTGATAATTATTGACTATAATCAACAGTTAATTGATTATTGACCTGCTAAAGCAGATAGCGAAAATGACGAAGGTATCGATTAGTTAAAATATGGAGCTTCTTGCATATCTGTAACCCAGACATAAATTTTGCAAGGCGATACATGACTATTTCTAGACCCCCAGGAATAGGCGCTGATAAAAATAATAAACTAATGGATCTTAAATCTTCGATAAAGTCTCTTTTCTTTTTATACAGTTTATGGTATAACATAAAATTGTAAAGTTATAATTCTTCTTTCTTTTGGAGAAAAATATGTTTCTGATTAAATATGAAACAAGTAGACAGATCTTCCGAGTAAAACGATAAAAGTCTAATTAAAGATAATAGTTAATATAAATATGATCGCTTGTAAACTTTGGTAAATTCTTTATTCCCCGAGCACCAAACGGGGTGTAGAATACACTGACTGAAAGGAGTAAGGCTTCCCTGCCAATAAAACAGATGTGTCCTCGGTATAATACTAAACGGAATCTGTTGATGAGGCTCCAGTTCTGGAGATCTGGTGAGTAAGGAGTACCCCTTCTCTACCATTACTCCTAGGTTCACTCAGATCGGATTGATAATATCTGTTAGGATCTAATCTATAAGGGGGGGGACTTCCTGTACTGTAGTGGCTAACGTTCTGTACTGTGACATCGTAGTAAACGAGTTCAAACTCCAGTCAAGCAAATTGCGTTCACCTTCTGACTAATACCATTGGAAATAGCAGGAAGCCCCTCATCCCCTAGCAATGCGTTAAATATTGTTGCGACAGCACGAGGATGGCTATGACATTAAATAACCTAAAAAGGTTAAACAAAGAAACCAATTTATAGGTCAAAAATATCTGTTTAATAATCAAATATATTCAATAGAATCATGAGCAAAAATACCTCTTAAAAAACAAGGCAAAAATGTAAATATGGAATCATCATCATCATCATCATGTCGTACCGCTAGCGCGGATATCCCTGACCCTCTCTCGCCACTTCTCCCTATCATTCATCGCTTCTGGCAGGTCTTCAGGGCTGCTGTATGTATGTTCGAACTGGTCGTCCTGCTTTTGCTTGGCCATATGCGGGGGTCCATAGGAGTACATCTCTGATGAGTACAATGGGAGTATAATGAACGCAATTCCCTAAAATCTAAGCGTAAAAGTACCAACTTGTCAAAATGCTTTCCACCCTGTCGGCTGGGGTTGAAGAATACGCCGACTATCCAGCTGCAGAGGGGTAATATAGAACCACAACCAGTGTCCTGGGAAAAACGCTAAACTGCTTCTTATGGTGATGCTCTAGTCTTGTCATTACTTTCATATCTACTCTCTCCCAGATTGGTAGTTCCTATTTGCACCTAACATATGGGTCAAATATAACTGTTCAATTATTTATTAAGGATTATTATTATTTACTCCTTTGACAGATTTTCACATCAGCGTTAGCTGACGGTCTTCCACAAAAGTTTGAGTTACAGCAAATCTCCTCAAGCCGCCAGGACTCTTCTCAGTATTCTGGCCGATCTCATTAATGCAATACTTTGGGTGGTCTCCACACATCTTCTTATTTCCAAGTCCTCCAGTCTCTTTAATAATCCTTCCGTGACCCTACCAAGAGCACCATATTATTATTTGTATTATTATTATTATTATTATTATTAGTAGTAGTAGTAGTAGTAGTAGTAGTAGTAGTAGTAGTGGTAATAGGTATTAGAAACCATAAGACTGTGTACAAGTTATTTCTATTACACAGGAATACTTGATGAATAGAATTACAAATGTTAAATCGCAATATCTAAAACATTTAACTGTGTGAGAACAAATAATAATATTGAATAGAATATTTAGTGTTAGATAGGAATACTTATAAACATTCAACTGTCTGCAAACAAATGATTAATGTAAAATAGAATTAATAGTATTAAATATGCACACATGAAACGTAATGGAAAAAAATGTAGCTATGACGTGAATTGACTTTAAAAACGCCTACGATATTGTCCCGCAAAGCTAGATAATAAACTGTCTAAAAATGAACACCGATATCCGACAAAGCCATAATGTTCATCACGGAAGTCATGAAAAACTGGAAAGTGGAGTTGACTACAGGAGGACAAATTTTACCTGAGGTAGAAATCCAGAGAAGTGTCTTCTAGAGAGATGCAATGTAACCATTACTATTTGCAATAGCGATGATGCCCCTTAATCACATAGTTAGAAAATCCAAAGGGGCTAACAAATTTACTAAATTGCAAGAAAAGATTAGTCGCCTAATGCACATGGACGACATCAAACAATTAGAATATGTAGTCCGGTTATAAGAATGAAATTTGTGATAGAAAAATGTATCATGCTAATAATGAAAAGTGGAAAACGGCAAATGACTGAAGGAATAGAATTAACAAATCCAGAAAAAATATGAACACTCGGAGAAAAGGAAACCTTCAAATTCTTGGGAATATTGGAAGCGGACACCATCAAACCAGTAGCGATGAAAGAAAAAATAACAAAAGGATATTTCAGATGAATGAGAAAACTTCTCGAAATGTAGCTCTGCAGCAAGAATCTCATCAAAGGGATAAGCACGATGGATTTCCCTTTGAAAGATATTCGGGAACTTTCTTAAAATGGACGAGGGAAGAACTTCAACAAATGAACCAAAGGACAAGAAAACTAATGACGATGCATAAGGCCTTAAAGAGATAATATAGATAGACTATATGTCTCAAGAAAAAGAAGGAGAGGGCTCGCCAGCATTGAAGATAGCGTCAATGCTGAATTACAAAGACTTGAAGAATACATAAAAAAGAGCAAAGAAAGATTTATTATAGTGACTACAAACAGCACAGACAGCTTAATTATCAACAGAACAGCAACTAGAAAAAAAATAGGAAGAAAAACAATTCAATGGATATTGCAAACCAGAATCCATCAAGGAGGATGAGACACATAAAATTTTCTGGCATTTAGAGATTCAAACAGTTCACCTGACCCCGACCAGATGACTAGACCTCGTGATAATTACAAAAAAGGGGGAACCTGCCGAATATCTAACGTTGTTGTCCCGGCGGACCACATAATGGAAATCAAAGAAAACGAAAAAAATACAAGCCAAAGGACTTAAAAACCTGTACAACATGATAATGACGGTGATACTAATTGTAATTGGAGAGAGGGAATGGTCCCCAAATGCTTGAAAGGAGGACTGGAAGAGTTGGAAATTGGAGGACAAGCAGAGACTATTTAAACAACAACATTGTTAAAAAACTAAGAAGAGTCCTGGAGACCTGAGAAGACTTGCTGTCACTCAAACTCCACAGAAGGACCATCAGCTAACGCAGGAGGGAATAACAAACAAGGAGTACAGTAATGATATGAAAATATAAAATTCAATCTAATTCTCAAATGTTTGAGTTATTTGATCCAGAAAAATGAAAATCTGATCCAATAAACGGATCTATATTGCCAGCGAGAGAATGGGATTTATATATTTATACTAATTATACTTATTTTTATTTATTTTATCTACTCTTTTTACTTATATTTTAGTACCCATAATTATTGAGCAGTAATTTGGTCAGGAGAGTGAATATCCCGTAAAAACGCAGACGTAAGTTGACAGCAGGTGACTCATGGTTTTAAGCGTTTTTTATTCATCGTTGTCGCCATAAATCAATTTTTTATTCTATTCTATTGCTTTTTTTCCTGTCATTTATAAAAGGTGCATTTTTATGTTAACTTTGCTGTCTTAGATGTTACGGGAGTTTTACATGGCATCAAGTGTGTTATTTAGTTTCAACACAACACACACACGCGCGCGTATATATCTGTGTGTTATATGTGAGAGTGTGTGATATAGACAGAAAGGGTGTGTATGTGAGAGTTTAGTGTAAAGTAGAGAAGAAGAGAAAGCGCTTTTGAGTTTGTAAAACGTGCCTGTAACAAACAAGTAAACAATCCTCTAATGTAAACAAAACAAAAAAGAACTGCTATTTAAACAATAAACAGAATTAAACGTTAAAATACGCCTCCTTCAAAAACATGACAAAACAATCTACTAAAAAAAGCTGTTAATGCACATTACTATAGTTTTTGCCATCAATTCCATACGGCCACTTAACAACTTTAAAATGGCAGCGAGAGGAAGAAAAAGGGGAGATTCGCAATGAAGATAAAACTCCAGTCGTCACAATAAAGTGTCAGGAGTCAAAGACCTGTTAGGAAGCACCTAAGGAGAAAAGATGCATCTTTTTTTTTTCTAAGGCCATAAATTCTTCTTGTGTCAAAGACATACGCTTTCAAGACGCTGTGTGACTTTGAGAATTCATTGTCTGTAAAAATTCGTTTTATGTTAATTGAATTCAATGTCGTCTTTTTATTCTGAAGTGACTCGACGCTGGCTTATATGCTGTCTCATTTAGTGAAACTGTTTTCACACTTCTTTTATATAAACATGGCCGATCCAGATTTAAAGTTCTAACAAAGTACAATCTTCTTTTCTTATTTCTTTTTCTTTTGCTTTCTTTTTTCTGGAACATCAATTTACCGAAGCTCAACGTGGAAGTGCCAAAAATTTATCGATCAAACCAAAAAGGAAATTACTTTAAAAAAAACTATTAGATTATTTCGAAAGGGTTAAAGAAACCGGAGAAATGATGTGCCAGTTGTGTTGACTGACTGATTGATTTTAACACCATGTCAACCCATCGAGGGTTATTTCATGCCTAGAGATTAGTGTATTACGTTCATAATTAAATTTGTTTATATAGTTTCTTAAGAAATTTTTTCACACAGTTATATATCAAACATTCCTATTTAATGCTGTGAAACGGTTCCCAATGCGTAGAAAAGGGAGGGTAGGAACTGGAGATCTGAGCTCGTAACGAGATCATCCCGACCACATTACTGTTCAAATGTTAGAATACTAAGAATAGTCCTAGAGACCTGAGGAGACTTGCTGTCACTCAGATAAAAAAAACATCAGTTTAGAACTGTTATGAAAATGCTCACAAGGAATAGCGGCCAGTACCAGCAATGACAATATAAGGAGGAACAGAATAGCAACAAAAACTAGGAAATAGAAATGAAAAGAAAAACAAATGTATAAATATTTCAAGCGACGAACCGGCGAAATCTCACGCGAGAAGATCTAGACATGGCAAAGAGAGGGAAACTAACAGAGAAACTGAATCTCTTCTACTAGTAGCACAAAACAACGCCATAAGGATTAATTATGTTAAAGCAAAAATAGATAAGACGCAACAGAATAGCAAGTGAAGGTTCTATAGTGACCAAAAGAGTACAAGACTAGTCATGGGTGGGGAAAGTGATCTACAGCAAATTGGGCCAGAACTAAAATTTGAGTACACTAACAAATGATATATACACAAATCACAATCCGGACTAGAGAATGAGACGCTCAAAATTCTCTGGAATTTTGAAAAACAAACAGATCACCAAATCCAGCCCAGAAAACCAAACTTAGTGATAATTAACAAAAACAACAACAAAAAAAAGACAGAACTTGCCCTCTAGTGGATTTTGATGTCTTAGCGGATCACAGAATGAAAATCAAAGAAAGCAAAAAGAGAGACAAATACTTAGACATTAACAGAGAACTAAGAAAGTTTTGGAACATGGGGGTTATGTTCATAGCAATTATAGTTGACGGGTTTGGAATGGTGCTCAAAAGCTTGGAATGGCGACGAGAAGGGTTGGAAATCGGAGGACAGCTCGCGACTAGAGTTCTGAAAACCTGTGGAGACTTGCTGTCACTCAGACTCCAGTGAATTCCTACCAGGTAATGCTGTTGTGCAGAACTCGAAAAGAGGGAAATAATATTGATTATTTGTTTGTATACAGTTAAATGGTTTCTATTATTCCTATCTAATTCGAATAACTTTCAAACAGATGTATTTGACCCCTATGGGGCCTTAACAGTCTAGGTGGTTATGTAAGTAATGGCCCAGAAAGGATCCTCCACACTCCCAAGAGCTCCAAAACTAAAAGGTCACCATCAGATGTTTAGTGTCATATCTAAGACACCCATTTTTATTGAGGATCCTTAGTTCAGTGAAGGGGTACAGTCAGCGTATTCTAAGCCCCACCCCCTAACCCACAAAACGGTAAACGTGTAGAATTGGGAAATTGAATATACATTTTTTCGCTGTTTTTCTGCAAGGATGACTTTGCCATTAAAAAAATGCAAAAAAGTTTATATGTCATTAAACAAAGAGACCAAATAAAGCCATAAGTTATTCTCGTCTTGGTTGAACTTGGAATATTTCAGAACTCTCTAGTCAATTATGTTATTTCTCTTCATTCTTTTTTCTGTTATTATTAATCTTTCTTTCTGTCTTTCTTTCTTCTAAACTCCGTCTCTATTTCCCATACACATAAACGTGCACTTTCTGTTTTTATTTCTTCCTTCTTTTCATTCTTTAATCACTTTTTAAAATCCTATCTCCAACAGCCATCTTAAAGGAAAAGACACGCATGATACTTAAACAATAAAAAATCAATTAGATTTTTCTTTCCTTTTTATAATCTCTCTCTCTCTCTCTCTCTCTCTCTCTCTCTCTCTCTCTCTTTCTCTCTCTCTCTCTCTCTCTCTCTCTCTGTCTCTCTCTCTCTCAGTCCTCTTTGAATTTAAGATC
Source organism: Sepioteuthis lessoniana (assembly GCA_963585895.1). Classification (NCBI taxonomy): domain Eukaryota; kingdom Metazoa; phylum Mollusca; class Cephalopoda; order Myopsida; family Loliginidae; genus Sepioteuthis; species Sepioteuthis lessoniana. Next base: position 64,842,549 of record OY757918.1, on the reverse strand, counting down.
TTCAAAGTGCCTTGCGCTATAAAACCTTGACGTTAGGAAGTTCACTGTTTTATATCATATTATTTTACCTTATTTTTTATAGGAACACAGAAAACCTTTACTTTTTAAACTATCTTTGATAACTTTTCTTTTAAATATTTGCTCCTTCATTTTGTTTCCTGTAATGTTTACAGTCCTAACGAAAAGGTTAGTCCTTTAATGAAATTTGTCTAACATTATCCCTCTTAAATTAATTTATAATGATTAATATTGTTTTAATATTAATAGTTACTATTGCATCTACTCGTTTTTATATATCAATTATTCTTATCTAAATGAATTAGGCAAACAATCTCACTTTATAAACATGATTAACATTAAATTTATTTTTATACATCTGCTCGAACATAAGTTAAAGTAACACTGATTATCTCCCCTTAATTTCTGCCTTGCAAACATAAATCCGGAGGTAACTATACTTTCTTTCGACTTACATACAAGTTACGCTGAAAGCACTGATTCCTGTTTGATCTCAGAAGATTAGCAGCGAGGAGATCGTTCAATGCTCAGATGCATGACTATTCAAGCAACGGCAAGTACCTTAAGCAACTAGGAGTCTGTGTGTACTATATCTAGGCAAAACTTGGTAAAAACAAAACAATCACACGCTCCTAGTATGTTGTAAGAAGATATCTTTTTCATCCATTCTTCGGAAACTCTTTTTGGGGGCTTTATGTTTTTGAAACTTGCAGAATAACTAAAGCCCAAAGGTATCAAAACTTGCCTAAGCTAAACAAGACTGTTCTTTTCGCAAAACAGCGTAAACAAAACTGTTGGCGATCAAAGAGACTTGACTCAAAAGTATTGGGGCCTGTAATTTTATCTTTTGTTTTCTCTTTCTTTTTGCAATAAAAATATATCTTTGTTTATGTTTAAAGCTTAATAACGGTGTTTGGTATATTCTAATTATAATTTTTGGTACTTCTTACAACTTGGAAAGTTATTTTTTCTTTCTTTCATTAATAGCATATCAACCTTCGTGGGTTATTTGATACCAAAGCAGTGCTTGTAGAAGAACAGTAGTTGTACTACTTAACCCATAACTGCGAAGCAAAAGAAGGATTCCACTCTTTTCGTAACTGAACGTAGTGGCACGACTGGAGTTCAAACTCATTTACTATGATGGGTTCCCCATTCATATTGCCTTGTGCAATATCTAAGCTTGCCCAATCAGCTGGGGCTGTAGAATACCCTGACTGCATCTCTGCAGACGTGTAAGATCCGCAACGAGTGTCCGGTATATGACACTAAACAATCTGATGGTGAGGTTCCAGTATTGCTGGTACTTTGGGAAATACAGAGTACCCCTTAATTGCCATCGCTCCCACTCTGGCCTGGAGTGGTAGCACCTGATAGGGTCCTATGTATGGGTAAAATTGAACTAAACTGCGTACTTATGCTAAACCTAGTTGCTTGAAACAGACCTATTTTGACATTCAAACTACATATTTATACTAAACTGAATTGTTTGAAATAAAACTGTTTGATAAAACTAAATAGCTTGAAGTAGAATTGTTTTTTGTATTGAGTAGATTAGGCATTAAATAACCTACAGGTTGATATGCCATAAAACCCAAACAAACAAATATATCTAAGCTAAAAGCTTAGTAAATTACGACTACGATGTCATAGTCCAGCATATTCGCCACGTAGACTCCCCTATGTAATGTTTCAATAGAAATATAGCACAAAAATATTCATTAGTATTTGTGTATATATAGTATATTATTGATTGGTTTGGTTTCTTTGTTTAATGGCATATCAACCTTCGTAGGTTATTTAATGCCAATGCTATTCTCATAGAAGAACAGTAGTGGTACTATTTAACCCATAGCTGGAAGAATAAGGGGGTTCATACATTTCCCCAGGGTATTTGCCCGAAAGTGGACGTAATAGCGCGACTGGAGTACGAACTCGCTTACTACGATTCCGCAGTCCATCGCTTTAACCATTACACCACGAGGACACCCCCTATACTATTGAGTGGTTATATCAATAGTTATTTACTGAACGTTGAAGAGTTGCGATACAAACATTCTATTTGTGGATGACAATATATATATGCTCCTCACACTGGGTGTTAAGCACTCAAGTGGGGAATTTGCCGGCTGTCACATACACTGAAATGCAATGCTCTTCTCATGAATTGAGCGCTTCAGTAGCCGATAACGCATATGTAAAAATATCGTTGAACAAAAAAAAGCGACTTTGTTTCTAATTGTAGACATATAAATAAATTTAGTGTCCTTTACAACCTGTTTAATTCCATAATTCCATAATTCATGTTCTTGCATTTGTACAGCTCAGATCACTAAAATCAATAATAAATACATTATTCGTGTGCGCGTCACGTCGACGATCATTTTTTTTTATCGAAACAAGAACTGTTGCCAATGCTTTTAGCAAATTTTTGACAGATAAGAAAGATTGAAAACAGTTCAGTCGGCTAAGGTTGTTGAATATGCCGACTGCCCTTCTGTAAAGGGGTAATCCACCCCACAGAGAGTGTCCGGGATATTCTTCAGATGGTGCAGCTCTTGTGTTGGAGCTTTATGAAATGTGAAGAACTCCTTCATTGCCATTACTCGCAGGTCCACTCTGATTCGAAATTGTAGCACCTGTGAGGGTCTTATCTATGGATCAAATAGAACTGTTTATTAATATTAAATTGAATTATTAGTATTAGCTATCAACACTTGAAACAATTTAATTGTATGCAAACAAATGAACTCTGGCTCGTTTAAAAAATATTACCAGTAAACTTTTCTCTTAAAAATCATTTATGTACACAGAATTTGGTATTAATATCCTTCAAGGGTTGATATGCCATTAAATCAAATAAGATTGCAAAATAACCTAAAGTTTGCAAAATAAACAGTCTCGATCCAAATCTTGAATCTCTTACACGGCTTAGATGGTTGCTTCAGCTAGTATATATATTAGACAATTGATATGTGAGGGAAAGGTGAATTTTTTTTCTCCTGACATTTAGCTGCTTTTGACTTAACATTAGGGCTGGGGGAAATATTCTTGACTCTCGTACATATCCGATTCACCGTAATATTGTTTCTTATTTGGAATCAGACATTCGATATCTTTTCTTTATTCTTTTTCCCCCCACTCACTCTTTACCTCTACATCTCTATTGTCAATGTCCGTCTTTTTATACGTTTGTTCTCATGCTCACGATTATCTGAAGGTCATTTGCAAATTAAGGTCAACGGTTCGAATCCTACATGAAGTGACCCGTAAATTTCTTCTTTAAGAGGAAGAACTTTTTTTTTTCCTTCCTGGCTTTATTTCCGCAATTTCTTTCATTCTTTTTTCTCTGACGTTTATTTATTCCTTTATTTTTCGTGGTTTTTGTTTTTTGTTTTGCTTTGTTTTGTTTTGTTTTTGTTTTTGTTTTATATTTATTTATTTACTTATTTATTTATTTATTTATTTATCTACTTGGAAAAGTACCTGGCGTTGTTCGAAAAAAAGTTGGTTGGTTGGTTAGTTGGTTGTCTTTTCCATCATATCAACCATTGTCGGTTATTTAATGTCAAATCCTGTTCATAAATATGATTTTTGAATGAATAGTTTGTAGGTAACTTTTTAAAATGACCCAGAGCTCATTTGTTTGCACACAATTAAATGTTTTATAGTATATTATATGATTGAATAGTCCTATTGAACCAACTGACGGGACCCAAACAAGTACAATTCAATTCCTCCTGTTAAGAATGGAACTGCGACTACTGACATCGAAGGGGTACTCCTTATTTCCCAAAGCTTCAAACCTGGAACCTCACTATCAAATCCAGTTTAGTGTCATTTCCAGGACACTTGTTGAGGGAATTCTTACATCTCTGCAGAGATGTATTCAACGTATTCTAAAGCTCCAGCCAACAAGACTTGGAAAAATATAAGAGAATGTGTTTTAATTAAATAAATTCTGATATGTGGTTTTATTCATATATAATAATATGTCTACTAATTTTTTCAACAAAATTATATTTTCTTCGAAACTAAAAATAAAAGAATTTTACTTTTTTCTTGTGGAACATTAATTATATAATTAAAAGGAATAATATTTGTTCATACTTATCTAAAGAACTGAAAGTATGAAGCAAAAATATAAATTCGAGTACAATAAACTTAAAAAAAGATTGAACGAAGTCCATCCAATACAAAAATTGAAAGACTGCATAATATCAGACTAGAATCGTGTAGCGTTTGGAAATAAATAATGCCTTATGTCCGTTTTCATATAATGAAATAATAAAAACCGGGTATCTTTGGTTTAGTAAAAAAAAAAAATAGGGGCATCCCTATTTATCGTAATCTTATGGATACAGATTATTAAATATCATATACATTTACCAAACCCTCTGCACAGGCAGGATATGACGCAAGGTCAATTTTTGAGTTGAGTTTAACAGCTTTCTTTCACCAAGACGGGCTGCCTTAGCAAGGCTATTGCTCAGTCGGCTGGGGCTGTAAAATACACCGACTGCATCTCTGAAGAAGGTTAAGACCCACCCCTACAAGGAGTGTCCTTGATATGACACGAAACAATCTGATAGTGCGATTTCAGTAATGCTGGAGCTTTGAGAAATGCGGAGCACCCCTTCATGGCCATCACTCCTAGGTATACACTGGCCCGAAGTGGTAGCACCTGATAGGGTCCTGTTAGGGTCCTATGTCAAATAGAACGAAACTGCGTATTCATGCAAAACTGAATTATTTGAAATAGATCTGTTTTTGACATTGAAACTGTACTTGTACTAAAGTAAATTGTTTGAAATAGAACTGTTGACTAAACTGAAATGCTTGAAATAGAAATGTTTTTGACAATTAAACTTTGTACTTACAATGAAACTGCGTACTTATGCTAAACTGAATTGTTTGAAATGGAACGTTTTTGACATTGAAACTGTACTTACGCTGAATTGAATTGTTTTAAATAGAAGTTTGGACATTTAACTGTGTATAAACAATCTATACTTATACCAAATTGAATTGTTTGAATTAGAACTGTTTGACTAAACTGATTAGCTTGAAATGAAAATGTTTTTGACAATTAAACTGTGTACTCTCGCTAAACTGAATCGTTTGAAATAAAACTGATTATTTGTATAAAAATGGATTTGGCATTAAATACCCTACAAAGTTTGATATACCATAAACCCAATTAGCCAACCAACATCGGTATTTTTTGAACACACGTTATATTATACTTATACTACCACGTACACCCGTGTGATGGGTGTTATAAAATGAATTAGCTGAGCTTCGAGGCTTGTGGCCCCTGACAACATCTCATTTAGATGAAAGATTTATTGTCTGATGCCTGATACTCTCGCATTTCAAAAGAAAAAAAGTCTGTCAGTCGACTGGGTTTGGAATCTACTGACTGTATCACTCTTTACACGGTGATACTCTCACAAAAAAAAAAACAATAAAAAACTGTGGTGTCCTGGGTATGACACTAAACTACATCTAATGGTGGGGATCCAGTTCTAGGATCTGGCGAGTGTAGAGTTCATTTTCTTGAAATGGTTCACTTTTACCTGGTTCACTTTTACCAAGATGATAGAATCCGTTTGGTCCCCATCTATGCGTTAAATAGGTCTGTTAAAAAATTATCGGTATTAGATAGCAGTACTTGCAACCACATAACTGCGTGAAAACATTTTTATTATACCGATTGTGAGTTTATCATGCATGGTGGTTTTTCACTGAAGTCTGACAGCAAACGTCTTCAGAATTCAAAGAATCTTCTCAGTGCTCTTGCCAATGGCTGTCGTCTAGATGGTCTCAATTCATTCTCATAATTTTCAGTTCCCCTAGTCTCTTTTCTTGGCTTTTAGAAACTGTTCCAACGACACAAAATACGATTGGTACTACTATCACTTTTATCTAACACAACTTCTTTTTTTAGCATTCTGGACAGATCCAGATATTTCTCTAATTTTTCGTTTTCTTTCATTTTCGATCTATGGTCTGCGGGAACGGCAAAATCTTCTTGTTAACCAGATTTTTCTAGTTAGATAATACTAGATCTGATCTTCTGACGGGGATCGGGTAATCTGTTTACATGAAAAAGTCCCTGAGAATTTTATTAATTTCATTTTCTAAGACAGAGTTTGTTTTGTGCTTATACCACTTGTCAATAGGTTAACATTTTAACCTCTTTCACAGTTTCCTTTGAATGACCTTTCCTACCCAATCATGTCTACTTTTGTATTTCTTTTGAGCCAGTAGGCAGCATTAGTTTATGTAGATAAATGTTTCATCCCTATTTCAACATAATTCAAATTTGCTGTTTTGTCGCATATTTTGTTTTCATATAATTAATCCTTATGCATTTATGTTGCATTTCTTACTTGAAAGTTTTTCATAGCAGCTCTAACTAGTGACAAAAAACCTGGTTGCATTGTAAAGTCAAGAGTTGTCAAACCGTAAAGCTAACAGTTCAAACTAAATAATAGGATAAATAAGCTTACTAACATCGACGTGTAAGTAATTTAATAGATAAAAAATGATAGAAAAAAGTTGGTAGTATTATAAAAAGTTTTTAATTGAGAGAATCCAGAGCGAGCATGAGGGGTTTTTCTTCTCCTTTATTGGTTGCCAAATCCAAACTAAAGGACCCATTCAGTCCAACTATTTACCCCTAGCATGGGGAGAGAACATAACTTTTGCAAGGGCATTGGAGCAAAGTGAAACCCAAAAAGCCTCGCCCAGGAATTAAACATGGGTCACCGATGCTATTTCATATTTCTACTTCAGGCTTGCTAAATTACGTTTATCGCTTGGCGCTGGAGGCACCCCCAAAAAAGAATGCCAACTGGATAATTTTTGTGGCAGCCATTCATGAGTCAGGATTTGTGCGCCCCACTCCAATGAAAATGACCTTGTGTCAAATCTAACCAGGTTGGAGGTCGGATACATATCACACTTACCTGGCATATCCAGTGCTCATCTGGCCTTTGCGCCGGATGGATGTTATTGAGTTGAAGGCCTGGTCTCAAGGGGCCTTCACCCGAGGCACTACCTGCTGAGCGGTGCTGAGGTTATCATTTGGTATGTGAAGAACCTATATAGGAGAATGTCGAAGGAACAAAGCATCTTTTGTGAAGCCCATCATGTCAGATTTGATTTGGTGAGAAGTTAGATTATTGTTCCCAACTCTACAATAAAATAATAGTCAAGTCGGCTGCATCTTTACAGAGGGGTAAAACCCTGCCCCAACGAGTACTGCATATAACACTAAACAATCTGATGATGTGGCTCCAGTAATGCTGGAGCTTTGGGGAAGAAGAAGTACCCTTTCATTGCTACCTTTCCCAGATCCACTCTGACCCGGAGTGGTAGCATTTGATAGGGTCTTATCAATGGGTTAAATAGAACTGTTGGAAATGTAAACTGAGTGCTAACAAATGACTTATTCTATAGAGAATAGTTTGAAATAGAATAGTTTTATCATTTAATTGAATGTAGATAAATGACTGATGTTCAACTGAATTGTTGATGATACATAGGATATACTTGGAACTATTTTATTGTGTGCAGACGAATGAGTTACGTTAAAATGGAATTATAAGTGTTAATAACAGTAACTGACACCATTTAACTGTGAAGAAACAAGGGTAATACTTGTGTGCAAACAAATTAGTTCTAATTCTTTTAAAAATGAAATTACCGATAATCTAATCTTTTACATATCATGTATATCCATTAAACTGTGTGCAAAGAACTGATTACAAGTAAACAAAATTATTTGAGTTAGATTGAAATACATGAAACCCTTTCACAATGCAAATAAAATGAACTTCAGTGGGTTTAAAAATGTTATCAACAAATCTTTTTACAAATCATATATATTTAACATATATGTATGAAGAGGATTAAGCATTAAGTAATCTACGAGAGTTGATGTGCCATTAAAACAAATCAAACAAAATTATGAAATGAGTTCAAATCAAATATGGCGGGATGGAAAGTCAGATATATCCAAACATAGTTTCTTTAATTTATTTAAGAAGGTCGGGAGATAGTTGATTATTGATTTAGTTATTTATCAAAAAATAAAATAGTTAATACCCGTGGGTATTTGTATTTTCCAATGGTTGGTTGATTTCTTTTGTTTAATGGTATATCAACCTTTGTGGGTTATTTAATGTCAAAGCCATTCTTGAAGAACAGTCGTGGCACTATTTTACACATAGCCAGAGGGTGGGTAAGAGGCTGCATACTTTTCCTAAGAATATTAATCCAAAAATGAACGTAATGGCACGACTGGAGTTCGATCATGCTAACAACGATGTAGCAGTCTGGCACATTAACCACAACACGAAGAGGAGTCCCCCGTATTTAACAACTACTATACTGACCACAGAAGATATGGCAGAGGAATGACGTGTTAGAGCTTTTGATGCTGTCCTATCCCGGTCTTCTGATTATAGAAGTTGCGTCCATTCCATATAAATTATTGATTATTGAAAACTTCCCGATAATCATTCATCGTAGAAGATGCATTTCTCGCAGCAGAGACAACAATGGACACGTTTAATGGAAAGGTCGGCCGAATGCCTTGAAAGGAATTCTAGGCGAATATTGAAATAGAGAAATTGAACATTTATCTGCTAATCCACCTGCGATTGACTCTGAATTCTTGGAGACAGCAGGTGGATGAAAACAGGCTTTTCCCAGAGTCGTCCACTTTGATGATTAAGACGGTTAGAATAGACTCGAAAGCCACGTATAGCAAATGCACAAACTGCAACTATCAGAGTAATAACCTCTGTTGGAGCTTCTATTTCGAGGTTAGCACAGATTATTTGGTCAGAATGTTTGAACTGTTTACCATACTGGTTCCATAACCAAAATCAAATCTCCTAAAGATTGTCTTCTTTTGGCCAGGTTTATTTTTAGAACTAGTCATTACCCGGGAAGAACTCATGGATATATTTGAATGTCTCAGAGATTATTCCATTAAAAAATAAACCAAAATAATAGTAAGTAAGTAAAGTTAGCGACCATAGTCGAGGGTGACCCGAAGGCTCCCTTTTCGATAGCTACTACACCAAGGTGTAGGGGAGGGCGCTACTCCATTCCCTGGTAAAATAATAGTATTTGTATATAATTATACAAGGTTTGATTTCGTCTCTTTCTTTAATGGAATAATAACTTTCATTGGTTATTTTACCCCAATTCCATCTTTGTAGAAAAACAGTTATGGTATTATTTCACTCTTAGCAACGGAAATAAATGGGTTTATACCTTTCCCAAGGGTATTAGACCGAAAGTAAACGTAAGAGAGCGACAGGGGTTCGAATTCACTCACTTCAATGTCACAGTCCACCTACAACACCACAGAAACTTCACCATCAATCAAACATGGTTTTGAAATATTTCAAACAACCAGGTTGAATCAATAGTTTTTTCGAAGTTTCACGGGTAATTTTTCTCAATTTCCATGTTATATCATCAATTTGATACTTCAAATTCACTCGTTGTAGAATTTTTTATTTTCATTTAATTAGATAACATATAAACATGGGTTATTTATTCTTTTTTTACACTTTTGATAGGGAGACTTGCAGTGGTGTAGTGGCTAATGTGTTGGATTGCAACTTCGCAGTAAGTGAGTTCGATCTTCAATTACACAATCACATTTACTTTTGAGGCTATTACACTTAGGAAAATTAAGAACCCTCTTATCCTCCAACAAAGGGTTAAATATTACTACTGCTTTTTTTCTACAAGGATAGCTTTGGCATTTTAATCCCAAATGGTCGAGATGTAATCAAACAAAGAAACCAAACCAAGAACACCTTCGATAATGAGTGGTGAAAAACTTGCAATTCGAACCACTGTACGCAACCTGGTGATAAAAGGAGTGCAAAGGTAGCAGTGAACGAAAATAATGATATGGAAGGATCTTAAACTGTCAATGCAGGTGTTGCACAAAACTGATTCTGATATTTCAAGGAAATAGACATCAGACTCAGAGACAAACCAAGGTCAGGCAGACCTTCTGTTATGGAAGATGAGGCTATTCTTGAGACGGTTGGACAACAGTAAGTAAAGTACAAGTACTCGTACATTGTCAACAGAATTTGCTCCTTTTCAATCCACCATCAACCGACAACTTCATCATTTCAGCCTTGTGAACAGACGATGAAATGCTTAAAATTGGAAAAAAAACCTTGGAACTTTGTAAAACATTTTACTCATCCCAGTACTTCCGTTATTTTCAAGTCTTTTAAATCTCTCGAAAAATGTATTTCTTTTTTTTTTCTCTTTCTTCGGTTTTTTCGTCTGCCTTTATCCATCTTCTAACCTAGTTGTCATCATCATCATTATCATCTATCTATCTATCTATCTATCTCCAAACATCTTACTTTACCTTCTTTCCCTTCTGTTTTATCCTTTCTTTTAAACTCTCCTTGTTGTGCAATTCTAATGTATCTAATTTAAGTCGCAAACCGTTGACACAGGACTGAGAACATGTGAACTACATCTCCTGTCGACAAAAAAAGTCCCGTCTTAAAAAAACAGAGTTCTGAATATGACACATCCAGAGATGAGACTCCTTTTCTACAGTTTTAGAGAATGTGCAATATCTCTTTGTTGTCATTATTCCCAGGCCCCTTCTCACACAGAAAGGTAATATTTATTAGATACCCATCTAGCGTAAAATAAATCTTTTTTTAAAAATGACTAGTGTCAGAGATCATATAATGATACTTGAAACTAAATAAATGTACGCAAATCTTTGGATTAAGAACAGTCACTTGAAGCTTTGTTTACAAAGGATTATTATCATTAGTTACCGGAAATTATATAATTACTTGAAATACTTGAAACCATATTACTGTGTGCCATTTATAATATAAGAGAGGAATACTTGAAACCATATAATTCGGTACAAAAAATGATGATTATAATCAAATAGTAATACTTGCTTGAAATCATATAATTGCAAGAAAAATACTTACTTCAACGGAAGTTTCAAAAATCTTAAATATTAAAGTAGTAATCAGTTTTTGTTAAATTCAGCAAACCAATTGTAAAAATTTTAGTTATCAATAAACGAAATTTCTTTTTTTTTTAATCATTTCCTTTAGGATCAAGTGAATCAAACAGACGATTTGAGGACATTTAAATCGATTTTTTAATAGTTTATAATTTAAAAATACTACTCTTATAAAAAGATTAATGTCTATATCGTTTTGTTTGTATATTTTTTTTTCTTTTGAAATATATTTTGCAAAGTAGTTTGAGTTAGATAAAAGTTTTAAAAAGAAACGTTTTGCTGATTGGACCGACTGTATATAAAACTGCAGTTGACGAGGTTCGATTGCATTTTGAAGATGCTCATAGCGTAACGGTTATCGTTAGAGAAAATAAACCCAGCGACTCGAGTTCAATTCTTGTAGGAGGTTTCTTGTATTTTACATAGCGCTAATACATTTAAGAAAGGTATGCGACCAACTATCTCTCCAACTATAGGTAAATATTAGTGTAGACTAGGTTCTTTAAACTCATCATGGCAAATCGTCAAGGAAAAGGAAAAATTCTGAATTTAAGCCAATTACTGTACTTGAAACCATTTTGCTGTGTGCAAACAAATGAGCTCTGACTCGTTACCTACAAACTATTCGTTAATACATCATATATATATATATATATATAGTTAAATTCCTCTTCTATAATTCTGAGAGTGTTAAAAAACAGATAATACAATTTCTAAATAAAAAGAATATTACACACACTGATATCTGAGAAAAATTCCATAAATAAAGAAAAGACAAAAAACTAATATCACAATGCCTAGTCAAAAGAAAAAGCACCGAAAGAATACCTTAAGCTAAAACATAATAGTGCTCAATAAACGAAGTAGAGCGAAATACAAATACTTACAGAGCCAGAAATAATCTACTTAGGTTTCACCTAACCGGATCATCAGGATAATTCTGAATAAAGATAGTTGGGTGAAACCATATTTTATGGAATAAAAGGCTGCCAGAAAGTATGAAAAATTAGCATATGAAACAAGAGATAAAGAGAAAAATGATATATTTTTCCAAACTACTAAGCAAACTTTTTTTATACTTACAAACATAAAGTATCTCTGACCTTTGGTTGAGTAATTCATTTGGATTGTTGTAGAAAGCTATAGCTAGTTTTTCCTACATGAATAATTGTCAATATTTATCGTTTAATAATTATCCTGATGATCTAGTTAGGTGAAACCTTAGTAGATTACTTCTGGCTCTGTAGGTATATATATATATATATATATGGTATTCTTCAATCCAGTAAATCCAGAGTAGAGAACAATTCCGTCTGGACAAATAAATTATTCAAATTTCGAACATTTAAATATTCCTGGTAGAGAGCTAAATGTAAATAAATTCACTGAGCAATATTATTTCAAGAAAAAACCCATATTCGGTCACATTAGGATAAATAATTTATTTCCATCCTGTTAAGAGCTTTGATTAATATCAATGCTCTTAACAGGATGGAAATGAATTTATTATCCTAACGTGACCGAATATTGGTTTTCTCTTGAAATAGTATATATATATATATATATATATATATATATAGGACTCGGCATTAAATAACCTACAAGAATAGATATGCCATAAAATATAGCCAACTAACCAACACCTTCGCTAAAAAATTGACCTTGTTCCACATCCTGTGCGTGGTGGAGGAGCAATATAAACCTATTCTGTATTTTTTGTTTCATTCTTTTTTAGTTATCAGCTCAAACATTTTTAAATTTAACTTTTTTTTATTATGCCTACTAGTACTTTCACTGAGATTCTTTTAGTCATCAATTTATATGTTGTTTTTTTACCGGAAATAACTGACCCACCCTATCTGTGTGTCAAGGGAACAGACCAAGTGCTCTTTGCAATCAACAGGAATTTCTGAGGTATCTTATAACTGGAGCAATCATTAGGACTGCGGAGGGGAGGAGTGACTGGAGATTTACATCCTTGCAATATGGCAAACAAAATATCTTTGAAATGTTGTAAATAGCAGAGTGTCCCTGGACTTTGAATGGCTCAATCTCATGGAAAGAAATTTCATTCTGCTATTGCCAATCCGAGCAAAGTGACTTTAAAACCACAAGTGCACTGAAAACCATCTCGACGGCTCGGTCCATAAAACAACAGCTATTTATCGACGTTCTAATAAATGGCATAATACTTTTATATGATTATCGTTATCATCAACAACTATACACCTATTGCACAATCTTTTTATCACGAATATCATCTATTTTCACTGCTATAAGTATCTTCTTAAAACGTTCCATGATTTAATATAAAACAGGCACCAAGGATTAAAGATAAAAGATATAAGAGAAATATGACTTTTGAATACTTCATTAATGACTTAAGGAAACGTACGTAGTGATACGGTTAAGGTCGTTGAATATGGACAGGGCGAGCCGATTCAAATCCTAAACGAAGTTATAACATTAACTTCAAACTAATGTTCACTGGAAAGACTTGAATCTATCTCTTATCTCTGCTGTTAAAAGTAAATAGAAGGACAGATTAGGCTCTTTAGCTTTTGTAAGACAACCAGTCTAGGAAAATTAAATACTCTGAATTCAAATTTTGTTTGTATTCTGTCCTGAACCAAATATAACTTAAATAACTATAATCCTATATATATATATATACATATGCACACACACACACACACACACACACACACACACACACACATATATATATATATTGTTTCTTACCTATCAGTGCTTTTGAAATAAATGGCCCTCTTACAGGCTGGCGTAATTAAGATCAAATTTCTCACTTCAGATTTTCCTGCGTAACCATTCTTATATTATTTCACTTTATTCGTCTAATTTAATCTTCTGATGCATCAGTTTAGTTAGAGCTCTTCTTATTTGGGTCTTCACCTCGTCTTTGCGAATCGACGATGAATTTATACAACTGCGATTGAATCATTTGTCATTCTGCCTGGTGAGAACTTCTAATTTTTGGGGAGAGAAAAGGCAATTTAGTCTTCGATGCTGAACAACAGTTGGCATACCATTTTGCTTTTTCCGCATGGTCATCGATATCACCTTATTTTCTCATCGAAATCCTTCGGTCTCACCTTTTTTTTTTAAAGGCGAGGAATGTTTTAAAATGGAAATTGTCCATATATTATTCTCAACATCAAGTTTCTACAGCGAGAATCTTTTCTAAAATATCCTGTATTATCGAGGGAAATCTTTGCCGCCTTTTTCTTTTATCTCATTTGGTTTGATTGAGTCATGACATTATTATTATCCTGTGACTTAACTAATCCGGTGTTAGTAATTGACAATCGGATTAAAAATAAAACCTGATCAAGATGAAAGACCGGCTCTTTTCGATCAACTTGATTAACTGTGGCCGTGAGATTTAAGGATAAACGCCAAAACTAAAAACTATTTGAAAGGTGTGGCTTGCTGGTATCATGGCAGAAAAGACAATGTGTCAGATGGAGGTCCTTAATTGAAGACTGGGTGATTAAATTAGAAGAAAAAGAGAATTGGGTACAGAGGCAAACACAATTATTGCCGATGATGTGTGTTTTATTTTATCAAGAATTGAATAAATACTGGAAGCATCACTCTACAAAACAGCAGTTGTACGGCCACTCACTTCCCACCAATTAAAGCATACTTGTTAGATGAACAACACAAGCAGGACACTGTTGGAGGAGTAAGGACAAACTCATAAGCGACATTCTTCTATGGACTCCTACATATGGACACACCAGTGTTGACCGACCAGCAAAAAATTATATTCATCTACTCTTTGCGGAAACTGGGTGTCTTCTACATGACTTACCAAGATCGATAGCAACGGATGACGAGAGAGAGAAAGAGAAAGAGAGAGAGAGAGTCAAAGGAATCCATTTTGTTGGCTCTACTTGATGAATGATGATTGCCTGGTTATTTTCGCTGAGGAACAAGCAATAGAATGTCTCCGCAATATTACAACTTTCTTCTCCTCATTCTCGCCGGTTTTAATGATACTGTTGTATGGATGATCCTTTATAATTACTATTATTGTCGGCTATCCAGTATTCGTGAACGAATTTTTGAGTTTATTCATATTTGTGTCTCAGTGAGTCTTTATGCGTGAGAATATTAACAGATGAGTGTGAACATATACATAAACAAATTTTGATTCCATATTTATCACAATGCTTGAATAAAACGTTAGTTATTGTTCGCTATTCGTATAAAAAGAAATTACTTTTAGAAAAGCCCAGTAACTTTCTCATTACTTGATTCAGTCTAGAGAGCCGATAATGTATTTTACGAAGACTCAGGCGGGGTGGGTCAAATAGGATGAAATAAGGGGAGATAACTGCATAAGAGCAAAATAAGAAAATGAAGAAAAAGCAGACGGTATGTTGTGAGAAGCCAAAAATAAATGAATAAATAAATGAATAAATAAATAAAAATTGAACAAAAAATACTACTAAGGAGAAAATGTCATTTTTCTTTTTTCTTTTTTTTTTTCAAACAAAAAGAGCTATTTATTTGGGCATATTGAGAAAAATACTTGAGATTATTATCTGATATTAAAAAGATATTGATTGATAGTCTATCTGATGAGAACAGCTAAATGACAAAAGTAATGGAGCGACACATGCGTTTTCTCTCTATATCTCTATCTCTATCTCTCTCTGTCTCTGTCTCTGTCTCTCTTTCTCTCCCCCTCTCGTACATACACACGTACATTTAATCTTAAATAAAAGATGAATATAGATTTTTTTTTCTTCTAAGTGAGAATAACATACTACAGTTATATCAAATCCTATCAAAGGCTCCAAAAAGGTCAGGCGCGAAATGGTTTCTTCACAGATGGAAGAAAACGATTATAATGATTTTCCTTATTTTCTTATCGAGTGATATCAAGAAATGTCCGGCGAGACTTAGGGCACACAGGCAAAAAAAAAGTTGAATTATATTTTTAAATTCATTGAATTTTAAGGAATATATAACGAGGAAAAAAATTAGATAGTAACGGTACTGCTAAGTCATTAGACGAGCCAAAAGCAGACGACTTTGAACAGTTTAGGAAATACGTGAAACTTGGAGTAAGGCAAATATATATATATATATATATATATATATATATATATATATATATAGTGAGACAGGCAGACAGACAGACAGAGAGTCACAGAGAAAGTAAATGAGCCAGAAAAAGTGAGAAAGGGAGAAAGTGAGAGAGAGAAAACACCGATCACATGATCAATATAAATATTTTGAATATATTTGACGTAATTTTCCAATTTTACATTTCAATACTTCTAAAAAATTGACGTTCCTCTCGTATGGCAATGACCCCCATCATATTTTTAAAAGTTTCATAATACCTCATGGAGCAGTAAAAGATATATGTCATCCGGACATTGTTATTTTCAATAACATAGCTTAATTTTTCTTGCCATATTTTCAACAGCACTCACAGAGAGAGAGAGAGAGAGAGAGAGAGAGAGAGAGAGGGAGAGAGAGAGAAAAACATATAAACACTCACACCGACACACACATGCATAGACAAAAGCATACAAACACATGCAAACACGCACAAGTGCAAACAGAAACATGCATTATATATATATATATATATATATATATATATATATATATATACAAGGATCATTAAATAAGTTTCCAGACTTTTTTCGTATGGCCACTTTTATTGATAGTACACACATGAAACTCTAGTCCCCTTCGAAGTAATCGCCTCCGGATGCAATGCACTTATTGTACCGTTCCAACAACTTCTGCAAGGCCCCATGGAAGTCCTCTTGTGTGAGCGTGTCATTGACCTTCGTTACAACCTTTTTCATCTCCTCAGTTGTCTCATAATGACAGCCTCTGGGCTTAGGAAATAACCAAAAGTCACAGGGAGCAAGGTCTCGACTATAGGGACGGTGAGGAACTGTCTTGATGCCCACCTTAATCAAATAGTCTGTTACAAGGATGGAGTTGTGGACTGGTGCATTGTCCTCGTGGAAATGCCACTGACTCGATTTGAAGAGTGCTGACTACTTCGGACGGAATGTCTTCCTGAACTCCCTTAAAACCTCAACATCGTAACCCTAACCCTTTGGCCAAACAACTCTGGTGTATTGACTTCCTTACTCCTCCCACACCTCTCATCATCCCTCACAGACTCCCTGCCTTCCTTGAATCTCTTATGCCACTCAAAAACTGATGCTCGATTCATGATAGATGCTCCAAAAGCAGTCTGAAGCATTCCATACGTTTCTGGGGCATTTTTTCAAGTTTGAAATAGAATTTTATTGCATATCGTTCTTCTTCACGTCCAGATTTCATTTTTGAAAATCGCCAGCTGTGACAATCAGGCTTTAGTAGAGTATATTCCAATTGCTGCTGTAACTGTTCATTTGAACCTGAAATCATAAAATTTATTTGGTCATCTCATAAGATGTATTGCAATAGCATACTGAATTTTCAAGAGTCTTGAACAATTTTAAATGCCCGTACAAAAAAGTCTAGAAGCTTATCGAATGCACCACATATACATATATATATATATATATATATATATATATATATATATTGAGAGACAGACAGACAGACAGACAGACAGATTGGTTTGGTTTATGGCATATCGACCATTGTAGGCTATTTAACGCCAAATCCGTCTTTATCCATATAAACAATTCAGTTTATCATAAGTATATACTTTAAGTGTCAAAACAGTTCTATTTCAAATTATTTAGTTTAGCGTAAGTATAGTTTTTGTTTACACCCAGTTAAATGTAAAAACAGTTCATTTTCAAACAATTCAGTTTAGCATAAGTACACTGTTTAGTTCTGTTTAACCCATAGATAGGTGCTACCACTCCGAGCCAGAGTAGACCTGGTAGCGATGGCAATAAATAGGTACTCAGCATTCCCCAAAGCTCCAGCATTACTGGAGCCTCACCATCAAATTTTTAGTGTTATATCTAGAACACTCATTGGAGGAGTCTTACTCCTTGGCAGAGAAGCATTCGGTGGTATTCTACAACCCCAGTCGAATGGGCCATATTTATATAGAGAGAGATTCTAGATTTGCCGGGCGCTTCCCACCTTTCTATAGGTCTCAACTGCACAGAAATTTTGACAAAAATCTAGTTTTATAAGTGATAGTGTGTTACCACAACAAAATTCTTCAGCAATTGCTCTCCTTTCTTGATGAGGCTTAGAATTTTTTGAATGACTCTTGTATTAAACACACATACACACACACTTTTATACATATATATATATATATATATATATATATATATATATATATATATATATATATATAAAGGTTACGAATTAAAGAATAGAAATCGTTAATCCCGATTGGTTTCTCCTTTCTGTCATCATCAGGAAATATCTATTTCTTGAATGCTTGCCTTTCAAGACTGAAAGGTTTACGTACGCCAAAGGATTGGCATCACATGTGAATGAGAGTCGAACTTTACCCTCACCCACCGACTTTACAGATGTTTATAAAATAATATATGAGGAAGTTTTTGGCGGGGGGGGTCCTCGAAAATGTCAGTAATTAAGAAAATCGTTTTATAAAAGCTAATTAATTTTCTTGACATTATAATATTTTCAACACACACACACACACACACACACACACACACACACACATATATATATATATATATATATATATATATACTGCAGCAAATACACGTGTCTGAATTTAGCATATTTGGCGTAAGAAACGTAAGATGTAGGATTTTAGTGAGTGGCTGTGTTTGTTTGGAAAGGCGTAGATTCCAGTGAAACGGACATAAATGTTTTGCCATAAAATATGTGCATATCTGTCCGGCTGTGTTTTGCGAGGTGTATTTCTGGAAGTCACCCCGACCCCACTCACAGAAACACTCATTCGAAATCAACAATAACAAGCCGCGCGAGCGAAGAAATAAACGAGTAGAAGCCAGGGACGATAAAACAATCAGGTAGAATTCGACGAAAATCTTTGTCTCTGACTCCACGGTGGCTTTCTTTCACAAATTTATCCACTAATATTAAATTTTCTTTCTTCCTTTCCTTTTAACCACTTCCTTTTTCTGGTCTATCCTCCCTCTCTCTCTCTCTCTCTCTCTCTCTCTCTCTCTCTCTCTCTCTGTTTGCCTCGACCGTTTTCTCATTTGCTGTTTTATTGGTAGAGGGGCTGCAGTTCTTGATTTCTTGAAAATTTTTCATTTTGATTTTTATATCAATGTGTTTCTCCTTTCGTTTGAGTCATTTTTCTTTCTTTCTTTCTTTCTTTCTTTTTTGTATTTCTCTATCTTTGTATTTCTCTTTCGTTTTGTTTTTCTTTCTTTCTTTCTTTCTTTCTTTATTTCTTTGTATTTCCCTTTCTTTGAATTTTTGTTTGTTTGTTTCTTTCTTTCGTTGTGTTTTTCTTTCTTTCTTTCTATTTCTCTATCGTTGTGTTTTTCTTTCTTTCTTTCTTTCTTTCTTTTGTTGTATTTCTCTTTCTTTCTTTCTTTTGTTGTATTTCTCTTTCTTTCTTTCTTTTCTTCTTTTATTTCGCTGTAACTCTTTTGATTGTTTCTTTCTTGCTTATTTACTTTTTCCCTTGAACTTCTCTCCGTCGTTTATTTTTCCTCTCTGCAACACATTCCACCCAACTATGGAATACGCATACATTTTCCCCAAAAATATTTTAAAACTATCGCAGCACCCTTCTAACTAGCAGTCACCCGACAACCAGCCTCACCCACCCACAAGAATCACCGCAATTATCCAGCCAAGACAAAATGATCCATGTCCGGGTCAGAAAGAGTCAAAAGACTTCAAAAAAAGAAAACAAACAAAAAAAAAAAGAATTATATACGAGTCCTTGGCAAAGAGCCATAAGTTCATCAATGTTACAGCTCAGCCTGTCAGTTGACAACTGTTAATGGGTGTTTCTCCACGTATGCTTCCAGTGAAATCACAACAGGAAACGGTAAAGACGGCGCCAACAATAGCGAATACAGACAATTGTTTGGGTTTAACTAAAAAAGAAAAAAAATGGTTGATTTGTTCCGTTCCAGTCGGTCTTTGTCCGGAGGTATCAAAAGACACAGTACGGTAGGAAAAGAAACAGTTTTACATAATAGAAAAATACTTTAGCAGTCCATCGATAGCCGATGCTATTAGTATTAGTAAAATGAAGTGAAAACAAAAATCTGATAGTTAATTCTGCAAAAAGTGGGAAGATAGTAATGGTGATATCGCTATCGGAAAATATGATAAACGCATTTTGTTTTTGAAAACACGTGAACTTATACAGACGCACAAACACATACACACGCGCGCATGCGTGCAAATATATGCTCGAAAAGCGCTCATACAAACACGTTATTACACAAAATAACATGAATTCCAACAACCCACAAATCCCACCAATAAGTAAATCGTTGGGAAGATGGAGATTATTTAGCTTTGGTAAAGCAACCGATAGAAAAGAAGGAAAACTCTTGATTCAAACCATCTGTACTTTGCTCAGAAATTGACCATATGTTGTATCTTACCCGTGGTAGAAAAGTTGAATAATTATGTACTGACACAGCCTTATACACATTCTTGTAGAAAGAAAGCATAAAAGAAAGAAAGAAAGAAAGAGGACTTTACACACTATTAAACATGAAATACAAAGTTGAAGCAATCTAAAAGGAGCGTGACCTGACCCAAAACTCTTTCATTCATCTTCCCAAGAAACGATAAAAAGAAACAAATAGAAAAATTGTACCAAAGTAATAGACTTCAGTATGTGGTATAATATTTCTAATTAACAGTTTTAACCTTTAAGACTAACCTACTAGATTATTACACTTCATCAGAAAGATTAAAAAAGAGTTCAAAGAAATAAATAAAGAATTCTTATCAGAATCTTCCAAGACGATACCAAACTATAACTATCCAATCTGATAACTGACGGTTTTATAATTAATCTGATGCTGTTTTCTAAAAAAATACGCTGAAATTGATATTTATGTCATTGATCTTTGTAATTTCGTTAAATTGTTTGCACATTCCTTCATTCGGTTCTAGTAAAAGTGCAACACTTATGAGTTTGTCCTTCAATGGACTCCTACCTTTGGACACACCAGTTTTGATAGACCAGCAAAAATTTACAGTCATCTACTCTGTGCGGACACTGGATGCCTGCTAAAGGATTTTCAAAGAGCGATGGCCAATAGGGACGGATGGTGAGAGGAAGTGAGATTCAAGGAAATCCGTGCCGTCAACAGGCTTTTGGATGATGATGAGGAGGAAAAAAAGTGGATGTATATCAAACCTTTTTCGACTGAAATGATCATTAATTTCGATACAAGTTCCGATACAATTACAGAAATAAACCGGTTTTTATATGATTTTTATTAGATATTGAAAACTAAAGTAAAACTTAGAAGAATTTTTATACGAATCATGGGGTCGTCCTCATGGTTTAATGGTTAAAGCGATGGACTGCAGAATCGGAGTAAGCAAGGTCGAATTCCAGACGCTCTATTACTTTCACTCTTGGGAAAGGTATGAACCCACTTATCCTCCCAGCTATGGGTTAAATAGTACCACTACTGTTCTTCTTAGAGTTGATATGTCATTAAACAAAGAAACTGAACAATACTAAGCATTTTTTAAAAGTCACATTGGTAGAAAATTATATTTACCTTTCTCTTTCCAATTTTGGAATAATTCAGTCTATTACCAGCTCATTGGTAGAGTGTTTGCCAATGGTCCGGGAGACCTGGGTTCAATCCCAGGTCGCGTCATACAAAAGACTTTAAAAATTGTACTTGATACCTCCTTGCTTAACACTCAGCATTATAAGGTAGAGATCAAGAGTAAAGTGGAACAATCCAGGGTAAGGAGTAGCGCCCTCCCCTACAACTCGGTGTAGTAGCTATTGAAAAGGGAGCCTTCGGTTCACCCTCGACTACGGTCGTCAACTTTACTTTATATATCATTGTATTGTAATTACTATCTATCAATTTTTAAATGGGGTTTAGATGATTTACAGTCATAATTTTCCTTCTCCTAGACCAGTTACTTTATCAAAGCTAAAAAAATATGTCTTCACAACTCAGCGGTAGTTTGAGATATCCCAATCTTGTAAAATTTATCGATTTATCTTACGTGGTTTAGGCCAGGGTGAGTCGTTGTAAGTTGATTGCCTGATGCCAGAAAGCCTTCCACCAGGCAATACCTACTTAGTAATGTAATGTTTTTTCGCTAAGCACGTGGGGCACCACTTCAGGGGAATGCTAAGGAGATCAAGTATATTTGTACCAACCATATATCAGTCTTGATATGTGCTGGCGGCACACGCATTATAAGATATATTTTCTATTTCTCTGTCTGTCTGTCTGTCTGTCTGTCTCTGTCTCTCTCTATATATATACATATACGCACCCCTCATATATATACATATATTTGATTAAATAATGAAGACACATATAATTATACTAGGATCCTTTCAAGTGTCCTGATTTTAGGTTGGAGTAGGTAGATGAATTTACAGAGCGCTTTCTGACCTTTCATAGGCTATCATCAGGGGTTGTTTTTAGGGTGTTTCTTTTTTCTTTACTGTTAATTAGTCTTTTTACAAGACAACACCGATACTTTTGAATGTAAGTGTCATTGTGAGCTGTAGATTTTAAAATATGTGTAGTCTTTAATTATGAGTAGTTTAATCATGTTTGATTAGATAATAAAGATACATTTCTTTATTATTTAATCAAGCATGCTTGAATGAAGGACTGCGGCCAAACTACACACACACACACACACACACACACACACACACACATATATATATATATATATATATATATATTCAGAGAGAGAGAGAGGGGGTGTAAGTTATCACAGTTTGTTTTTTTAATTTTCATGCTGATAACGCTAGACCATACTCGAAACTTAGTAATCTTTTTACTATCAGATTTCATTCTAAGAATTATATATATTATCACAATAATAACAATCACAGACGCCGACTACGCTGATGACTTGGCGTTACTGGCGAATACGCCTAATCAAGCAGAGACACTACTGCATAGTTTGCAACGAGCTGCAGCAGACATTGGCCTCCATGTCAATGCGCACAAAACTGAATATATGTGTTACAACCAAACGGGCAACATTACCACACTAGACGGAGCCTTTCTGAGGCTAGTGGACAAATTCACCTACCTAGGAAGTAACGTCTCATCAACCGAAAACGACATCGACACACGACTGACGAAAGCATGGACGGCTATAGATAGGCTCTCAATCATATGGAAATCAGACCTGACCGATGAAATGAAGTGCAGTTTCTTCCAAGCAGCGATTGTATCGATACTGCTATATGGATGCACTACATGGACGCTAACTAAACGGCTGGAGAAGAAACTTGACGGCAACTACACAAGAATGTTGAGAGCAATATTGAACAAGTCCTGGCGACAACACCCCACGAGACGCCAACTGTACGGCCACTTGCCTCCCATCACGAAAGCTATACAGGTTAGACGAGCCAAACACGACGGACACTGCTGGAGAAGCAAGGAAGAGCTCGTAAGTAATGTACTCCAATGGACCCCCACATATGGCCAAGCAAAAGCAGGACAACCAGCCCGAACTTACATACAGCAGCTATGTGAGGACACGGGATGTAACCCAGAAGACCTGCCGGAGGCGATGAATAATATGGAGAAGTGGCGAGAGATGTTAAAGAGTTTCAAGTATTGCTATCTCACACTAATAGTTTTATTTTGTATTGATCATTTATTTGCACACAGTTAAACGTTTTCAAGTATTGCTATTTAACATTAACAATTAAATGGATAAATAATTCTATTGGGCCCATGTATGGAGTCCTTATTAGTACCACCCAGGTGAAAGAGAAAGTAAAGGCTACGAAGGGTACACCACATACCCCAAAGATCCAACATAGGAACCTCATTATCTGGTACTTTTGTGTACTATCCTGGACACTCTTTGGGGACAGTCTTACCCCTCTGCAGAGATGCAGTCGGCGTAATCTACAGCTTATGCCAACTGGACTCATTATATATATATATATATATATATATATATATATATATATATATATATATTTTAAGAAATTTACAGAAGACACATGAACTAACTGCTGTGAGGCATTTACCGTTTAGTATTGTTTCCAAATTACGCCTCGATTCGCAAGAGACAGAGAAAACCTTGGTATCAAAGTAAAAAAATTTTTCGTGGTCAGATTCTTCAAATTTCAGGTCATGAACTCGTATATATATATATATATATATATATATGTGTGTGTGTGTGTGTGTATGTGCGCGCGCACGAGCGCTTGCCTGTTTACATCCATGTGTGTTGCCTCTCTTTGATGAGGTTTATCATTACTTTAATTAAAATTATGTTTCCCTGTAAGAATGTGGCTTGTTTACGCGTTTATGAGAAAGAATTTTATGATGGGAGCGGCTCTGTTTTATACGGATCTCGTTCTTCTAGTAAACAAAGAGACTGAAAGAAAGTGCAGATTCCATAATGCTCAAAGATACAAGAAATATCACACACACACACGTGCGAGCGCGCTCGCGAAAGCAAACAAGCAAGCAAGCACACACTCCAAACACACATGAATCACCAACGTATATACACACAGAGGACAAACAGATGATCAGTTTATTTTTTATTTTTTTTTTTTTTACGGTGACTGTTGTTTTTTTCGCAGTGTGTATCAGACGTAGTTTGGTATCTTTAATTAGCCAAAAGTTAATTAAATTATTTTTATTCTTGCTGGTTCCCGAATTTCACTTGAAATGGGATTTAATTTCAAACTTTTGAGTTGAATTATTCACAAACAAACCAGGGTTACTTTGACTTTCAAAGGAAATGAGAATATTCAGCTCGAGAATTTTTCAATTTGATTTCAATATCCTAATTATTAGCATGGCACATTTTTCAGTCCCGAATTCCACCCCTCTTACTGCGTATTCTCCCGGCCAATTCTTTTTCATTTTTGGCAAATAGTTTGATGTCGTTCATGAACATTAGGTGGTTAATATTTTCTTGCTATTTAGTAAGTTTGTATCCGCCCGTGCATTTCTTATATATGTAATCGAGTGGCATTATCACTATTACAAATTGTAATGGGGATAGCGCACCTCCCTGGAATATACCTCTTTGGATTTTAACTCAACTAAACTTTCTCCTCCTGCTTTCAATTCAACTCTCCAGTTTTTTATTGTTTTCTCGATAAACTTTATGACTTTGTTTGATATCTTGTACATTTTAAGACAGTCTATAATCCAGCTCTGCGGAATCATATCGTGGGCCTTTTTGCTGTCAGTCCACCCCATAGCTACATTTTGCGTCTCGTTTTGCTCTACTTGAGGATATATTGATCAATGTATTGTAAAATTGAGTATTATTAAATAAAAGAAAATTATTTTTTCGGGGGAGAAGAAAGAGACTCAATAATTCATTGCTTGCAACGGCCAAGAATAATCTCTCCAGTGGGTACACAACCAAGTCACGTTAAAAGCATCAGTTCTCGCTAGATCTCCGAAATTAAAAACCGATGAACCCTTTCATTATTTAGATGAGTGACCATTTATAAACAATAGACACCGTAAGCAAGTTGATATTGTTAAATACCATCGTTGATATATGTTAATGGAGGTGCCCGTGATGTAATAGTTTTCGTCGTAGGAAATGGACACGGTGACATGAGTTCAAATCCCGGATGTGACTGATTGCATTTCACATGGCACTAATACCATTGGGAAAGGTATGAATCCAATTATTCTCCCTTCAGCTATGAGTAAATAGTAGGGCGGACTTGGTTCTTCAGCTCTGGTGAGGCAACTAGTCTAAGAGAAGGAAAACTCTAAATTCAGACCTGTTAAACTCCGCTTAAAAATTGACCTCGTTTCATATCTTGCCGGGGGCGAGGGGTTGGTAAATATGAATATATATTAACACGGATAAAAATAAATACATTTCTAAAAGCTAATTCTTACAAACCTATGGAGAAAGCTTGGTGATGAAAGGCGACCCCTACATTACAATTGCTTCATATTATTATTTTTTGTTAGAGTTTCAGTACCGTAGTGTTTAATAAGAAATAATATCAAAAATATCCGTTTTAGTTGAATAATAAAATCTTACTATATTTCGTTAAGAAGAGAAAAAATCTTTCATCTTTTTTATGATGGGGGTGTTCTTAGTACTTATTATTTATTTAAAAGTTTCATATATAACACAAGAATACCTTACGTACTAGGGGATATCCTCATGGTAATATGGTGAAAGCAATGGACAGCGGAATCGTAATAAGCGAGTTCAAACTCCAGTCGCGCAATTACGGACAAATACTCTTGGCAAAGATATGAACCCGCTTATTCTCCCAGTTTTGTGTTAAATAGTACCACTACTATTCTTCTAGAAGGATGACTTTGGCATTAAATAATCTTCAAAGGTTGATATGCCATTAAAACGAAGAAACTGAACCTCACGTGTTGTAATGGTTAACAAGCAAGATTAATTTGGTTTGGTTCGGTTACTTTGTTCAATGGCATATCAACCTTCGTTGATTATTCATTCCCAAAGTTATTCTTGTAGAAGACCAATAATAGTACTATTTAATTTATAGTTGGGAAATAAGAGGGTTCATGTCTTCCTCAAGTGTAGTAGTCCAAAAGTGAACATAATATTACAACTGGTGTTCTAAATCGCTTGCTACGACGTCGCGGTCAATCTCGTTAGCCACGAAGCCACGGAACTCCAACCAAAGACTGATTAGCGTACCGCTTTTAGTGAGTTTGATTCTCAATGGATACCTTATATTTTTTTGCTTTATGCTATATCTAAGCTTAGTAATTAACTAATTATAAATTTAGACATTTATTAAACAACAAGGTTTTATATGGCATAAAACACCTACAAAGCAACCAACCAGTACATACATACATACATACATACATACATACATATACCAATAGAAAAAAAGCAATTGTTTCTGTGTCCTCTAAAAATAGACAAATAAGCTGAGAGGAACCTGCCAGGATATAACTGTATTTTAACGAACTACGAACTACGAATCTTTTGTATTGAAACAATAAAAAATCAGATGTTAGATAGATTCTGGAGAAATAAAATCGTCCAACAATTTTTGCACTCACTTACTGTTCTTATACAATAATGGTTTTGGCATTAAATAACCCGTAAAGTTTGATATACAAGTGAATAAAGGAAACTAAACCACCCTATATTTCCTGTGTCTTTTTCAACTAATGCAATACAGTTGGCCTACTTCAGATCTGAAGAAAAGTAGAGACTTAAGGGTCAGTCAAAGTTGTTGACATCTTTCAATTAGGCTCAGTCCATTAGAAAAGGGATCGGGATATCTAAATGGATTCAATGGTAATGGAAAGATATTACCATAGTATCGAAGAATACACGCCATTTTCTCCCTCATTGCACAATCAAATTCAGGTCGGCTGATGGATCTGAGATTCTGTGAATAGTTTTGGAGATTCTTGAAGTCGCATGATAAAGCGTTGTAACATCAGCAAAGATGTTGACAAATATCCTGAGTAGTCAATAAATAAAGAAGAGAATCTAAATCTGAGTTTAAACCTTGAGCTGAAAGTACGAAAATATCTTAATCTAATATGTGTAATATATATATTTACCAATACCTCTGCGCTAGCAAGATGCGATACAGGTCAATTTATATGCAAAGTTTGACAGATCTGATTTCGCAGTTTTCATTCACCTACTGTATTTACCATAGCATGATTAAATAATCTAGTCTGCTCTTCAATTTACCCATAGCTGCAGGGGGAACAGTTAGATTCATAGCATTGCGAAGGGGGTTAGCGTTATATAAAATACAACCAGCCTTATCAAGAATTTGAACCCAGGTTGCTGTGTCCATTTCCTACGACGGTAACCATTACCCTACGAGTGCATTCTTATGTAATACATGTAATATGTTCTTTTTCTGCATCAAGTCGTTTTCGAATTCGAAATACCGTATTTGTTGGCATATACGAAGCATCTTTTATAAAGGTATTTAGCGGACCACCCACTCACAATTCCCAACAAGTTCCATAGTTGTCGACTAAAAGATCCAATAGATAACCATCTTTTTATTATACCAGTAAATAAGACACTGGATGAGAATGGCATATAATTATCTTAAATTTAAATGTGTTTTATATATAGTCAAATTCGGTATGTTTTAATTTGATTCGTATTCGCCGCGCCAGTATACTACTTCACTTGTAATATAATATTTCGCAATTCGTGTGCTTCGATAGTATTGCTGAGTTGATATTCTGAGTTCGAGTTAAATTTCAAATCGACCAGCTGCTAACGAAGCTAGAAAAACACTAAAACGTTAATCTCTAAACGACAAATATTTATTCAGTTCTTTTTCTTGCAGTAATGAAACTTTCATATTTCAAGCTCGGTGTTTTATTTTCGACCAAATCAACCAAATTCTCTTTGATCCAGAATCTAGATATGATTGTTTCGTTTCTTCTTTTTAGTTTTCTTCGAGGCTCTCGGAAAGATTTGCAACCAATCTCACTGCGATATTTTGCCATTTTATGTTCGAGTAATGTTGTTTGATGACTGCGTACTTTTTCAATGTCTTGATGCTCGTTTCTTTCCGAGTTCTCCCAACTCCTTGACTCACACACACAAACGCTCACAAACTCTCTCTCTCACTCTCTCTCTCTTTCTCTCTCTCTCTCTCTCTCTCTCACACACACACACCCACTGACTGATATTAACATGTTTCTATATATATATATATATATATATCCTGGGATTGAAACCCGGTCTCCAGAACCATTGGCGAAAACTCTACTCATTAGGCCAATTACGGTGGTGTAGTAGCTATTGAAAAGGGAGCCTCTGGGTCTTCTCATTATATAGTAGCATCTTTAATTTCTGTTTTCTATTCACTTTATACTCTTAAATACCCCTCTTTTCACTTTATAAATTATTAAGCGCCATTCATTAAAGACTTTAGCACACATGCACACACACACACACACACACATACACACACACACACACATATATATATATATATATATATATATATTGAATTAAATTATTTTTCACTTATTATGATTGTCGTGGAGAAAATAGATTTAAAAGGAAATATTTAATGAGAATTTTGATTTAGTTTGGTTGTTTAACGGTATATCAAATCCCTATGGCTTATTTAGGGCCTAAACCTGATCACAATCACAACTATACTTTCAATGTTCTATTTCCTCTTTTATTTGTCTATAATCATTTGTTTGGCATGTTATACGGTTTCTGTATTCATATCCAAGTAGGATTTTCTAAGATAACCTTTAAAACAATTATTTGTTCTGTAGATTTTAATTAAAACTTTTATCAAAATTATATGTCTATTTTCCATAGACATCCGATAAACTTTATAAAATTTATAAAACTTTTTTTTTATATAGACTTCTGATAAAATATATAAAAATGTACAAAACTTTTGTTATATAGACTTCCGTTAAACTTTGTAAAACTAGATAAAACTTCCGATAAACTATACAAATCCATAAAACTTTTATTAAAACTATAAAGCTATTTTTCTTTAGAGTTCTGAAAAGTCTTAAGAACAATTAATTGTCCTCTATTCACCATGAATCTTACTTTGCATGAAACACGGTGTTATGGGTAGAAGTTAACACGTTTTAAAACTCAAAGTTTTTAATCGTTTCAGCTTAAAAAGGGTATCGACCATTATAAAAACACGATTTATTTAACACATTTTTGAACAACTTCTTGTCCAAACACATGTAAGTTTATTCATATATATATATATTGTCCACTATTTCTTGGTCGGCATCATTTTAACTGGTTTATACTTTATAGATGGTACATTGACGCACAGTTTTTCTACTTAGCAATCATCGATTTTAAATCCTCCGAATCGTTGGGCTGTGTAGGCAACAGCTGTTATTGAAATTCTGTTGAGATCAATGCGAATTAAAATGTCTTACAGCGGGACGTTTTATTCAAAAAGGCAGAGGAAACGGGTTAGTAATCTTTGGAGAAACCAAAAAGTAGAAAAAGGAAGAAAAGAATGAATTAAATTAACGAGTAAAGAAAGAAAAATTACGAGAGTGAGGGGTTAAGATAGAGATATTGAACGACTAGTAAGAATAATAACAAACACGAAAAGAAGGAAGATGAATGAAAAACAGGCTTTAACGCGAAGAGGAGATATTCGGAATGAAGAGAAAGAACGAGAAAAAGGATTTAATGAAGCAAGAAAGAAAGAAAGAAAGAAAGAAAGAAAGAAAGAACAAAATATGTAAAAAACAGAAGGAAGCAAATGAAACAATTAAAAAAAAACATTGCGAAAGAAAGAATAAAAGGAAAAAGAGAGATAGAAAAGAAAGAAAAGCAACGAAGAAAGAGAATAAAACAAAGTCTATAGACAAACCAAATAACAGTAAAAATAAATTATTTCTAAAAAGGTATGAAAAGAAAGAAAGAAAGAAAGAAAGAAAATTAAAAAGATAAAGAATGTACGAATAAAATACAGACTTGAAAAATTAATAAAGTTATGAGAAGGTAAGAACGAAAGAAAAAAAAACAAAAAATACCAAAAGAGAAAAAGGAGTAAGAAAAAGAATAAATAAAATGCCATATCAAGTAATTTAAGAAAGAAAGAAAGACAGAAAGAAAGAAGGAAAGAAAGAAAGAAAGAAAGAAAGAAAGAGAGAAAGAAAGAAAGATATTTTTTAATCATTAGAAAAAGGAAAAAAGAAAGAAAGAATAGAGATAGATAGAGAGAGAGAGAGTGAGAGAGAGGTAATAAAGTGATGAAAAAATAACTATATAAAGAAAGAAAGAAAAAAAGAAGCAAACCAACAAAGAAAAAATGAAAGAAGATATGAACAGGACTCTAAGAGAGAGAAAACAATAAAGAAAAGAAATAGATGAAAGGAGATGGTGAAATCGACAATAGAAGGACTGTTTTGCCAATTTATGCTTGCTACTACCATTGCTAATGTTGCTACTGCTAAAGATCTTGTCAGAGTGTAGCTAAGAGTATGATTACTTCGACTGTTAATTAAATTACTTTGTATTGAAACTAGTGCCTTTCTTGTAGTGCAAGGCTTTGAAGTAAGATTAGCCTAGCAGATATAAAATGAAAATATGGCGAAATGAGAAAGGAGACTATAAACAAATGATTGAAAATGAATGAATCGAAAAACGTGACGAAGGGAAAGACAACTCTTATAAAAGGAAAGGAGACAGAAAGAATAACATGCAGAAATACACAACAGTTGAAAGCGACGAAATCAAGAACGTTAAAATGCAACAATTTAAAGTATTAAAAAGGAGAAATGAGTGAAATAAAATGGCTTCAGTATTGCGAGATGCCCACAGATGCTACTTCATTTGTGCTTCGGTTGCATTAAAATGTTTTTAAAACATTTCAGCATGTCGGGCCGTCCAAGAAGAGTTCAATAGCAATTGATTCTTCTGCTGATTTGAAATTTACCTCGACTTTATTGGCTTTTTTTTCTCTCTCTGTTGTTTATATCCATCTACCATGGCTGTGCTCAATGACTTACTATTTTTTTGTATTTTTCTTATACTTTCTTTTTTTTATCTTTCTCTTTATCATTCCTTCCATATTTTACTCCTCATTTTCATTTCCTTGAGACAAAATTAGAGAATGACATTAATCCATCACTTCTCCCCTCTAATTACGGTTAAATAGTCGGGCACATTGGTTTCTTTAGCCCTTGTAATGCATCCAGTCAAAAACAATGAAAACTCTCAATTCAGCCAACTGTTCTACGTTTAAAAATTAGCATTGTGTCACATCCTGCTCGTAGCGGAAAGTTGGATGAATATGTTCTCCTGCCATTTAAAATTTGCGCATCCTTTTTGCTTTTCTCGACTTTCCAGCTATATATACAAGTCCAAAAATATTGAACACTCAGTGAGAATCGAACTCACTACAGTAGTATGGTAGATTGATTTTACAGTCAGTGAGTCTTTTTTTTCTTTTTCGAGGGTAATTGTGTTGTTTCAAGTCACAAACAATTATTATTTTTAAACAATTAAAAGACACCTACGGTGTTGATTGAGAGCTAAGAAATCAAAGGATTTAAGGTTTTGAATGAAATTGGAAATTTGGAATCACGAATGTGGACTGATTGTTTGTTTGAAGAAAGTCACATGATCAAGAACAGGAAAAAGAGAAAAACGATTATTTATTTATTTATTTCTAGTTCGGGTTTTTGAGAGTTAGACATGTTTCAGGGGTCTTAAAATTTTGAACCCCCTTTAAGATTCTAAAAGAAAATAAAGAAGATGCAGATTTCCTCTTTCCAATAAAAAGACTGTCTCCAAACCCCTGAAAAAGGCGATTGAATCTAATTAAAACATCAAGGAGTGATAGAATTATAAAGAAAAGGAAAGAAAGGAAAAGGAAGGAAAGATACAAAGTAACAAATAATATTATAAAAAGAAACTATGTCGGAACCAAAAAAAATGTGTTTACCAACTTCTTTCGTCACCTGGAAAGGAATGGATTTGTTTTTGTTTCTTTCTTTAGTGGCATATCAACCTTTGTGGGTTATTTCATACCAAAGCTATCCTTGTAGAACAGCAGTCGTAACATTTAACCCATAGCTCGGGGTTTTTATACTTTTCTCTACGGATATTAGTCTGAAAATGGACGTAATAGCGTGATTGAAGTTCGAACTTCTCCCCTCTATAGGTAAATAGTAGGACAGACTGTTTTATTTAGGCTTGGCGAGACAACCGGCCTAAGAGAAAGAAAACTGAATTAAAACTCGCTGTATTCTGTTTAAAATTGATCTTCAGTCACATCCTGTTCGTAGCAGTGGGGTTGGTTGGGTACATACCAAAAAGACTCATCTATAATAACTTTCTTCGAAAGCATTGAACTTAATAAATGTCTCACGTATCTTGCAGTTAGTTATGAAGCGTGTAGACAAGGTGGGATAAAAAATATCAAGATTTAAAAATTGAAACCTTTAAAATCAAATATTGAAATTCTAGAAAAAACGTGTGAACAGATGAGCAACTTATATAAGAAATGCGATGATATCAAGACGTGTAGACGGTTATTTAGAAGATTAGATGCGTCTGGAAAAATGTGAAAGAATATGGAATCAGTCTCTTTATTTTACGAACGAAATATTTATGGCAAAATGTTGATTTATGCGGGCAGCACCTTTTATAATCACCAGAAACACTTCGTGTCAATTTTCCTAAAACGAAACGGAAAACTTATCTCAAGGGTAAGATTTGAGGTCGTGGTGTTTCACATTTTATCAATTGATCAAAACTATCAAATGTTTCAGAGGTGCCTCGACCAACGAAAAACTTGCTGGAATAAATAAGTTGAATTTCAAGGGGACTATTTTGAAGAAAAAAAAAATCATTTATTGATTGATCGTTTCTGTCTTTGTATAGGCATTTTTCGTCTCAAATACATCTTATACATACATGTATACACACACACATACACACATATATATATACATATATATATAAATATATCTGTATGCGTGTGTGCGCGCGCGTGTGCGTGTGTGTAGATGGCGTTTTCATGGGATTTCCATTCTGTAGTGTTCAATCTCTGTTAATAATATTCATTATTGAATTAAATGTATTGACAAGAAAGGCACTTGTTTTGTTTAAATGGATATTTATTGTGTAAAATACATTTTCATCCTTATATTGATTTACCAACACACACACACACACACACACATACACACACATATACATATATGTGTGTGTGAGTGTGTGTGTGTGTTGGGATTTACTTCATTTATATATATATATATATATATATATATAACAACGTCGCCCATAAATGAGTACGTTCTAACTACTTCTCCGAAGAATTTCGTTATTTATACAGGAATATTGGGAAATCGAAATGGGAACTGATATAATTAGTTATTTGTCATGACCAAACTCCATAGATTTAAAAAAAATAATCATATCAAAATCATGCTATGTTTGGTTTAGAAGAACATTATCTTTCTATACTCAAAGTGTAATGGCTGTACTCATTTACCAGTGATACTATATATATATATATATATATACGTGTGTGTGTGTATGTGGTGTGTTTCATTGGGTTTCTTTGCTTAATGGCAAGTTCGGTCACTATTAAATAACAAATCTATCCTTGTAGAAGGATTGTAGGTATGCTATTCAAATTAGAGCTGGGAGAATAAGGGAGTTTATATCTTTCCCAAGTGGCATTTGTCTAAAAGTAAACGTAATGACACGACTGTATGAATGTGTGTGTATGAGTAGTATTTTTTATATTAAATTCATGTGTGTTTTGTTTCCGCTATATGTCCAGTGACACAAGTCAGTCAGATTTTTAAATCGCTTGCTCCTTATATATATATAGAGAAGAAGAAGAAGAAGAAGAAGAAGAAGAAGAAGAAGAAGAAGAAGAAGAAGAAGAAGAAGAAGAAGAAGAAGAAAGAGAGAATAAGAGATGCAGAGAATTAATTAAAATAACAAATAGTCAAACCGTTCGATGCAATGAAAGTGAGCGAAGAAAGAAAGTTTGACATAAAGTCAAACTTAAGGTCACGGCGTAACAATTATTGTCGATGGAATTGGACACGGCTACCCGTGTTCAAAACCCAAGTGTGGCTGTTTGCAATTGTTTGCATTGTAATGTAAACTGTGTTCTTTACTCTTGGTATGGTAACCAGTCTAGAAAGAAAACTCTGAATTCAAACCTGTTTAACTTCTCTTGAAAATTGACCTTGTGTCACATCCTGCTCGTGCGGAGGAGTTGGTAAATATATATAAAGGGAAAAGTTACATGCTATGAAACTTAGAGAGAGAGAGAGAGAGAGAGAGAGAGAGAGAGAATGAAAAAGCAAAAAACAAAAACGGAAGTAGAAATATAAAAATCGAGGTAGAGAAAGAGAAAGACTGTCAGTACGAAACAATAAAAGAGAATGAATGAAAAGAATGCCAGAAAAGAATGAAAGACGCAAAAAGAAAAAATCAATCGTGATTTGAAAACAGAAAAGTTTAAGAAACGGAAGAAGAACGAGTTCAAAGTGGATGATGAGAGAGAGAGAGAGAGAGAGAGAGAGAGAGAGTGTGTGTGTGTGTGTGTGTGTGTGTGTGAAAGAGAGAGAGAGAGAGAAAGAGAGAGAGTATGTATGTGTATGTGTGTGTGTGCTAGAGAGAGAGAGAGAGAGAGAGAGAGAGAGAGAATGAAAAAGGACATGTAAATGAAGCAATAGAGAGAAAGAGCGGGAACAAGAGGAAATAATTCTCTGTCATTTTAAAAATGCAAGCCTGGAAGACACAGTATTCTTTGTATTGCATTGAACCTGTCTCTTCAACTTGCCGGCCCGAAGCACTTAAATCTTCAGGTCGGGAAGTAATCTGTCTGATTGTCTAATTGTTAAGCAGCCGAAAGTACAATCAATACTATTTTCCTTCGATCTGAAGTCTACGATAAGCTCGCTCTCAAGCATACAGACCGCTTTTAGGCAAGGGTAGATAACTGCGCTTGAACACACAAAGAACAAAAAGCGATACTAATGCAAATTAGATGTAAATACACAAGGCTAAAGAAAAGACATTGAGTTAGGCATGGATAATGAATAGACGCTTTGGTGTATATCAAGGTGAGTTTAAAATTATCCATACATAACAAAAAATTCTAATAAGTGCAGCTAATTATGCCATGTTTTATAGAAACTTACGCTTCTCTTGGACAACATCAGTGACATAAAGTAGGGAGACCTGTGGCAAAGGCGACTATAGGCTCTCTATACAATCTTGCTCAGATTGATTCATTCATAGACTGATTTTAACGGCACGTCAACTCGCCAAGGGTTATTTTATGCTGAGAGGTTAAGAATAGCATATATTGTATTTTTGTATTTACTTTTTTTGCGTAGTTGATTCTGAAGAGTTTTTTTTAATCTGTTTAATATTTTTTTATTTAGTTTTAACGATATGTCAGAATCCTCTGGGGCTGTTTTTTTTTTTACAATTATTCAATATGGAAATGATCATGTTTACATCTAAAAATTTTGTTATAATCCTATTTCTCTCAAAAAAGGAAAATATAATATATAAATGTGTGCACGCATATGTGTGTATGTGTGTATGTTTGTGTGCACGCATATGTGCGTATGTGTGCACACGCACGTGTATGTATGTGCACATGCACATGTATGTGTGTATGTGTGTATGTACCAGCTCCTCCGCATAAGGAGGGAGCGACTCAAGGTCAACATTTTTAAGGGAGTTTAACGGGTTTAAATTCAGAGTTTTCCTTCTTCAAGACCTGTTAAGGAGTCAGTCTGCCCTACTATTTACCCATTTCTGGAAGAAGAATTGTTGGATGTATCCCTTTCCCAAGAGTATTAGCCTTATTTGAAATACAAATAGTTTCGTTCAGGATTTGAACACGGGTCGCCATGTCCTTTTCCTATGACGATAACAAACATACCAGGAAACACACAAAAACGTACGTATTTATGTGTGTGTGTATGTGTGTGTAATTACAATAAAATAGTGTGCGGTTCTCCTTCTTTGCCATTACTCCCAGTTTCACCCTAAACCGGAGTGAAAATAACTGTTTGGTTCTTCTCTATTGCTCAAATAGATCTGTTTTAAAACTATTGATATTAAATAGAAATAATTGAATTCATATAAGTCTATGAAGACTATTTTTATGGAGACTACTTACTTGGAGCAATAATTAATTACCAAAATTCATCGTTATTGAAAGTAATTTTAAAAAGGATTGTTTATAAATTATTATTTACTCCTTTGAGAGTTGACTGATTACTTCTCTTTGGAGATTGAGTGACAGCAAGTCTCCTCAAGTTTCTAGGACTCTTCCGAGTATTCTGGCCGATCTTAATAAAACTGTAGCCTGGATTATCTCTATTTGTCCTCTTATTTCCAGTTCTTCCGGTCCCTTTACCAATCCTTTGCTCCAATCGCAATTGGTATCACCATTATCTTCATGTTCCATAGTTTTTTACGTTCTCTAGCAAGATCCAAATATTTATCTCTTTTCACTTTCTTTTATTTTCAGTTTGTGTTCTGCAGTGACGGCAAAGTCCACTATTCAGCAGGTTCTTTTTTTTTTTTTTTTTTTTTTTTTTTGACAATCACTAGGCCTGGTTGTCCGTTTGTATCTCAAAATTCCAGAGTAATCTGTGAGCCTCATTTTCCATGATTTCTGAGTTTTGCGTATACTAATTGTTTATCTAGTCTAATTTAAATTTCTTGACAATTCCCAATGGTTCAACATTCCCACCCAGTCGTGTCTTGTCTTGTACTCTATTGAGTTAATTTGCAACATTCGCTTATTATATGGTTGATCATTTCGTCTCTGTCACAATAAAACCTACTTTTGCTATTTTGTTGCGTTTTGTCAAAATAGTTGACCCATGTGGTGTTGCCTTGTGCTATTAGAAGACATACAATTTCTCTCTTAATTTTTTCCCTTTTTTGCCCTGTCTAAGTCTTCTCGTGTGAGATTTCATTTGTTTGTCGGTTGAAATGTCCATATAATCGTTTTTCTTCCCATTTTGGTTTTCTAGTTATTGTTGTTCTTTTGATGTTTGTGTCGTTTGTGTTGTTTCTGGTTGCTGTAATACGCATTTCTTTGCTTTTTTATGTAGTCATCGAGCCGTCTTATCGATGTATCGATACAATCTACAATGCTGACGAGTCCTCTTCCTCCATATTTTCTTGACACATATAAGTAAAAGTAAGTAGGAGGTGCCCGTGGTGTAATGGTTATCGTCGTAGGATATGGACACGACGACACGAGTTCAAATCCTGGACCAGGCT
>OY757918.1:64692068-64794568 GCA_963585895.1 Sepioteuthis lessoniana | reverse complement strand
AATAGCACAAACTCGTCTGGAATGATGAGATACAAACGAATCATCTAATCTCGGCCAGACGACCAGACAGACTTTAGAATAACAAAAAAAAAAAAAAAGAGAACTTGCCGAATAGTGGACTTTGCTGACCCGGCAGACTATTGAGTAAAACTGAAAGAAAGCGAGAAGGAGAAGTGCCTCGACCTTATTAGGGAATTGAAAAAAAAACAGTGGAACATGAAAGTGACGTTTATACCAGTAGTAAATGGTGTTCTGGGTACAGTCACGAAAGGATAGGTACAGGGACTGCATGACTTGGAAATAAGAGCACGAGTGGAGATAATCCAAACTACAGTATAATTAAGATCGGCCAGAATACTGAGAAGAGTCCTGGAAACTTGTTCATACTCAAACTCCAGAGAAAGACCATCAGCTAACGCTGATGTGAAAAACTCACAAGGAACTAAAGGAATATCAATGGAAGTTGGCGGACGAGTGGAGACCATCCAAACTACAGCATTACTGAGAAGAGTCCTAGAGACTTGAGGAGACTTGCTGTCTCTCAAACTCTAAGGAAAACCCATCAGCTACCGCTGATGTAAAAAAAACTCTCAAGGAGTAAATAATAATTAGGAAAAGACCATCAGCTAACATTGGTGTGAAAATTCTTGAGGAGTTATAACAATAATAATAATTCGTAAATATTTATAAGTTAAAGTAACTGTTATCAATACAAATAAGTTGCAAACAGTTGTATGGTTTCAAGCATTTCTAATATTAGTCATTCTTAAATAGACCTATTTAATGTAGAGAATGAGCTCTAACTACCACACTGGGTCAAAGTGGGCCTAGGAGTAATGTCCATAAAGTGGTGACTCCACACTAACCGGGCCTCAATTACGGTAGCTTATCAACAAAATGAAGTCTTGTATCATAACTAGGATACCCATTATAACAGAAAAAATTTGTAAACAATTACAGCCCCAAGAAAGCATCCTTAATAGAAGTTAAATGATTTTAAGTAAATATTCCTATATAAAAATAACCATAATTTGCACATTATTAACGGCTTTCAAGTAAATATTTCCATTTAGTAATAATCATAATTTGTTCACTGTATTATGCTTTTGAGTATTCCTATCCAACACAAATAATTTGTAACAGATCTATTTGATCCATCGATAAGATTCTAACAATTTCTTTTACTCAGGAGGGGCAAAGTCAGTGTATAAGTAGAGGGAATGAAAGAGAATATCAAAATCTCCATATCTTCAATTCAAAAATAAAATAAAATGAGAGGTAATTTTTCTAAAATAAAAGCCAAGAACTTTCCGCTTCGGTATGAAGTCGGGAAAGTCCGCTTGGCGTAGTGGCTAATGTACTTGACTTCGAAATCGAAATAAGCAAGTTCGAACTCCACTTGTCTATTTTCGGACTAATACCCTCGGGAGAGGTATGAACCCTCTCATCCCCCAAGCGAATATTTAAATACTACCACTACTGTTATTCTACTAGGATGGCTTTGACATTAACTAACCAAGGAAAGTTGAGATGCCATTAAACAAAGAAACCAATATTTCATTTTGCGATTCTGAACAGATGTTCTGTAAGAAGATTCCCAGAATATGATGACAGGGACACTGAACACGGAGAGAAATATCATATTAACATGTCTTGCATTACGATATATATATATATATATATACGTGGTGCCTTCAATGTGTTTCCCAACTTTTTTTTTGTACAGGCATTTA
This sequence comes from Sepioteuthis lessoniana, assembly GCA_963585895.1. Classification (NCBI taxonomy): domain Eukaryota; kingdom Metazoa; phylum Mollusca; class Cephalopoda; order Myopsida; family Loliginidae; genus Sepioteuthis; species Sepioteuthis lessoniana. The sequence continues at coordinate 64,792,835 of OY757918.1, read as the reverse complement.
AAATTTCAGTATGTAATTGCTATATATCTTTTGAGAAGACTGACCAATTTTTATGAGTTCAGGTTCAAATCAACAGCTACAGCAGCGATTGGAATACACCCTACTAAAACCTGATTATCACAGCTGGTGAATTTCAAAAATGCAATATGGACGTGAGGACACTTTAGAAGCACGATATGCAATAAAATTCTGTTTTAAACTTGAAAAAAAAATGCCACAGAAAAGTATGGAATACTTCAGACTGCTTTTCGAACATTTTGCAGTTTTTGAGTGGCATAAGAGATACAAGGAAGGCAGAGAGTCAGTGAGGGATGATGAGAGGTGTGGGAGGGGTAAGAAAGGCAATAAACCCGAGTTGATTGGCCAAAGACTTAGGGTTAGGGTTACGATGTTGAGGTTTTAAGGGATTTCAGGAAAAGATTCCGTTGGAAGAGGCCATCACTCTTCAAATCGGGTCAGTGGCATTTCCACGAGGACAATGCACCAGTCCACAACTCCATCCTTGTCACAGACTATTTGACCAAGATAGGAATCAAGACAGTTCTTCGGCCTCCCAATAGTCCAGACCTTGCTCCCAGTGACTTTTGCTTATTCCCTAAGCTCAGAGGCTGTCGTTATGAGACAATTGAAGAGAGGAAAGGGGTTGTGACGAAGGTCATTGGCACGATTACACAAGAGGACTTCCATGCGGCCTTGCAGAAGTTGTTGGAACGGTACAGCAAGTTTATTGCAGCTGGAGGAGATTACTTCGAAGCGGACTAGAGTTTCATGTGTGTACTATCAATAAAAGTGCCCATACGAAAAAGTCTGGAAACTTATTTAATGATCCTAGTATGTATCCCAGCTTAAAGCATCTTGCGTGTTTAGCCACTGGGAAGAGTTGTAACACAACAAAACAGTCTGTCTCTGGATAACAATGTATATATATATATATATATATATATACTCGTACATCGTTGATGCATAGGAACATATTATATGAATAGTATACATACATTGAGTTCTCATACATCAACTGGCCCTCGATAATGAAAAGATATTTTTGACCATATATAGATAAAAATATATTGCTTAAAATATTTTTCAGTCGGGCTAAGTACTTTTTAAATCATTATATATATATATATATATATATATATATATATATATATATATATATATAAAACCAATGAAATTAATACAATATTATATACCAAACTTAAGGATAAAACGAAAGTGTAAAGCAAATATGACAATATTACTACAAATATTAAAAAAGACGATTCGGTGTTTCATAAGGTTGATCGTCGAATGAACTACTTTTAACCATATCCTCTCTCTCTCTCTCTCTCTCTCTCTCTCTCTCTTTCTCTCTCTCTCTCTTTCTCACACACACGCACACACACACACATACACACACACAACATGCATATACTCTTTCTTTCACTTTCTCTCTGACTGTCTCTGAATCTGTCTCTCTTTCTCTCTCTCTCTCTCTCACACACACACACCATGCATGTAATCTCTCTCTCTCTCTCTTTCTCTCTCTCACACACACATTCTCTCTCTCTCTATCTATCTATCTATCTATATATATATATATATATATATATAAAACTCAATTAATGAATAAAGTGATTTTGCCTAAGGTGCTGCCAATAAGAAGCACTGTTTCCAATAGCATTTTTTTTTAGGAAATCAATAGTGAAAGGTCCTTTCATGTCCCAAATGATACTCAGCATTCCCTCGTTTTCTCGTCGCAGCACCCCACTTCTTTACCGATAACACTGCTTGTTTCCACTCAATGGACGGTCTTTTTGATTTAGGCTCGCCCTGGCAAACCCATATTGTGCTTATATGTAACTATTTTTTTACTAAACTATGCTTCTCAATATACATAACCCATTCTTTAATAAATGTAGTATGGTTTGCGCTTCTCAGCTACCAAAGATTTGGTGACAGACCTCTGTTCAACCTTGAAGCAGTCTGTTTGATTTGCCATAATTTTGAATCGCATCAAAACAAATATATTTGGCGAGATTAGGATAATTTTCCCTCTAAAGTAATTGCATACAATATACAGTTTACATGTCTGGAAAACAATTTTAAAAAAATCATTTTTCTTTTTTAGAAAAAAAATCCTTTATTAATTGAATGAGTCTAATATATATATATATATATATATGTGTGTGTGTGTGTGTGTGTGTGTGTGTTCAAAGAAAAAATGTAAACAAGAGTATTTATGGAGCTTTTTATTTAAAAATATTGTAATTTAAATTATTTTTTCTCTCATTCGACCAGGAAATATATATATATATATATATATATATATATATATATTACCTCTATTCGATTTCTTTGTTTTTTTAATGGCATATCAACCTTCATGTGATATTTAAAGCTAAACCCACCCTTGTAGAAGAACAATACTAGTACTATTTTACTCATTGTTGGGGGGAATAAGGGAGTGAGGAATTTTTACCTCTCCTTAGGGTATTAGTTCGAAAATGAACGTAATAGCGTGGCTTAGAGTTGGAATTTACTATCTTCGATGTCGTGGTTCAGAACTTTATCAACTTAACTACTGGAACCCTTCCTTTATAATAGGGTAATATGCCAAGATCTTCTAGTTTTATGTGATTGTATCTACCGAGCTTAGCATCTGCATCTGAAAACTAATTGTTTTGAAATAGAAACAATGAAATATATGTCAAACTTAGAGTGTTAAACAAACTGTCTGCTTTGAAGATGAATAATTCAAAATCTTTGCTTTTTTCAGAGCTTGATTCACTGATATTTTGTCACAGAAAAGGTCTGTGTTTTCCCTAAAATATTCTTGATTTGTTTCTTTGTTTCTTTCTTTCTTTTAATTTTATTATTTCGTTATGGAATTGTCACTTTCGCTTGCTTAACCGAGAAAACTAAGAATAAGGTCTTCCTAAAGTTCTCGAAAACCTCCCAACGGACTTTTTTATCAAAAGATACTGTTAATTGTAGCAATGACGGGAAGAAGGTAGACACCATTCAACTATCGTGGATTTTTCCGTCTGTCAGATTCATTCGTGATGTCTTCGCCAGACTCGATTATTTTAGTTTGTTTAGCAGAGATAAGCAAATACCTTTTTTTAAAGTTTCAAAATTTAGCCAAAGGTTTCCTAAGAATGGCGGCACGAAGACAAACTTGAAACTAAAAGGGATATAAAAGCTACACGGAAGATTAAAGATTGCCTCATCTGAGCAGTCGAACAAAAGAATGAATCCAGTAAGATTAACAAAGAAAACCAACCGGAAGTGAAAGTAGTATTAAAGAGCGGCAACTCTCGTATTTAATTCCAATTCTCGTATTTTCTCGTACTTGGTTTTATTTTCTGTATTTTTTCATGAGTATATTTATCACTTTACTTGTAAATTCTCTGTAAATAAATGATTTTTAGAATTTGCTTGAAGCATTGCACAAATTATTTTATTTGATTGTTTTGAATAAATTTAGAGGGCTATTGCAATGCGAAATGATAATTATTTAAGTCTAATTAATTTCAAAGTAAAAATTCATCGCCAGACACTTTTTTTTATAAATGAACCCATGTTGGATGTTTAATTTTTTTTAGAACGTTGTAAACATGGTGATATACATAAAATTATCTACCATATTATTTTCAATATCTACAATATTATTTTAAATATCTCTGTATCATTAATATTCTCCAAGATTTTTTTAGATAAATAAATAACTCACAAAATAAACAGATGTGGCAAATATCTATTTATGTATCAATATATATATATATATATATATATATATATATATATATATATATAAGTGTGTGTACGACAGTCGATCAAAAAGTTCTAATTTTTGTGGTGACAGCACATTACCACTTATCATTAAACTGGTGAAAAAAATTGAGATTTATATTTTAATTTTTGCACATGAGACCCGTTCAAAAGTTAAAATTGAGCGACAAATCTAAAATCTAGGTGAGGCTTAGAACTTTCTGAACGACCCTCGTGTACTTAAAGTAAATGAACGTTTACCCATGACGCCATGATTGTCTCCTTACCACTAATTAAATTGTTTTTGGTTTGTTTGCTTGTTTTGTTTTCTGTCTTTTTTTTGGTTTTGTTTTGTTTTGTTTTTTTGTTAAAGTCCATGAAAGTAATTGTAACGAGACAGCAATGAAGAGGTGATTAAACATTCGTCTTTTGGGGTTTTTTTCAGGTTTTATATTACTTTAAATGTCAGTATTGACCTCCTTTTGATTTAATGAAAAAGCTTTTTTTTTAAGAATTGTTTATTCACCTATATATATATATATATATATATATATATATATATTATAAAAAATACATCTTCAGATGAAATATTTGAAATCATAATTAAATGTTATCTGATTACTTCCGGCGAGAATGGAATTTGAAAAAAATCCTTTATTTTTATTTTTCTAATTAAAATGATCTATTTTATTTATTTGTTAAACAATAAAGAATTAATAAAACTTGAAGATATATGATACAATCAAATTATAATTTTAAATATTTGATCTGAAGCTGGTTTTTATAAAGCTTATAAATTGGACTTTTAAGAATTCATAGGAACCTGAAATCAATTTATAATGATACCAAGAAAGTGAAATTTTTTTTGTCTTTATGTAAAGATTTTTTTAGCTCTAAACGATCAGTGTTGATCTATCGTTAATCCCAAATTAATTATATATTAATAGCCGTTAGTATTGAGCACTCATATTGAATACTCCTACACCTTGGATTACCTCCTTGAATCATGTAAAGAATATATATATATATATATATATATATATATATATATATATATATATGTTGAGATGATAGATTGTGGTGAATCTAACAATATGATAGAAATATGTGAAAAGTTGGATAAATCAAACACTTAAAACGGGTTTAGAACGGGCGATATTTCGTTCTTTTATTGCATTTTTAAGAACTTTAACGAAATATCGCGCCTTCTAAACCACCACCATCATCATCATAATCATGTCGTGCTGCTCGCAGGGATTTCCCAAACTCTTTCTCTCTCTCTCTCTCTCTCTCTCTCTCTCTCTCTCTCTCTCTCTCTCTCTCTCTCTCTCTCTCCATCCGTCTCTATTATCCATCGCTTCTGGCAGGTCTTCCAGACTACATCCTCTTTCCGTACAGAGCTGTTGTAGATAATTTCTAGCTGGTCATCCTAAACTTGCGCTTCCATTGGAGAACGTCGCTTAACTCCCAAAAAATAAAAGTTTCACACATGGTCAGTGAAATCTTAAGTGAAAACGAGCATAAGAGAAAGACCCCCTCTTCACTTGGCAGAGCTGTATAATCCCACGAAGAATACCCAAAACTGTCAACTTCGAAAAGGCAACTGAAGTTTGGATGAAAATTTTAGCATTAACCTGCTAATATATATATAGAAAGAGACAGACAGACAGACAGAGACAGAGACAGAGATTTAAATTGACGACAATAAGAAAACAAAATTCTTATTGCAAAATAGAATTTTGAATAGGATCTACGTCGCTTTTCCAGTTTATGCTCCCAACCTGAGGGATCATTTCGTGATTAAACGTCAAATTTTGAACCGAATCAGACCGGAATTTCGGGTGGTTTTCAAGGCATTGAGCTTCTCTAAAAACTTCTTGAAAGAATGTCGTGACAATCTTTCTACCCCTATGTTTATTATTTAGATTTCCTAATTAGATTTTTGATTACTATCTGCCCATAACAATGCTTCTTGCTGCTGGCTTTGAACAACGGAGCAAAGATTTAGCTTAAACAGGTCTATTTGCAAAAATTACGGGGTCATCCTGGTGGTTTTTGTCAGTAAAATTTTTCGTGAGATATCGTTTGTATCTTGACTTTTTAATGTAAGATCGTTTGTTTGTTTTTTTCATTACATCTTTTGTAATTTGTTATCTAGGAAGATTATTGTTATATCGTCGAGGTGAATGATACACAGAGAAGAATGAGTGCTTAATATATTTATTCAGCACCAGTATCTGGTGTTAACGGATACTTACAAACAAAAAAATAGCATTATAAGTTACAAACAATTAACGAGAGAACTTACGAGAAATAAAGAAAGCTAAAAATGCTGTATAGCCAAACGAAGTAAGATCAGTCCGAATTTTAAACAACTTAATTTGTCGCGCACCACATCAAACGGGCGAGTACGGCACGAGGCTTTTTTCAGGTAGGTCCGGGCGCAGGACTGTAGCCCAGATATGCCCAGTATTTCCAAAAATGCCTCAGGCCCTGTCGGTATTCCTCTAAAAACAGGCACCTCAGGTGCCAGGCAATACATCCAAGGAGGGTTAGAGTCTGGAGGACGACCCCCGAAGACTCGAGGAGTAAGTCAGTGGAGGAGTTACTCAGTTACGGCCGGCCGAAATGTGCCCCCTTTACTGGATCCACCATGAAATCAACCATCGAAGTCCTTAATCGTAGGCTATTTATGACTCTAAGCCAGTCCAGAGTTCTGAAGGGGTGCTAGCTACTCAACAACAATTATGAATAGATGTTGTACCAATGTATTTCCCTTCAAGACTCCAGCGACCAAGTTAAAGTTGTCATCGTCACCATCTGGCGAGCGAGCCATGGCCTTCGTGTCTTTATAAAGACATTATTATTATCATTATTATCATTATTATACCTCTAACAGTTTTTTTGGTGGGGAACCAATTCGCCAGAAGTATTTGCTGCGAACAATAAAATTATCTCAAGATTTCTCGCTCATATACCTTTAATGATTCTACGGATATTGAGAATCGTAGATGTAACATCGTATCAGATCAAAATACAATTGAGAAATCAACGAAGGGCTTCATGATCTCTGAATCACTTAAATCACTCATCACAATCAGTTAAGATTTATAAAGCTCTGCTTCTCAGTTATATCCAACTTGAAGTTGAGAAAGTCCTTCGGAAATTTTTTTAAAAATACATATATATATACAAATATATATATGTGTGTGTGTATATATGAGTGTAGGTGTGGTCAGGAATTGGCGATAACAAACTGATGTCCGGAGATTCTATCTTATCTATTTATCTATCAATCTTATTTTGTACAACATTATACTAAACATCTGTACTTTCCACTTTTTACATTGTGATTTACTCAATAATTATAGCGGGTGTCCTCGTGGTGTAATGGTTAAAGTGATGGACTGCGGAATCGTAGTACGCGAGTTCGTACTCCAGTCGCGCTATTACGTTCACTTTCAGGCAAATACCCTATGGGTTAAATAGTACCACTACAGGCAAATACCCTATGGGTTAAATAGTACCACTACAGTTCTTCTAGGAAAATGGCTTTGGCATTAAATAACCTAAAAAGAGTTGATATGCCGTTAAACAAATAAACCATCAATAATTATACCAAGGTTAAAGAGCCTAATCTGTTCTATTCTATAGCTATAGTTTTGACAGGTAAAATTGATGGATCCTATATGTTTCTTATGAGAATTAGCGCGAAATGAAATGCAAACAGCTTCATTCAGGATTTGAACTCGGTTCGCCGACTCCTTTTCCCATGACGCAATCGAAATTATTCGGATTTTGTAAAGGCGCGAACAACTGCCACTGGAGACAGAAGTACACAACTAATTCGGCCTTTCTACATGCCACAAGATTTTTGCTTCAGGTTTATATATATATTGTGCTTGCTTCTCTGGAGCCAACAATTTGAAGTTAATTGGAGACGCCCAAACATCATACAATATAAAAAAAAAAAAAGATTCTTTGATGAGACGATAGACAAATGCAAAGAAAAAGGTTTAAAGAACAGAGCTGCGTTTATTTTCCTGGCGGATGATGCTGATTTTATTATGCCTTCTACTAACTCGAAACACCAATGCAATAGCAAATGCTAAAGGCTACACAAGCTCTAGATCTAATTGCAAACTGAAGTTGTTTTCGTGTTTGTTCCGGTTTTTATTTTATTTTTTTCAGGGTCGGCCTTTATTGTTTCAAGAATGTGTTTTCAGTCTTCTTCTTTTTCCCTACAGCTTCTCAAACATTGGCTAAGCAGCTTCGCTTGTTAAGTTTAAGGCAAACAAGAAGGTCAAAGACGGAAAGACAGAGAAAGGGAGAAAGAGAGACGGATGGGAATAGTGAGAGGAGAAAGCAAGTAAATAACGACATATGTTGATAATTCAGCCAGTTTCGGCAAGACAATTACGATACATTCGCTAAGGAATATGCAGTTCTTTGAGTCTATTTAAACAAACGGTAGTTCAAGAAAGTATAATGGTTGGAAGAAAAACCCTTTTTTCCTGTTCCTTTGTACATATTCGTACTTAATTTAGATCAACCTTAAAAATATCTGGAAAAGATTTTTGGGCGCCTGCAAGCATGTTAGCGCAGTAAAATTGTGAACACTGCTTTCCGGTACATATCGTTCTAAGTGCTTCAACTACGATTGGTATTACTGTCTTTTTCAAGCTTCACAACTTTTTTTTAGCTTTTTGATAAAGTCTAGGAAAATTTTTATCTTTATTTTTACTCAGGGATCTTCTGGAATGGCAACGTCTTCTAATTGAGTCGTTCGTTTTATCTTGCTGATGACAACGAAGCGATAGCCTAATCGGTTGTGACTGTAGAATACCCCAAAAATGCCTCTGCCGAGGTGTAAGACTCCACCTTCAACAAGTGTCCTGAATATGACGCTAACACATTTGATGGTGAGGCTCCAGTCCTGGACCTTTGGAGAACGTGAAGAACCCCTTTATTGCAATAACTCCCAGATCCACTCAGACCCAGAGTGATACTACCTGTTAGGGACCAATCGAGTGGTCAAATAGAGCTGATTAATCATTTACTATACTTAAAACATTTAACTGTGTGCAAACAAATGATCTCTGGTTCGTTTAGAATTATTACCTACATAGTATTCATTGACAAATTATATATATATATATATATATATATATATATATATATATATATATGGTTTAGTCCCAGGTCACGACATACCAAAGACTTTAAAAATGGTACTTGATACCCACTTGCTGAACACTCAGCAATATAAGGTACGTAGTAAGGATAAAGTGGAGCAATCAAGGGAAAGGAGTAGCGCCCTCCCCTACACCTTGATGTAGTAGCTATTGAAAAGGGAGCCTTCGAATCGCTCTCGATTACGGTCGCCAACTTTACTTTTTTACTTTTTATGTGTGTAGGGGTGTAAACTGTATTTAGTATTAAATAACCTACGAGGATTGATATGCCATCATAACCAACCAACCAACTAAATAAAATGACGTTTGGATATTTTGCTAAGATAGAATTATTATCATTTACTCCTTGAGAGTTTTTCACATCAGTTTTAGCTGATGGTTTTTCACAAGAGTTTGAGTGACAGCAAGTCTTCTCAAGTTTTTGGGACTCTTCTCAGTATTCTGGCCGTTCTCAATTTTGCTGTAGTTTGGAAGGTTTCCACTCGTCCGCAAACTTCTAAGTCCTCCAGTCCCTTTAATAATCCTTTAGTCACTGTACCAAAAGCACCAATCACAACTAGTATAATTGTCACTTTCATGTTCCATAGTTTTTTTCAATTTAGTTTGGTATAATTTAACATATCCACCTTTTGGAGTCATTTAATACCAAAGCCATCCCTGTAAAAGAACAATAATGGTATCATTCAACCTGTAGCTGGGTGGTGGGGATAAGAGATTCCTACCTCTCCCAAGAATATTCTTCCGAAAATGAATGTAATTGCTCAACTGGAGTTTGAACTTGTTTATTACGATATCCCAGTTGAGTACGTTAGCCACAACGCCTCAAGGACTTTCCTCATATTAATGAATTAATGGATATTATTCAACATACTGGCTGTCCTATAGATGTAGACGGTCCTGTTGATGATATCGGTTCATTTATTACACAATATGTACATATATATATATCCGTTGGGGGAGCGTGTGTGCCCGCGCGCGCGTTTGGTTCTATAAAGTAATCCATATTGAAATATACTGTTTTTATTTAGTAATCCATATCGTTATATATAGGTTTTATATTCTAAAATAAATATTTATACATGTTGATTGATAATTATAATGACATGTAAACCCTTGTTGGGTTATTAACTACCAAACTCTGCCCTCTTTTAAGCAACCATATTGTATCAGGTAAATAATAATAATAATAATGGGAATTTGAGATACAAATAGATCATCTAAACCCAGCCCTAAGACTAGACCTTAAAAAAATGAGATAACTTGCCGTATCGTGGACTTCGCCGTCTCAGTGGTTCACAGAGAGAAAATGAAAGAAAGCGAAAATAGAGAAAAGTACTTAGACCTTGTCAGAGAACTAAAAAAACCAATGGAACATGAAGGTGATTGTGATACCAATTGTAATAAGCATACTTCGAACAGGTCCCCAAAAGTTTGGAAAAAGGGCTGGGGGATTTGGGAATTGGAGGACTTATCAAAACCATCCATTCTTAAGATCGGCCAGAATACTGAGATGAGTCTTGGAAAGTTGAGGAAATTTGCTGTCACTTAAAATTCAGTGAAAGACCATCAGCTAATACTGCTATGCAAAAATCACAAGAAGAATATTTATAATAATAATAATAATAATAAATAATCGTCCCCAAGAGTTTGGAGAAGCTTCTGGATGAATTGGAAATTAGTGGAAGAATTAAGACCATCCAGTCCATAGTATTACTGAGATCGGCTAGAATACTGAGAAGAGTCCTGAAGACCTAAAGGGGTTTGCTGTCTCTAGGATTCAAGTGAAAGACCACTAGTTAACTTTGATGTGAAAAACACGCAAGGGGTGAAATGATTATAATAATCTACCAGGAATATTTTTAGTTACACGTTATTATTACTGTTTAATAAAAAATTATATCGCCACAGTTTTATAGTTTTGAATATTGCAACCTAATACTAATCATTTTCAAACAGATTTATTTGACCCGTATAATGTAACAGAGAGTAATGACAATAAAGTTGAACTCCACACTTCCAAGAGATGGAGTCTCACTATTGATGCAGTTTAGTTTCATACCAGTACATATTTTTAAAGGTAATAGATTTCATTACGTAAGGCTTTTTATAAAACCTGTATCGTTACATGTTAGATGTTCGAGCAATTTAAAAGGTTTTCGTGTAGAAATGTGTATAATTTGGAGTTGGTTGATAAAACTGAAAAAAAAGAAAGAATTTTAAGCAAACGCGAAGTAAATAGAAAGAAATACTAATAAAAAAAATCGTAATGTTTATATAAATAAACGCTTTTGATACTAATTGTTGAAAATTCAATATTTTTGTTCGCGTTGAACTAACGCCCTATTTCGTAATCAATGTCACACTGTACTCTCATGATTTGATGCTTTTTTTATACTATGACATTTTTCAGTTCATTTGATCCATTACTTGCCCGCTGGAAGACGAGACACACTGAAGTGAGCCGCTTCACTGACTACTTAGAACATATATTCATACGCAAAGATTTTTTTTTCAAACAGGAGCAACGTGGCATAGCATTTTCATCCAGAGAGGTTGTTTATTCCATTCTATTTTTTAATGCGAATAATTTAGATGTATCGTAAAAACTTTGAACCGGAAGAGTAGGTTAACATTGAAAAGCTTATATATATATATATATATATATATATATATATATGTATTCGCTCTGGATTTTTGTACACTGCACGTTTACAGTATATTGAGCACTTTCATTTTTTCAATCGAATTTACTACCGTTGAGTTTTACAGAAAAAAAAGCCATAATAATTTTAATTTTTAAATTGACTTTTATGTATATATATATTTATGTATATATATATAGTCAATCTAAATTAATAATGAACACACAAATACACACACACACACATATATATATATATATATATATATATATATAATATTGAATCCCATTACTCTATGTATATGTATTTACCAAACCGTACACACGAGGTTTGCGACGTGTAGATAGGGATTTAAATTCAAATACATTCTCCTTCTTCTCTACTTGATGCCCTAAAAAGACTAGACAGACCAATCGGAGTATTTTGAAAGTAATTGATTCACAAACATAGAAAAAAAAATAATATGATATTCAAAACTACGTATAAGTAATTTTATTTCAATTGATCACAGGAGGATCAATATAATGTGCTATTTGGAATAGTGTTGGGCACCTCTGGTGGTGGAATGGTTGACAAGCTATACTAACAGACCTTAACGAATGAGTTCAATTCTCATTGGGTGCCCCATTCATATAGCCTTGTGCCTCATTTGAGCCAAGCGCTGAGTAAATTACTGCGACTTGGAGTAGTGTCAGATTACCTCTATGTAAGAAATATTGAGTATTTTTGGTTTAATGTAAAGAAAGTCACCCCGTAGCTTAGTGGTCAAATCTCTGGACTTCGACATCGTAGTACGCAAGTTCGATCTCCAATCGCGCTAGGTCGTTCGCTTTGGACCAATCTTCTTTGAAAATTTTATGAACCCCCTTATCCATCTGCTATAGGTTAAATAGTACCATAACTATTCTTCTACAAGGATATTTTTAGAAGTAATTACCCCACGAACGTTGATACACCATTAAAACAAAAGAAACCAGTGAGAAAAGCGTACTTGTTCTCAAAGAATCTGTATTTAACAAGACTGATATGAAAAATCAATGAAAAGTAGATTTTCTTCTTAATTGTCAACTTAGTATTGATCATTTATTCCAGCGATTTCACCATTAGTCGAGGCACCTCTGAAACACATCATTTCATATGATGTGAAGATGCGGAGTCAAATGTCCTTCACGCCATAAACATTTTTACGGGAATTTTTCATTTAGGCAATTAGACAAAATTGCTTGAAACTTAGTCTGGTCTGTATGGACATTTTTGCCTTTGTACAAATCTGTTTAACCAAAACCTGCCAATCAAGATATATCGAAATCTGGTAAAGACACATCTTTAAAAACCGAAAGGAAAAAACATATTCTTTCTTGGTTGGATCAAAAAGTTTACCCTAATTCGCCATGAATACACACAAAACCACCAAGGACTGAAAATATACAAACTCATATGCACAGGCCTAAACCTAAATATGTTTTAGGTAAGGTTATTTGGTTTAACGGCATAACAACCCTTGATGGTTATTTCATGCAAAACCCTGTGCTTTTAGATAGATAGATAGATAGATAGATAGATAGATAGATATGTGTGTGTGTGTGTTTGTGAATAGTTCGTAGGTAACTTTTTTTCCACGAGTTAGAGCTCATTTGTTTGCACACAGTTAAATGGTTTCAAGTATTTCTATTTAAGATTAGTAATTCTATTTATCGACTATTCCTATCAAATACTAATAATTTACACATTGTGTATCGTTTCAAATAACTAATAATAATAATCTCTAGCAAAAGATTGAACAGTTCTATCTGAACAATAGAAGAGACTCAAGCAGGTACAACCAATCCAGGTCAGAGTAGACCTGGGATTTATTGCAGTGAAATGTACTCCATATTCTCCAAAGCTCCAGGATTCGCCATCAGATGCAGTTTAGTGTCATACCGAGGAAACGTATTGGTGCGGAGGTACAGTCCGCGTAATCTTCAGCCACAGCCGACAGAGTGGACGCATGTATACTAATACGTGCAAAAATCCAATAAAAACACCAACCCACCCACACATATACACATACACACGTGTATGCACAAAATAAACACAAGCCTGTAAATATAGTTTATTTACACGGAAACAGACAAAATAGTTTCACATTTATTCGTTCTGCCTCAAGTTACGCGACCCTCTGCACCCAGGGGTGATTTCTGGTATAAACCACTACAAATATTTGGTGATTAGACAAAATAGAAGTTTCTAAGGGAAATGTTCTATGGTTCCTTCGGCGAAATCTTGCACTGTACGAGAAATCTTCAAGATATTTTTAAACAAACTCAATGAAGATCCTTAAAGCAAAATATTTACAGATTTACACAAATTTCAGACTACACAGATATAGACACAACCATGTGTGTGTGTGTGTGTGTGTGTGTGTGTGTGTGTGTGCGCGCGCACGTGTGTGTGTGTGTGTGTGTGTGTGTGTGTGTGAGTGTTTGTGTGTGGTTAGAAGTCAAGGCTACAAGCGCCTTCAAACCGTAAAATCTATTCAGTGCTCAATACAAAAATGCAAAAAAAATATGATGTCTACAATTATAAAAACAAGTCAGAATAATAACTAACAACCCCAATTTTCAAGTCTTTGATCGTCCGGTGAGCCCCTAATTACCATTCAGTAGGATATATGTAATACATATATATATATATATATATATATATATATATATAACACGCGCATGTACACACAGACATATATATACTGCTGCTTGTACATTATCCATTTTATATATATATATATATATATATTGCACACCCACATATATATATATATATATACTAGATATGCCCCTACATGTTGATTATCAATTATATATATATATATATATATATATATATATGTATGTATGTATGTATGTATATGACACGCACGCACACACACACATCATATATATATATATATATATATATATATATATATATATATGCTGAATTCAAACAACTGCTGAAACAAAACATATATAAATACCCAACCAGTTTTTAATCTTCATGTCATAATTCTTCCACATGCAGTAATGCTTTTAAGTATTTAAACAAACAATTTGCTCTCTTTTGTTGATTTAAAAAACAGCCATATTATGCTTGATGAATCAAATTCTTTTACAGTCAACGTAAGAAAACGTGCATTTAGACAAATATATCTAGTTCTGACTTGTACATTTTTACAGAATATTTTTAAGTGTATTAAACAAGAATAAGACGCACTATTTTTACAGATTTTAAAACCAAAAAGCTAGTTGTTAGTCTTATACAGAGAATACCTTTATCACTTTTTATCTGGACCCGTGCCATGCCATATTTAGAATGAGATGACCAAAAGTAAGTTATATCTATAGTGTTTTATAGCATTATAGAAAAATATCCTTTGGAACTTGTGTTTGTTGATAATTTTCTTTCTCTTAATATGGACTGATTTTCGCCACAAGCTTGCTACGTTTTGGGGTGAACATGTACGTGTGTTTGCTCTAAATACTGTGTGATTTTTTTATTTTGAAACATTATGAAAAATACATCATTTTTCTTTAATTATTAGTCAATACAAACCGAGGATAATTTAAAATGTTGAATTTGCCCAGCGGTTAGAGTGTTCGCCAATTGGCCCGGGAGACCTGGGTTCAATCCCAGGTCGAGTCATACCAAAGACTTTAAAAATGGAACTTGATACCACCTTGCTTAACACTCAGCATTATAAGGTACGGTTCAAGGGTAAAGTGGAGCAATCCAGGGAATGGAGTAGCGCCCTCCCCTACACCTTGGTGTAGTAGCTATCGAAAAGGGAGCCTTCGGGTCACCCTCGACTATGGTCGACTAACTTAGCAGCTAAAAATTCTAAAAAGAGTTTATTATACACATTATTTTTCTAGATTTGTTTAGTTAAATGTTAAGTGCTCGTGTTATAGATGAGTGGGTGTTATACACATATGATTACGTAAATTACTTTACTACTTTGGTCATCGTCAAAAGAAAGTTATTTAACCAGCTTTAAAGAATTGATATACCATTAAAAAAATCAACGTGGCATATTCATTAAACGAACATTTTTAAATTCTCGTTTTTGAATTAACAGTATTATAACTTTTGCATATGACCCATTTGCATGTGTGTGTGTGTGTGAGAGAGAGAGAGAGAGAGAGAGAGAGAAAGAGTGAGGCTGAGAGAGAGAATGCTTGTGTGTGTGTGTGTGTGTGTGTGTGTGTGTGTGTGTGTGTGTGTGTGTGTGTGGTAATACAACAATCAAATTCGTTTACGACACTTTTTGACTAAATTTAAGTCCAGCAAACACCATTACGTCCGACATTACGTCACTTAGCAACGTTACTTACGTCATAATAAAAGAACAGGAAATAAACAAATTATTTCTTAAAATCGATTCAAGATACAGAAAATAGAGAAAATTTAGCAAAAAAAAACATTTAGAAAAGAAGATAAAAAGAATGTAAAGTACAATAAAAACTCATTAAAATGTATATACAGTACAATAAAGAATATATATATGAATTATTAACAAAATTCCTTAGAAAAATTTGCTAAAATGTGTTTCTAATTTTATTTAAGGTTTATCGATACTTGTATTCTTTTTCACGTTATTTACATAGGTCTTCCTGTGTCATCATTTTAAGGCAAGTTTTAAAAGAATTACCTGACAGGTTTTTGGCCCAGTCGGCTGTGGCTGCAGGATACACCGACTACATCGCTGCAGAGGAGTAAGACTCCTCCAATGAGTGTCCTGGATATGGCACTAAGCAATCTGATGGTAAAGATCTAGTAATGCTGGAGTTTTGAGGAATGCAGAAATCCCCTTTATTGTCATCTCTCCCAGGTCTACTCGGTCTCGGAGTGGTAGCACCTGAGAGGGTCCTAAACAGTGTACTTATGCTAAACTGAATTGTTTGAAATACAACTGTTTTGATATTTAACTGTGTGTAAACAAAAAACTGTACTTTTTCTAACCTAAATTGTTTGAAATAGAACTGCTTTTGACATTTAAATTGTGTACTTCTGCGAAACTGAATTGTTCGAAACTTTTATGAAAATGATATAATTCGGCGTGAAGGGACCTGGAAAGGGTTGATACGCCGTAAAACAAAACAACGAACTATCAAACCTCACGGATTTTGAAACCAATTAATGAAGTAAGGTAGAATATTAGTATATATATATATATATATATATATATATACATATATATATATTTATATATATGTGTGTGTGTGTGTGTGTGTGTGTGTAAATGCACTGAGATGAAAACAAAAAATCTTCAGAGGATGATATTGGTAGAAAAAAATTGCCAACGTTAAACGTTTTGGTGTTTCGATGTTCGTTAGCGTGTGCAAATTATCAAATGAAAAGGATCAGATGAGGAAATTTTAAAACATTTTATACCCATTCGTAGCGTTCTGTTTCAGATATGTGTGATGCAATTAGAGTTATAATAAAAATCCATATCACATCTGACAATCTATCTGCCAATCAATCGACACACACACACATATATATATATATATATATATATATACCTTAATATTTATATCATCTGCTTCATATCTACCAATTATAAACATTCCGTATGGGTATCCGTCTTTATCAGCCTTCGATAGGTTTCTGTTTGATAGGACTATCTATCTTTCTAGATATATATAAATGATAGAGCTTGCCAAGACGGCTTGGGTTGTAGAATATACTGACTGCTTCTCTGCAGAGGGGTAAGACCCTCTTCCCAATGAGTGTTCTGGATACGACTCTAAACAATTTGATGGTGAGGTTCCAGTAATGCCGGAGCTTGGGTGAATGTGGAGTACCCCTTGTTTGACATTTAAACTGAACACTTATGTTAAACTGAATTGTTCAAAATGGAATTGTTTTTTATGCTAAACTGAATTGTTTGAAATAGAAATATTTTGACATTTAACTGTGTGTAAACAAAAACTATACTTATTCTAAACTGAATCGTTTAAATTAAAACTGTTTGACTAAACTGAATTGCTTGAAATAGAAATATTTTTGACAATTAAACTGTGTACTTATGCTATACATAATTGTTTGAAATAGAACTATTCATTTGTATAAAAATGGATATAGCTTTGAATAACCAACAAAGGTTGATATGCCATTGAACACTAACAAAAAAAAAACAAACAAACAAAATGAATTATTGTATATAAGTGATTTTGTAACGTTTCTTTACGAATCTAACTAAATAAAGACACAAATTGGAAAACCCAGTCTCTGTTTGATAGCATTGTAGATTGAAATGATACTAGATTCAACAATTTTCTGACTTTTTTTATTATGCATTTAACAAACATATTAGAATCTTTAGAATTAAAATGTGGTTTATTTTCTAAATTATATTTGACCAAACTATTATTTCTGTCTACTCTTTGAAAATCACTTCTCTGCTCCTAAAAACCGAAACGTTTAACGTGGCAAATATTTCTACCTATAAAATCATTCTCTGAAGACCTTGTGTTGTTTCACCCTTGTTCATTTTCATTCAGTCGGATTTATATCCAGTCTCCACCATATATATATATAGAAATTAAATCGCGAGTCGGGCCTTTCCCACTAAAGTTTCGCCTCACCGGCTCATCAGGGAATCTAGTACCGATAGTAGGTTAGTAAATATATATATATATTTATATATATATATATATATATATATGTGTGTGTGTGTGTGTGTGTGGTTTGGTAGATTGATTCCCAAAAAGGAATATGATTAATATTCTTACAAAGCAATTTTGTTTTTAAAATCTAGAAATATCCAAACCGCCTAAATGTCAAATACAGCCCATGACACGGAGTTTAACGGACGGTGGACTGTATTGCCATCAAATGATAAGAATACGGCATGAACAATTTGATGGTGAGACTCATAAGTAATTGGGGACAGAGACAGAAAGGAGAAAGTAGCAATATATCCTCCACTTTTCCTCTTCTTTCTATCCCCTTAAACATTCTTTTTCTTTATTTTTTTGGGTTTTGTTTTTGATTTTTGTTGTTGTCTTTTTAATTCAGTACCATCTTTAAAACATTTTCTGTTTCCTTTCTTTCTTTACTTCTCTTCCTTCAATTAAACACACCACTTCAGTTAAACATTAATATAAAATCAGATAGCATCACACAATGCTGTTATCTATCTGGTAATTATACAGCCCCACTTTTGGTGAAACTCTGAGTAATGAGAAGTATTTGACCCTGTGATCTTTTTAACATGTATATATATTCTTTTTGAAAGCGATGTCAATGTACCTATAAGGAAGGGGTGAACTGCTACCAAGAGATTTTCGATCTTATGGAAATCTGATCTTACTGATAAGATAAGGATTTTTCCCAGCTGTCATCGTGTTGGTACTACTGTATAAATGCACCACCTGGACTCGAACGGAACGTATGGAGAAAACATGCAAGATAGGAACTCCACAAAAATGCAACACCTTGTTTTGAGGAAATCATGGAAGCATCAACCCACAAAATAGCATCTGTCCAAACAATTACTTCCCATATCACAAACTATCCAAGTAAGACGATCAATATATACTGAGGATTACTGGAGAAGTAAGCGACGTTCTCCAATGAACTCCTGCACATGGAAACGCAAGTATTGATCGACCATCGAAGACATCTCTGGGTGGACACTGGATACAGAAACTCCTGTCAGGAACGATGGACGATAGGGACGGATTGCAAGAAAGAATCAAAGTCTCTGCGCGATCAACGTGACTTGAGGATAGTGATGATGATATATATGTATATAGCTGATTTAATTTTCGGCTTTGTTATTTTCTTTTTGAGCGTAGATTATTTAGTTCACTCTACCTTTGATACCACTCATATATTTCTCGATGTAACACACCCCTAACTTTAACTGTATTTTCTAAACTGATTTTCCACACCAAATTATTTCAAATCAAACTTTTTATTTATCCGAGGAATCTTCAGACGAAAGCGTAACATAATTATCGGATGTAAATTAAATTCTTACAATTGTTTACATCATCTAATTTTATATATATATATATATATATATATATATATGTCTTTTTCATTTGGAAGTTTTTTGCTTATTTTCATTTTCTTTTTCTCTTTTTTTTTAACAAGTTCACAAAAGAGAATTCGCCCACGTATTTTCTTTTTCAAGTCTTCAAAACTAGATTACGAGGTTGCTGATGAGGAAAAGCCCGGCTGGTTTGGAAGGGGACGTAATCTATGAGTTCGGGACTTTATTAACGCGCCATCCCTTTTCGGTCAGCTCGGTTTTACCAAATTATCTTCTTGAAGTTTTCCATTTACGGATTTTGTTTATTGTAAGGAATACAGCTTTCAGCTAGAGATGAAATCTCGTTCTAAAAAGAACCGATAATTAATCACCCCACCAGACTCTCGAATACACACACACACACACATATATATATATATATATATATATATATATATATATATCAATTTGTGAGTACATAGATACATATAGAGAGATCAGTTTATACACACACATACGTGTGTGTAAGAGTGTGTTAACAAATATCTCTTTCTCTTTCTCTCTCTCTATTATATATATATATATATATATATAAACTTATTACATAAGTCTATATATACAGCTTCGGCCAAAAATAAATATACGTATTTGTAAATAAATCTCCATCCACACACACACACACACACTCATGCATATATACATAATTTATTATGTGTATAATTAATTAAATATGTGAATAAACAAATGAATGAATCTCTCTCTCTCTCTCTCTCTCTCTCTCTCTCTCTCTCTCTCTCTCTCTTATATATTTTTTCATTACTTTTCTGAATATTCAAGTACAGATTCCTCATAAATAATCACACTGCAAATGATTTCTCGCTAGATGATAATTTTTTCAACATTTTTGATACTAGAATATTCCAGTGGAATGTTACACAATGAAAACGGATATTATCAAGTATTATTGATAACCAGACTCTTCAGCACTGAATTTCTTTACCCTATAAATAACCCAAGTTTGGTTCGAAAATACCTATATGAAATTTTGCGTTGGAATGTCTATGTTTTGGGTTGCTACATATTCATATTTTTCGTTAATCTGCTTGATAAATAACATATAATAAGATCCGTTTCGATTGCTTACTATTCCACGATAAATATCAAAACCCTGACATTTCTAGTTTAGACGAATATTTACTTTTTATAAAAAGATCTGTAATTATTTAGTTATTAATTTATGATACAATATGCGTATAAGCGTAAACATGTTTTTGTCTTTTCTTATTACCATTTACCTTCCTATTTTTTTAAAATAATAAATAAGATTTTCTTATAATATGCTTGATGCTCTTATTAAGCCAACTTGATTTAAAATCTAAAATATTAAAATGGTGTGTGTGTGTTCTAGTGAATACAGCTGCAGTCTTCATACCCTATGAACACACATCAACTCTCTCTCCCTCTCTCTCTCTCTCTATATATATATATATTTATATATACGCGTGTGCCTGTTTTTTTTTTTTTTTTGGTATTAAAATTCAGATTAGATGGTGTGATAAGCGGAGCAGTAACAAATCTAGAAATTGCTCAGTACTTCCTAGGTAGAGCGTATGACAATATTAAGATCATTAAAGAATAAAACTTTTCTCACTATTCCGAATTTCCCCATATTTCGATCTTCAGTTAAACAATTAGAATGAATCCATTTTTTCTTAAATACACATTACTTTCCTGTTTCGCGGGCTATTGGCCTAATGAGTATAGTGTTCGCCAATGGTCCGGAAGACTGGGGTTCAATCCCAGGTCGAGTCACACCAAAGATTCAAAAAATTGTACTTGATGCTTAGCACTCAGCATTATAAGGTTAGGGTCAAGGGTAAAGTGGAGCAATCCAGGGAAATGAGTAGCGTCCTCTCCTGCACCTCGATGTAGTAGCTATTGCAAAGGGAGCCTTCGGGTCACCCTCGACTAAGGTCGCCAACTTTTCTTTCTCAATCGAACGGAGAAAGCTATGAAATGCAAATCGAAATGTTTCACTCTTTCCTAAAAAGAAGCACCAGCATCATCATCGATCGTTTTTAGTAAAAGAACCCTGTAGGTTCATGAGCCATCTAATTTAACGTAAAACAAAAGTGAGTCCTTTTTTTAAGTATCTCTTGGTTTGGTTTCCTGTCTTCTGGCACATCAACCTTCGTGTGTTATTTAATATTAAAACCATTCTTGTAGAAGAGCAGTGGTACTATTTAATCCATAACTGGAGGAATAAGGGTCTTCACACTGTTACCGGGGGTGGGGTATTTGTCTGAAATGAATATAACAGCGTAATTCGAGTTCCTACTTGCACACGATGATGTCGCTGTCCAATACGTCAGCCATTATGCCACGGGAACTCCCGCCAACGTATCTCTAAATTGTATATTTAATACTGTATCGTTAAATAGTAAACTGTGTCCTCAAATTATATCTTATGGTTTTCTTTATTAATGCGTCTTTTTGTTTGATTTTATTTGTTTTGTTAGTTTTTTTTTGTTTTTTTTGTCCTTTTTTTTTTCGATTAATTTTGTTTGATTATATTTCTGTACGCGCCTAAATCACTATTTGTTTTTCTGCCTCTGGCCAGACACTTCTCGTTGGACTAACGACAAACTGTAATGACCTGAGTAACGAGACAAATTACTAAAAGATAATAAAAGCTTAAAAAGCAATCACGCTTCCTATTGGAAGACTATTAGATGAAGAACAGACAATCCTGAGGATATGTTTTTCTTTGCGTGTGCGTGTTTGTGTGTGTGTGTGTGTGTGTCGGAGGCAGTTAATTTTTAATGAAAGTGAATACGAAAGATTAACAAATACGCTATTTGTTTCATAATGTAAAAATAAAAAAAAGTTCATATTAACTTAGGCTTGAGGGCAACATTATTTCATTGGAGTAATTTAGACCGTGTAATTCATTCTGGATATAAATTACTGTACTATTTTGATTTACTTTAATATTTATTTATAAGTCAGCTTTCCCATTGGATGGCTGAAAGTTGAATGGTAGAAATATGGGGTACGTAAAGATACGCCGAATATACGCATGCAGTCGCAAGTGGTGCACGTGGCGTTATGGATAACGTTGTATGAAATAAATACGGAGGTCCGAGTTCAAATGAGGCTGTCAACATTTTCACATATCGCAAATACTTTTGGGAAAGAGTATGAATCCAACTATTCTCTCTCCAGCTATGGGTAGATAGAACGGCACTTTAACCTTAGTATGGCAACCGGTCAAGGAGAAAGAAAACCCTGGATTTAAATCTATCAAGTGCCGCCTAAAATCTGACCTTGTGTCGCATCTTGCTCATGCGGAGGGGTAATTATATATATATATATTCTCATTTCCAGGTAAACCTTGCGTCGTGTAATGTTAAGAGAGCTATGCGCGCAGACCATTTTAGTGAGGTCGATTCTCACTTGATGTTCGATATTTCTGAAGACACTTTTCCAGGATTTCTAAAGAAATAACGCGCTGAAAGAAAGTGGTAACAGTTAAATATTAAATTTATATACCATTATCAAACATTCTACCAGGGAAGTCTCTGTGGCGTAGTGGCTAAGTTGCAGGGCTGCGATGTCTTAGTAAGCAAACTCGAATCCAATCATGCGATTACCTTCACTTTCAGACTAATATCCTTTGAAAATGAATAATAATCCTAATCTTCTCAGCTATGTGTTAAATAGTACCACTATTGCGCTTCTACCAGGATGGCTTTAGCATTAGATAACCCACGAACGTTGATATGCCATTAGATAAGAAAAAAAAAAAGAACATTCTACTTATTTATCTAAATTTCTGAGATGAAGATGAGATGAATACTTACTTTAACTTAATACTTGTATCCGGTCATAATTAACAGAATTGGAACAGTCTACCCCAGTGGATCAAATAAAGGGTTCAGTTCGAGATTTTCTGTGAGCTCCCGAATTCAACATGAAAGATCTGAAGATGGCCGAAACGTTGTGAGTATAACAATAAAGATGAGGTCAATTGTCAGAATATTCTTATTAATGACAAGAACATTTTACGGTAGGATTGTCAGCAAGGTTTTGAATACGTTGACATCAAGCTGGGGATAAGACCCCACCTTCTTTACAGGAAGCATGACTATTAACTACATCGGGTGGTGAGGCTCCTACTCACAAGAGAGAGATGTACTCTTTGCCATTGTTCCCAGTTTAACTGTGGTCTGGAGTGGTTGTTTTTGACAGAGTTCAATCTAGTGGGTCAAATAGGTATGTTTCAAAATTATTAGTATTAGACAGGAATATCTGAAATCATATAACAGACACGTCGCAGACGATAACATTTGACTTACCTCAAAAAATTTGAAAAATCAAAAACTCAAAATGATTTAATAAATATTTTCTCTCCTGAATTGTTTAGAATATTTTTTTTATTCAGTTAAAATTAATGATAAATCATTAACATGTTTTATTTAATTTCGAGTCTACCAAAGTTGTTTAAATGAATGAAGAAATAAATATTTTTTCAATAAATATGAAATTGCCTATATTTACTCAACTAACACTAAGAATAGAATTTTATTCTATTATCTACTCAACCTTTTGCTTTATTTCTTTTGAGTGAAAATTTGACATTCTTTTCTTACAAGGGTGCATTTTATTTCAACATCACTTATCTATTGGACTCGTTAGTGTTCATACAGAACATTATCTATTGGACTTATTAATGTGTATATAGACCTTTATCTATTGGACTCGTTAGTGTTAATGTAGATCTTATTCTCACTGATATTACAACCGAAGCCAGCTGATAAAATTGTCATGTCTGTGACCACAATAAAAAAAAAATAGCCGAATATATGTCATCTTTAAAATACAGAGTTTTGCTAAGAAAAGATTGACTCTTCTGCTTTGGATCAATTTGTCGCAACCGGTCTAGAATCAGAGTGTAGTATATGTATGCATGCCAATGCCATGATAATTTTAAAACAGTTGTAATATAATTAAGCAGTTAGTTGGCCGGCCGCAGTCGAGGGCGATCTAAAGGTTCCCTTTTCAACAGCTTTACACTGAGAAGAAGGTACTACTCTAACTATTATGTCAATGGACCGATTACAGGTGTAATAAATAAACATGTAAATATGACGATAACTTTCAGAAGAATTATAAACAGATCAAACATTTTTTTCGGACAATTAAACCTCTTCTTCATATTTAGGATGTTGTTAAGACAACATTTGGGCCAATTCATTCTTCAGCCTTCGTCGGATTATACACATGACGAGGCTGAGAAATGGATCATCTAAAACGTTATATTAACAAAATCAAGAATATTTTGGAGAGGGACAATTGCCCAAACATCACACGTTTTATTGTTCTTTCCCTATTCTTATATTCTAAAGTAGCGGTTGGTACGAAATTTTGAGCACACGCGAACACAGATACACACACACACACACACATAAATATATGCATAAATATATAAGTAGTTGGCCGACCGTAGTCGAGGGTGACCTGATGGCTCTCTTTTAAATAGTTACAACAGCAAGGTGTAGAGAAAGGCACTACTCCTTTCTCTAGATTGATCCACATACCCTTGATCAGAGCCTTATAATGCTGTATTAAGCAGAGACATCAAGTACCATTTTGGGGGTCTTTGGTATAACTCGACTTGGTATTGAACCCCGGTCTCTAACCATTATGCCAATAGGCCGGTATATATAATTGTTAGTAATAAATACCAATTATATTAGAAAATATATGGAGCTCGCCATTTCGGGTTTCCCACGAAGGATTTGGCTCACGATTGGGGTGTTTGGTGGGTAGTATGAGTGACACTGTTTATATATTTGAAATGAAAGTGACATAATTAGTAAAAATATACATGAAAACAGTCTTAGACACTGAATAAATGTGTGTGTGTGTGTGTGTGTGTGTGTGTGTGTGTGTGTGTGTGTGGTTTTAATGTTATGAGTGTACCATCAACGGAAATTTACCATAGCCCATCTATTCAACTGAAGACGTATCTATATTTCCTAGTGACTTTTTCCACAAATAACTGTATATATATATATATATATATATATAGAGAGAGAGAGAGAGAGAGCTGAGAGACGAGATAGATAGATAGATAGATAGATACGGTTTCATATCACTTATTAAAAATATAAATAAGTTTTTGAATAAATATAATTATCTTTCAACATGCGAGTAAATTAAATCTGTGTGTACGTGTGTATTTATGTATGTGTGTATGGGCGTTTTCAGAGCAAGATAAACTGAAAATGCATGTAGCAAAATATACGTTTACATACATACACACGCGCACAAGAACTCACACACACGCACGTACCCACATACACACACGCGTGTGAACACGAGAACTCACACACATACATACACATACACATTCTCACATATTCATACACGCATACACACATCTATTTCTCTCTCTCTCTATATATATATATATATATATATTACAAAATCAGTTAAAAGAGCTAAAGACAAAGAAATCGAAGAAGAAAGAGAGTCTCATAAAAAGAGGAAAGAGAGGGAGAGGGAAAGAGACGGAGAGAGAAAAGAGAGAGAAGGGAAGAGAGAGAAAATGGGTTGAAGAAAGAGAGTCAAATTGAAGGGAAAAAAGAGAGTTAAAGAGTGAGAGAAAGAATGAAGAAAAAGAGTCTAATCGACAGGAGAGAGAGAGAGAGAGAGAGAGAGAGAGAGAATTAAAAAAACTTTTCTCGTAGAAAAAAAGAAAGAAAGAAAGTCTAATTGAAGGAAGGAAGAGAGAGAAAAAGAATGACGAAAGAGAGATTAATTGAAGGAAGAAAGCGAGAGACAAACAGACGGACAGAAAGAAAGTGAAATCGAAGGAAGAAAGAAAGAGAGAAAAAGAAAGAAAGAGAAAGAGTGAACAGATGAAAAAAAGAAAAGGATGTAAAAATTTATAAAAACAGCAAATAAATAAATATAACCCGACCTCATTCACACACAGCAATCCATTACAACTGCTTATTGAAGCTCAAAGATCGAAACCATCTGAATGGTTCCATGCTGAGTAGGAAAATAAACCCTGATGAGTGGACAATCGATTGTGCTGTCAAAACAATCTGTGAGATCAGACCATCGACTCATTCTGCACTATGACAATCCTTCGAACAATGACAATAATCCTCAAATCCCGCTTCTTTGGATTTTTTTAACAGCCGTTATGGATTGACTTTTTGTCTATACTAAGTGCACAATTTAAAAAAAATACTACTTTCGATATTCATTTTATGAAGTCCTCGCGTAAACGTTCCCTGCAACCCGATTGTCTTCATCAATATATATATATATATATATATATATACGTCTTTTGTTTATTTTTTGTAATAGTTTTTAGGGTGATAAAAAATAGGTGTAAGTCTGAAGATAATCCTTCATGCTTTCCAATATTACCATCTGATTTGGTCACCTAAACATTGTGTAATGACTGGTACAGTCGTCTCAACAATAGTAAGTGATAAATCTAATCTTTGGCAAATCTTTTTTAAAGATTCCTTCCGGAATATATATATATATATATATATATATATATATATATATATATATATATATATATATATATAAAGAGACAGACAGAGAAAGAGGGACAGATATTAAAAAATGAGGATAGAAAAAAAAAAAAAAAATATATATATATATAGAGAGAGAGAGAGAGGGAAAGAAAGAAAGAGGGAGATGTGCTCACAGACAAATAGAGACAGCCAAATAGAGACACAAATAACCCCTATATATATATATATATATATATATATACCTTAAGTTATCTATTGTTTCGCGTATTTCACTAAACTTTTTCAACATTTTTCAAATGCTCTCTACCAGTACGTAAATTATTTTCCAGTTTATTTTTTATCCTTGACTAATATATGTATATAGTTAGATAGATAGATAGATATGATTTCTAGGCATATGATAGAGATATATTCAACACATTCAAATATTTGAATCATATATATACATATATATACAATAATGATTCAATAAATAAGGCGAGTACTGCCTAAGGAGATGGCAATACGATGCACTGTTTAAAGTGATGCCTCTTTGAATAAATCAATAGTGATGGGTCCTTTCATGTTCTAGAAGATACTCAGCATGACCTTCTTTACTCACTGCTATCCACGTTTTTTTTTACCAGGAAGTCATGGTGTTTTTAATCGATGGATTTTCTTTTCGATTCAGCCTCGTTGTGACAAATCCATACTTCGCACTTTCATGAAAATTTTATGACTAAAAGAAGCTTTTCAATTCACATCATACATTCTTCTGTATATTTCATATGGTTTGAATTTCTCAGCCACCAAGGATTTGGTGACAGACCTCTGTTCAAGCTTTGAATCCTCTGCTCTAATTGCAGCCATTTTGAATCGCTTTGAAGCAAATACTTTTTTACGAGATTGAAATAATTCTTGCTATAACGTTATTTAAAGTAAAACAGAGTTCAAATTTTTATGGGGAAAATGCTGAAAAATAATTCATTTTGCTTTTTTCAAAAAATTCTCCTTATTTACTGAATGTCCCTCATATATACTCCTATAATCCTTATTTACTAAGTGTTACTTTCATAACAGCACAAGTACGTAAAATCTCGTAGATGTCATTGACTAGTAGGTAGTAGTTAACAAGAGAGAGAGAGAGAGAGAAAGAAAGAGAGAAAGAAAGAAAGAGAAAGAGAGAGCAAGTAGAGGGAAACATTGACGTCCACTAGATAGAGCCATCCCCATGTTTAATGGCAAGCCAGTTCACATAACTGGACAGAAATATCTCATCCAACAAAAATAATGTCATATGCACAGGAAATACGTACGCTTCTATAGACAAGTTGTCGATCCTAAGGAAATTCGATCTTTCCAATAAAATAAAACAGGATTTCTTCCAAGGTGTGGTCGTGTAAGTACTACAGTATGGATGCACCTCGGGGACTAGAACGGATTGATTAGAGAAAAATCAAGTGAGGAATTACAAAAGAATGGTACGTGCGGTTTTGAACAAATCCTGGAAGCAGCAAGCCACAAAACAGCAGATGTACAGCCACTTACCACGCATCTCACAAACTATCCAAGTAAGACGGAGAAGACTTGCGAAGTACCATGGGTGAAGTAAGAACGTCCTCTAATGGACTCATAAACATGGATACACAAGTGCTGGCCAACGAGCAAAGTCTTATGTGCTCTGTGCGGACTCTGGATGCAGTCTTAACGACTTGCTAGGAGCGATGAACAACAGGGATGGACGGGTTCCGTGCCATCACCACGACTTGATTATATATATATATATATAGGAGGTGCATACGATAAGTTTCCAGACTTTTTCCGTATGGGCATTTAAAATAGTTGTAGACTCTTGAAAATTCAGTATGCTATTGCTATACATCTTAGAAGATGACTGACTAAATTTTATGATTTCAGGTTCAAATGAACAGTTACAGCAGCAATTTGAATACCCCCTACGAAAGCCGGATTGTCTCAGTTGGTGAATTTCAAAAATGCAATCTGACACTTTAGAAGAACTATATGCAATAAAATTCTGTTTTAAACTTGGAAAAAATGCCACAGAAACGTATGGAATGCTTCACACTGCTTTTCGACCATCTTGCAGGAATAGAGCATCAGTTTTTGAGTGGCCTAAGAGATTAAAGGAGGGCAGGGAGTCTTGAGGGATGATGAGAGGTATGGGATGTGTAAAGAAGTCAATACACCAAAGTTGATTGGCAAAAGGGTTAGGGTTAGAGTTACTGTGTTGAGGTTTATGGGGAGTTCAGGAAGAGATTCCGTCGGAAGAGGCTAGCACTCTTCAAATCGGGTCAGTGGCATTTCCATCAGCCTCCCT
The DNA here is from genome assembly GCA_963585895.1 of Sepioteuthis lessoniana. Classification (NCBI taxonomy): domain Eukaryota; kingdom Metazoa; phylum Mollusca; class Cephalopoda; order Myopsida; family Loliginidae; genus Sepioteuthis; species Sepioteuthis lessoniana. Next base: position 64,763,358 of record OY757918.1, on the reverse strand, counting down.
ATAGTTAGAACCCTGCTCCCTGTGAGTTTTGGTTATTCCCTAAGCTCAGAGGCTGTCGTTATGAGACAATTGAGGAGATGAAAGAGACTGTGACGAAGGTCATTGACACGCTCATACAAGAGGACTTCCATGGGGCCTTGTAGAAGTTGTTGGAACGGTAGAACAAGTGTATTGCAGCCGTAGGAGATTACTTCGAAGGGGAATAGATTTTCATGTGTGTACTATCAATAAAAGTGCCCATACGAAAAAAAGGTCTGGAACTTATCGTATGCACTATATATATATATATATATAACACAACCAGACTGCTCGGCTTGAAGCATAGATAGATAGATAGATATGGAAGTACCCGTGATGTAATGGTTATCGTCGTAGGAAATGGACACGGTGACACGAGTTCAAATCCTGGACGAGGCTGATGATTGCATTTCACATAGCACTAATGCCCTTGGGAACGGTGTGAATACAATTATTCTCCCTCCAGCTATAGGCAAATAGTATGGCAGACTTGGTTCTTCAGCCTTGAGGAGGCAACTAATCTAGGAGAAGGAAAACTCTTAATTCAAACCTGTTAAACTCCGCTTAAAAATTGACCTTGTGTCTTATCCTGCCAGAGTGAAGGGGTTGGTAAATATGGAGAGAATCAAGCATAGATATCTATCTAGAAGTTTGGACATATGAACAACCTGATACTGATTAATGGACCGATCTATACGAATAAAATTCGATGAAATCTTTTGAAAAGATCCATGAATAAAACAGAAAATAATCTGAGGATTCGCGTGATTTTTATTCGGAAAAATATTTTCTAAGAGAAGCAAAAAAATCTATCCACCCTACGCCTTCAGCTTGTCAACCGTAGAACTGTTCAATTAAGTTGACACGTCGTTGGAAAATTGCATTTTTCGATGGGAAAACGTGAGAATTGTTCTGTCTTTTATTAGATTTCGAACAGAAAGATTTTTATTTTATATGAAAGAAAAATACTCATTTATATTTAACTATAATTTTTCAATCTATGACGTAAAATAAACGTCATTCAACCCTGCCGACACTGCGTTCACTTTTAATGTATGTAAGTCTCAAACAAAGCTTTTAGAATCCATTTGGAATTTTTACTCATAAAATGCAGTGGACACTACAATTATTCGCATGTATATAATTGAAAAAGATGTATACACTTATATATTTGCAAATATATATAGAAAAATTCTGGTACTTTTTTTTTTCATAATCATGTGTAGGTATCCTTTTGATTTATAATCCTTGTATACATTCAAGTTGCTAAAAGTTCATTTACCAAATTATTCAAGAGACAATTCCAACATAACTCTGTTTATATGTATCCAAAAGCGGATTGTCCTGTGTCTTACATTAAACTGCATTCGGTAAAGAGGTTCCAGTTCTGTAGTTTGATTTGGGTTGGCTTTATGGCACATCAATCATTGTAGGTTATTAATGCCAAATCCATTTTATACATATAAACAGTTCTATTTCACCAATGGTCCGGGAGACCGCGGTTCAATCCCAGGTCGAGTCATACCAAAGACTCAAAAAATGGTATTTGATTCCACCTTGCTTAACACTCAGCATTATAAGGTAAGGATGAAGGGTAAAGTGAGGCAATCGAGTGAAAGGAGTAGCGCCCTCCCCTACGCCTCGGCGTAGTTGCAATTGAAAAGGGAGCCCTTTGGTCACCCTCGACTAAGGTCGCCAACTTTACTTTGTACAGTTTTAATGTAAAATTAAACAGCTCTATTTCAAACAATTCAGTTTAACATACAAAAATTGTTCTATTTCAAAGAATTCAGTTTAGCATAATTACACTGTTTAGTTCTATTTGACCCAGAGATAGAACCCTATCAAGTGCTACGACTGTGGGCTACACTGAACCTGGGAGCGATGGTAATGAAGGGGTAATCCGCATTCTCCAAAGCCCCAGCACTACTGGAACTTCACCATCAGACTGTTTAGTATCATACCCAGGACACTCGTGGGGGGTGGGTATTACCACTCTGCAGAGAAGCAGTCGGTCTATTCTACCGCCCTAGCCAACTGGGAAATCCAGTTCTGTGAGTCTGGAAAAAAGGAAGAAGAGTCGTCTCTTTGTTCGAGAAAAATGCTTTGGGTTACACAATGACAGTTAGTCTTGACATTGTACCAGGTAGTCAGACATAGGGACCACTGATTGATTTGGAGGAAAGATTTGGATTAGTCTGCCTAAAATTTAACCTCGCATCCCATCCTGACTCTGGTGGAGTGTGTAAATATGTACTCATTTTAAACACACATACACACACACACACACACACACACACACACACACACACACACACACATATATATATATATATATATAATTGAGAAACAAGAAAATCAATTTATATATTCCGTTATAAATTCATTTCATACGTTCTTGACGGAATCTTCGGATGGATTTGAAAAAAATATTTTCTTTCGACCGTTAACTCCGGGGAATACATTTATCTTATGTAAATTCAATGTGCCATAATATATATATATATGTATATATATATGTGTGTGTGTTTGTGTGTGTGTGTGTCATAAGCTTTACTTTGAGCTCTCAAAGTGAATAATTCCGTTTAAGTATATCGACAGAATTAATTTATAAGATATAATATTATATATATATATATATATATATATATATATATATATATAGTAAAAAGGTTTTCCCGTGCTTGTTTAATCAATCCTATTCGTTAAATATATAAGTTTTATTTAACAAATCCTCTACGTTTTGCATTTAAGGATTCCCCATGGCGTCGTGACTAATGTGTTGGACTGTGACATTGAAGTAAGAAAGTTAGAACTCCAGACGAGCTCTTATGTTCATTCCCTATATGATAGCTTTGAGAAAGGTATTTATGCTTTTAACCCCAAGCAATGGGTTTAATAGCATCGCTACAAGGATGGCGTTGGCTTTAAATTACCCCCAAAGATTGACATGCCATTTAACAAAGTAATCAAACAATAGTTTCATATATATATATATATGTGTGTGTGTGTGTGTGTGTGTGTGTGTGTGTGTGTGTGTGTGTGATCATTAGAGTGAATTGAAGTTGTGTTCTTTTTATAAATCTTAAACGTTATATCTGTAATCACTTGTGGTGTAACGGTTATCGTTACAGGAAATAGACCCGTCGAGCCGAATTCAAATCCTTCGCGTTAATGCCCTTAGGAAAGTAATGAATCCATCTTTTGGAGCGGACCGGCTTTTAAAGCCTTGTAGGCCAGTAAAACATTCGAGAAGAAAAAGATACGTCTGAAATCCAAACAAAAGGGTGAAGAGCAACAAACTCCCTTCCATAAAGCACACCTTGAAGGAAATGGAATCGGTGACTTAATTTCATATCTTTGACGAGATTAATTTGGATTTCACTTCGGGCGAATATCCTTCGTAAAGGCACGAATCCATATCTTCTTCCCCAGCTTTGGTTAAATAGTTGAGGATGCTCAACTTTTTAGATTTGGTACCGTGACCGGTCTATGAGAGGGAAAATTTGTCCGTAGAAAAATTCATCTTATTTCACTTCTTGCCGGTGGTGGAGGGGCTCGGAAAATATATTTTTGTTATATATGAAACCATTGGAGAAGTGGATAAACCAAACATTTACAACGTTCTTATTCACAGAACTTCTTCAGATTGCCTAAATTTCTGAGACGAAGCTTGACGATTTTGATCATTAAAAGTTTTCGGACTATTGTCTTCGACAAACACCTGAAGAAGGCCGGAGGATATATCGGCCGAAACATAGTGGAAATAACAATAAAGATGAAGACAATAGTCCGAAAACCCTTAATGATCAACTTCTTCAGAGTCTGAAGAAGTTCTGTGAATAAAGAACGAAATATTACCAGTAAACCCATAGTAAGTGTTTGCTTTATCCACTTTTACACTCATTTTTATCATCTTGTCAGATTCACTAAAATCTACCATTTCTCCACATGTAAACATTATAATAAATGTGAGTATTTGTTTAATAAATCTCTTTCGAGATATAAGTAATAATCAGATTGAATGAGAGTTTTGACGAATTGTTTCATGAACCCTACTCGGGATACAACCAGTTACAAGAAACAAAATCAAGCGAAACGGTTATGAGCGTAGGAAATGGAATCGAAGAACCGAGTTTACATCCTGGCAGAAACTGTTTGTATTTCCTTTCAACTCCCAACTATGGATAAATAGTAGGGATGGCTGGGTTCTTTAGCCTTGGTTAAGCAACTAGTATTTGTGTAGTAAAGATTCAAAATTCAAACTTGCTGTGCTCCATTTAAAATTGACCATGTGCCACATCCTGCTCATGGTGGAGAGGTTGGGTAAATATAAACCTGCAAAAAAACACTAAATTACTAGATAAAAAATGTTTGAAAGTATGGTAGTTCGGTAGTTTTCCGGAAATTGCCGACTGAGATATCCTTAATTTCCGGTTTATTTTGCTAACGATATAGAAAGGTCTGTACGTCTCTTTCTCTCTCTCTCTCTCTCTCTCTCTCTCTTTCTCTCCCTCTCTCTCTCTCTCTCTCTCTCTCTCTGTTCTTGGATTTCATTTTATTCTTTACGAAATAAGAACCAGTTCTGCTTCCATTCAGTTGTGTTTAAAGTTGTTCACTTGAAAACAGCAGACAATGAACATTGCTATTATGATAGCAATGTTACAACATATATATATATATATATATATATCGTCATCCTTCTATTTGTCGTGTGCAACACTGAGTGGAAAAGAGATATGTAGAATAGTAGCAATTCGTATTTCTAAATTCACCTTTTCTCTGGTTTCTGGTATTAGAAAGAAAATAAAAAAAAGAAGATAATAAAAAGAATAGTAAAAACAAAGGTCATTTCAATACACCTGCAGAGCGTCAACATTGCTGCAATGAGAGATTAAGTGCGGCCAGAACTAAGTCTACTGAGGATTAGCATGTAAAGGATAATGGCGGAGACATGGGGATAAAGAGTAAAAAGGGCAAAAGGCTGTCGAGCTGTTATCTACAATAATTAGACTGCTTAGCTGATTTCTAAGCGGATTTCTCATGTCAGTTAAGCAGACGTGAAAATTCAAAAAGTACATAGCTGTTTAAACTGTTTAGCCCTACACACGACCAGAAACGAAATCAATGGAAGCCAAATAATCATAGATAGATAGGTAACAAATTTAGTGGTGCCCGTGGTGTAATGGTTATCGTCGTAGGAAATGGAGGAGGTACCCGTGGTGTAATGGTTATCGTCGTAGGAAATGGACACGGCGACACGAGTTCAAATCCTTGACGAGACTGATTGCATCTCACATAGTAATAATACCGTCGGGAAAGATATTATTCTCCCTCCAGCTATGGGTAAATAGTAGGACAGATTAGGTTCTTCAGCCTTGGTGAGGCAACTAGTCTAGGAGGAGGAAAAACTGAATTCAAACCAGATAAACTCCGCTTAAAAATTGACCTTGCATCATATCCTGCCCGAGCGGAGGAGGTTGGTAAATATGGATAACAAATTTAGGATAGCATAGACTCTTGCTGCGGTACTTGGTGACTGCCACTTTCTTGTCACTTCGATCATGAAACCAAAATTGATCAGATGACCACATCAGCAAAGAAGAAAATGTGTGTATAGTCCGTAACACTGCTGTTAATATAGAAATGTCTGTTATCAGCCATTTTCAAAAAAATGATTTTTAGCACAAAAAGAAAAAAAAATCTGATATAGAATAAAAGAAAACAATGGGCGACCAAACACTGTCTGACAATTACATAAGCGAGAAACGGACAGTCACCAAGAGCCGTAGACTCTGTGTCAACGCAATCCTAAATTAGTTATATAGAGTCTGTTACTGATTTCGAGCATTACTAATGAATATAGAAACTTCATTATTAGTATATATATATATATATATATATATATATATATATCGAGAGAGAGAGAGATAGAGAGAGAGAGAGAGAGAGTATTTCAGAAAAAAAAACATTATTAGTGTATATATATATATATATATATAAGTTAGCGACCGTAATCGAGAGTAACCCGACGGCTCCCTTTTCGCTAACTACTAAACTGCAGTGTCGAGGAGGGCGCTACTCCTTTCCCTGGATTGCTTCACTTTACCCTTGATCCGTACCTTATAATGCTGAGTGTTAAGCAAGGAGGCATCAAGTACCATTTTTTGAGTCTTTGGTATGACTCGACCTGGGATTGAACCCAGGTCTCCCAGGCCATTGGTGAACACTCTAACTATTGTGCCAACGTCCGATTTATCTTGAGAGAGAGAGAGAGAGAGAGAGAGAGAGAGAGAGATAAAATATTTCAGAAAAAAAACTGATATAATTATTAGTATATATATATATATATATATACGTGGTGCATTCAATAAGCTTCCAGAATTTTTTGTACAAGCATTTAAAATTGTCCTAGACTCTTGAAAATTCAGTATATTATTGCTATACATCTTAGGAGATGACTGACCAATTTTTTTGTGATTTCAGGTTCAAATGAACAGCTACAGCAGCAATTGGAATACACCCTACTAAAGCCTGATTGTCACAGCTGGTGAATTTCAAAAATGCAATGTGGACGTGAGGACATTTTTGAAGAACGATATGCAATAAAATTCTGTTTTAAACTTGGAAAAAATGATGCAACAGAAATGTATGAAATGCTTCACACTGCTTTTCGACCATCTTGCATGAATCGAGCATCAGTTTTTGTTTGGCATAAGAGATTCAAGGAAGGCAGGGAGTCTGTGAGAGATGATGAGAGGTGTGGGAGGAGTAGGGAAGTCAATACAACAGAGTTGATTGGCCATAGGGTTAGGGTTAGGGTTACTATGTTGATATTTTAAGGAGTTCAGGAAAAGATTTCCAAATCGGGTCAGTGGCATTTCCACCAGGACAATGCACCAGTCGACAACTCCATCCTTGTCAAAGACTATTTGACCAAGATGGGCGTCACGAGAGTTCCTTAGCCTCCCATAGTCCAGACCTCTGGTTTTTCCCTAAGCTCAGTGGCTGTCGTTAGGTAACAACTGATGAGATGAAAGAGGCTGTGACGAAGTTCATTGACACGCTCACGCAAGAGGACTTCCATGGGGCCTTCCAGAAGTTGTTGGAACGGTACAACAAGTGCATTGCAGCCGGAGGATATTACTTCAAAGTGGACTAGAGTTTCATTTGTGTACTCTCAATAAAAGTGCCCATACGAAAAAAGTCTGAAAACTTATTTAATGATCATCGTGTATATATATATATATATAATTATTAGTATATATATGTGTGTGTGTGTGTGTGTGTGTTTTTTTGTGTGTGTGTACATATATATATATGTATAATTATTAAAATAGATATATATATATATATATACTGGCGAATGCGCCTAATCAAGCAGAGACACTACTGCATAGTCTAGAACGAGCCGCCGCAGGCATTGGCCTCCATGTCAATGCGCACAAAACTGAATATATGTGTTACAACCAAACGGGCAACATTGCCACACTAGACGGAGCCTCTCTGAAACTAGTAGACAAATTCACCTACCTAGGAAGTAGCGTCTCATCAACCGAAAAAGACATCGACACACGACTGACGAAGGCATGGACGGCTATCGATAGGCTCTCGATCATATGGAAATCAGACCTGACCGATAAAATGAAACACAGTTTCTTCCAGGCAGCGGTTGTGTCGATAATGCTATGTGGATGCACTACATGGACGCTAACTAAACGGCTGAAGAAGCTAGACGGCAATTACACAAGAATGTTGAGACCAGTATTGAACAAGTCCTGGCGACAACACCCCACGAGACACCAACTATACGGACACTTGCCCCCCATCGCGAAAACTATACAAGTTAGACGAACCAGACACGCGGGACACTGCTGGAGAAGCAAGGACGAGCTCATAAGCGATGTACTCCTGTGGACCCCCACATATGGATGTGCAAAAGTAGGACGACCAGCACGAACTTACATACAGCAACTATGTGAGGACACGGGATGTAACCCTGAAGACCTGCCGGAGGCGATGAATGATAGGGAGAAGTAGCGAGAGAGGGTCAGGGATATCCGTGCTGGCGGCGCGACATGATGATGATGATATATATATATATATATAGATTGATAGATTGATAGATATACGGATATATATATATATATATAAAGTGTTTCAGAAAAAACGATATCATTTCATAATCTAATAATGTGATAAACTCTTGTTCAGATGATTTCAAATTTTAACAACATGGCTTAAAATAACTTAAAATTCGACATTTAATGTTTTATCTTTGTTTTCTTTTCAGGTATAGAAATACCATTAACTCAAAACAAAAGGCGTTTAGATAAAGACTTTTGGATTTGTTTATACTTCCAAAATTCAAGATCATTTGGACTACAATCAGTCAAACTATTAGATAACGAAATGATGTTGATTTTTTTTTTTTTTGAAAGACCATGTACATCTCAAATAATATATATTTGTTGTTTTTTAATGGAATATCAACTTTCTTGGGTTATTTAATGCCAAATCCATCCTTCTAGATTTACTGTAGTGGTACAATTTAACCCATACCTGGGAGGATAATGGGGTTCATATCTGTCCCGAGGGTATTTGTACAAAAATGAACGTAATAACACGTTTGAAGTTCGAACTCGCTTACTACGATACTACAGCCCAGCGCTTTAACCATTACACTACGAGGACCCCCTACATAGATATATATATATGAGAGTTGTTCTCGTGGAAATTGTCGGCAGTGCCAACATAAGTTCAGAAATTTATGCTGCTAATAAGATTTTGAGACAAGTAGTCGTCAATTTCTATTTCAAACGCCCTGTGGGCGGAACTGTTGAATACGTTGACTGTATCCCTTGTGGAGAAGGGTCAGACCCCCTCCCATAAAAAGAGGTGCCCTGAGTATGACACTTAACTGAATCTTGAAGGAATGTGGAATACCCTTTCATTGCCATTACTCCCTGGTCCACTCTGACCCTGAGTTGCAGTACCTTTTAGGATCATATATATTAGACAAATAGATCTGATTTAAAATTAGTCATGTTCGATGGGACCGTGTGATAAAAAAAAGTTCAAAAGAATACATAAAAACACTTGAACGTACAATGAATTCGATTCCTTGACGTCGTGGCATAAAATAATCTCAGACGGTGTCACATGCCGTTAAAATCAATTAATTGATCAACAATTATATTTTCATTTTACAATTTGCGAAAGGAATAACATTATACCAAATAAAGATAAATTAGTGATCGGACTCTAATTTTTTGCCACAATAGAGATGTTTTCCTTTTTTTAATCATTGATTGCGTGTAATGAACGACGTCTAATTTTTGGCTATTGTAGCCTACAAAAATATCTTTTCAGTATCCAATGATATGAAAAGAAAACATTAAAACACTCTTTATACTTTCAAAACTATTTTTATACAATAAATATTAATGCAATACCGCGAATAAACAATCCAGTCTAGACCTTGATGTAACTAAGTGGCACATTGTAGATCGAAGTTACGGCCTAGAAACACGCTAAACCTCGACGTTTCAAAGACACATTTCGTGTAAAGAACGACCTCTTAATTTTGAGGTGAAAATTGGTCTTAAAAATTCATTTATTTCACAAGCATATACAGTATCGTTTTTGTTTTGTTTTGTTTGGTTTGGTCTGGTTTGGTTTGGTTTGGTTCAATTATTTTTTCTTTTTTTTTTTTTTTTTAGAAAAAGTTAATCAACTTTTTACGTAACTGATTCAATTTACAATAAATTTAGCGTTGCCAGTTTGTGAGAAGGTCGAGACAGATCAAACTCAATCGAAACAGTGAATGATTTATAAAAGCTCTCACCAAAACGCCCGCTTATTTAAAAAAACAACAAAAAAAAAAAAGAAAAAAAACGCCAAACCAAACAAATAAACAAAAACAGCTTACGAAAGAAACAAGATTAAAAATAAATGATAAAACAGTTGTTCTTTTCCAAACTTTTTTTTTTTGTAAATGTACTGTTTTCTTGTTGGTTTTAAATAATCAACTTTTAAAGTAAAATATGCAATTCAGCTAACCCTATCAGGAAAATATCGCTACCTTTGTCATATTTTATGGCAGACGACTCGGAAAATTGTTTTCGACGGGAAGAAGCGGTTATTTGGAGATTTTTGTTCAGAATCTGGACACGAACAAACAACCAAGTAAAAAAAAAAATTAGACACAGCAGATGCTAATCGAAAAACATATCTTGTATCTAAGTGTCAACATCTGAAAAAAAAAAAAAAAACAACTCCTGTAGTGTCATTTAGCCTGGATAGATCAGTGTAAAACTTGAAACAATGTCATTGATGTCGAAAAATAAAGGCGAAAAGGTGAAGAAAGGATAGATAGATAGATAAATAGATAGATATCATCACATTTTTTCTTTTTTTTTTCTTTCTTTTGCTGTTCTCACCTGGTTATTATAGACACTCAAAATTATTATAAAGGCAAATGACCCTACTCAGTACTTATATCTATCTGGCGATCTTGCATCCCATGAAAAGTGAAACTCCGAGTCACGGCAGTATTTGATGACGTGATCATTTCTAGGTTTTATATAGGTTCAGCTTAATAAGAACATCGAGCACAATAAAAAAAAACAAATCCTCAAGATAGTCTATTCTTTAAATTCTAAAAATCATTTCTTGTTATAAATTGAAAGTTGTGCAAACTAAATCTGAAGAAAATCAGGGACATGAAAAATGGAATGTGTCCTCGTCAAAGTATATTTTTGCCTCTCTCTCTCTCTCTCTCTCTCTCTCTCTCTCTCTCTCTCTCACACACACACACACACACACACACACACACACCATGTGACCCTATCGGTTATCGCTTTTCATAAGACCTCTAGACAGCATCTAGTGTCCGCACATAGCTAATTCATGTAAGTTATTACTGATCAGCCAACACTGGTGTGTCCATATGAAGGAGTTCATAGGAGAACGTCGCTTATGAGTTTGTCCTTACTTTAATAGCAGTGCCCAGTATGTCTTGTTCATCTTACTTGGATGGTTTGTAAGATGGGAGGTAAATGGCCGCGCAGTTGTTGTTTTGTAAAGTGTTGCCCCTCGGGATTTTGTTACTCACGGCATCTTTAAGTAGTTTCTATCTAGCTTTTCCTCCAATAGTTTCGTTAGAACTACAACCATACAATAGTACTGACACGGCTCCAACTTTGAAGAATATCCATCTTATTTTATCAGAGAGATCAGATTTTCATACGTTTGATAACATTTTTAGCAATCTATGCTTTATCCATGAGTATATTGAAATCACTTTCTATCGAAGAGAAATTGCTACCAAGGTGTACGTACACTAACTTCAGAGACTTGCCGTTTAATAAGGAGTTGGCACCATATTGATTAAAACGCATTAACTCTGTTTTTTTCCTGAAGTCACTCAGTCTGACTATATATATATATATATATATATGAATTCAGGTGCAGTTTTTCCATATTTTCATGGGTTCAGAAGTTAAAGTAACGTGAAATCAGAATCTTGTTCGGTCGCGATCCCTTTAACCTCTTTATAAAAATAACCCTAAATAATCACAAAACTAACAATCAAAATCACCTTTTCCTCATCCCCTTTTCTCTTTCTCTCTCTTTCTCTCTCTCTCTCTATATATATATATATACATATGTGTCTCCCTCTCTCTCTCTCTCTCTCTCTCTCTCTCTCTCTCTCTCTGTGCGTGTGTGTGTCTGTGTGTGTGCAATATCTTTTTTCTTTAAATAACAACATTATACTTTTCCTTCTTTACCTTTTAAACCTTTGTCTCTGGATTCATGATTCGGTGAGCCAGCAGATGTTCACTTTTCAATTATATGAGCACAGCCTGTCTATTAAGGCTACGAGGGTACACTGGTAACTCATAGATAGATAGATAAATAGATGTTGAACATACAAAGCTAGCTCCAGGTAATTATTATTTTTCTCCTTGATAGTTTTTCACATCAGCGTTAGCTGATGGTTTTACACTGAAGTTTGAGTGACCGCAAGTCTCTTCAAGTCTCCAGGACTCTTCTCAGTATTCTGGCCGTTCTCAACAATGCCGTAGTTAGGATAGTCTCCACCCATCCCGTTATTTCCAAGTCTTCCACTCCTTGTACCAATCCTTTGGTGATTGTACCAAGAGCGCCAATTACAATTGGTATAATCGTCACTTTCATGTTCCCTTGTTTTTTCAATTACCTAGCAAGGTCGAAGTACTTATCCCTCTTTTCGCAATCTTTCAATTTTACTCTGTGGTCTGCCGGGACAGCAAAGTCCACAATTCTGCAAGCTCTCTCTTTTTTGTTAATTATTATACAGTCTGGTCGCCTGGCCGAGATAAGGTGATCCGTTTGTATCTCAAAATCCAAGAGGAACTTGTGCATCTCATTCTCCAGGACAGATTCCAGGCTGGGTATATGCTATTTGTTAATATGGTCAATTTCTGGTACAATTCCCAGTTGATCACCTTGCCCATCCAGTCGCCTCTATTCTTATACTCTTTCTGTGCTAATTTACTGCATTCGCTTAATATGTTTGATTGTTGTTGCTGTTATTATTATTATTATTATTATTATTATTATTATTATTATTATTATTATTATTATACTCAATGCGAGGTTTTCACGCCAGTTTTTACTGAAGGTTTTAAACAGAGTGATAACAAGTCTCCTCGGGTCTCCAGGACTCCCATAAGTATTCTAGCAGATTTTGATTGTGCATAGCCTCGTCATTTGTGTCTATAGAATACACCGACTGCATCTCTGCATATGGTTAAGACCTCCACATAGCGAGTATCCTGGATATGACAAGAAATCATTGGATAGTGAGGATCTAGTCTTTGAGCTTAGGGAAATTTGAAGTAACTCTTCATTGCCATTGCTCCCAGGTCCTCTTTGACCCGGAATGTTAGTACATGATTGGGTCCTATCTGCAGGTGAAATAGAACTGTTTGACTATCAGCGGTCGGTTGATGGTCTTTCACAGGAACCTGAATGACAGCATGACTCCTCAAGTCTCAAGGACTCTTCTAGTATTTTGTCCGGTCTTAGTAATGCTGCAGATATTATTATTTACTCATTAGAGTTTTTCACATCAACGTTAGCTGATAGTCTTTTACTGAATTTTGAGTGACAGCAAGTCTCAAGTCTCCAGGATTCTTTTCAGTATTCTGGTCGTTCTCTATAATGCTGTAGTTTGGATGGTCTCCACTCGTTTGCCAACTTCCAATTCCTCCAGTTCCTTTAGTAACCCTTTAGTTACTGTACCAAAAGCACCAATCACAATTAGTATAATTGTCACTTTCATGTTCCATAGTTTTTTCAATTCCCTCGCAAAGTCCAGGTATTTATCCTTCTTTTCACATTCTTTCAGTTTTATTCTGTGGTCAACCAGGACAGCAAAATTGTCAATTTTTCAAATTCTTTTTCTTTTGTTACTGATTATTATTAAGGCTGGTCTTCAAGCCGAGATTGTTATTATTATTATTATCATTCTATTTTCAGCTCTACCTTTGGTTTCTTAAAATCCTTCCCCGAGTCTTTATCCAAGACCTCTTGGGAGATAAGATATAAATGATATGTATTATATATATTTGTGTTTTTGTTGTCTTTTTAACGTGTTAATTTTCAACTCACCTTAATAGTATTCTCCTGAAGATATGAGCAGTTTATCAGTCGCGTCTATGGCTCAAATAGATTAACTTAACGTTCACTATTGTTGGCGCGGTATTAGTTTTAACGTGCCACAATTTTCTATTTCTATTTTTAAATCTTTCTAATTATTTATTTTATCATATTCTTTAACTGATGCGTCATAATGTAGATGGCGTGTTTTGTTTTTCTTATTGTATTAACCACTATATCAGGTCTATCATGAGGTGCTTGTTGTGTAATGGTTATCGTCGTAGAAAATGGACATGACACGAGTTCAAATCCTGGACGAGGTTGAGTGCATTTCAAATAGCCCTAATACCCTTGGGAAAGGTATAAATTTAATTATTCTCCCTCCAGCTATGGGTAAATAGTAGGGCAGACTGGGTTTTTCAGCCTTGGCGAGGAAACTATTCTAGGAGAAGGAAAACTAAGTTCAAACTTCCAATTCCTCCAGTTCCTTTAGTAACCCTTTAGTTACTGTACCAAAAGCACCAATCACAATTTGTATAATTGTCACTTTCATGTTCCATAGTTTTTTTCAATTCCCTAGCAAAGTCGAGGTACTTATCCTTCTTTTCACATTCTTTCAGTTTTATTCTGTGGTCAGCCAGGACAGCAAATTCGACGCTTAAAAGTTGACTCTGTGTCGTATCCTGTCCGTGCAGAGGAGTTGGTAAATACTTAGCTGCTCTGCTCCTTTTTATTTATCAATCAATTTGAATCGCAAAATCCCAGAGAATATTAGCTCCTTTGGTTTCTATTAATAGTTCTGTTTGGGGTTTATCGCAGATTTCAGTAGTATTACTATTGATTACTTGAAAGCATTTAATTTCTATAAAAATGAATATGGTATTAGATAACTCGACATGGGTTGGCGTGCCTTAAGACCAAACCACAATAAAATAAGTCACCGATTTCTTTAGGAAACGAACGCGCGTGAATGTCATAGATTTTATCCTCGCAGTAACAGTAGCCAACATACGCTTGCATTCTTTTTGTTTCCTAAAGTTTCTTTTGCGCCGTGACTTCAGTTCGTGTTAAATTCAAAAATGACAGGGGGTGTCCTCGTGGTATAATGGTTAAAGCGAGGGACTGCGGAATCGTAGTACGCGAGTTCGTACTCCAGTTGCGCTATTACGTTCACTTTCGGGCAAATACCCCTGGGAAAGGTATGAACCCCCTTATCCTCCCAGCTATGGGTTAAATAGTACCACTACTGTTCTTCTAGGAGAATGGCTTTGGCATTAAATAACCTAAAAAGAGTTGATGTGCCATTAAACAAAGAAACCAAACCAAGACCAATCAAAAATGACACTACCTATCGATATTTAATTGCTTTAAAATCGCCAGTTATTCGAGTTGATTGATTTTAACAGCATTCAAAACTGTATGGGATTATTTTTAGCCCAAAGGTTCGGTCATCACGTCGATTATATGTTTATAAATTCATTTTTGTGTTATTATTTCTTAAGAGTTTTTTCAGACACCGGGCCATTGGTCTAATGAGTAGAGTATTCGTCAATGGTCCGGGAGACCGGGTTTCAATCCTAATTCGAGTCATACAAAAGACTCAGAAATGGTACTTAATACTGCCTTACTTAACACTCAGCGTTATAAGGGGAGGGGCAAGGGTAAAGCGGAGCAATCATAGGAATGGATGGTTTGGTTTGGTGGGTTTTATGGCATATCAACCTTTGTAGGTTATTTAACGCCAAATCCATTTTTATATAAATAATCTGTTCTATTTGAATCATTTCAGTTTAGCATAAGTACACAGTTTAATTGTCAAAAACATTTATTTCAAGCTATTCAAGAAGTTATATGTAACAATTTAGTTAAGTGTAAATACAATTTTAATGTCGAAAAACAGTTCTATTTCAAATAATTCAGTAAAGCATAAGCACGCAGTTTAAATGTAAGTACGGTTTAATTGTCAAAAACATTTCTATTTCAAGCTATTCAGTTTACTCAAACAATTCAGTTTAGCATAAGAATGCTGTTAGATCTATTTAACCCATAGATAGGGCCCTATCAGGTGGTACCACTCCGGGCCAGAGTGGACCAAGGATCGATGGTAATGATGGGGTACTCCGCATTCCCCAAACCTCCAGCATTGCTGAAACCTCATCATCAGATTGTTTAGTGTCATATCCAGGACACTCGTCAGGGGGGGGTCTTACCCCGCTGCCGAGGTGCAGTCAGTGTATTCTACAGCCCCAGCCGACTGGGCAACATAGGAATGGAGTAGCGCCCTTCCCTATACCTTGGTGTAGTAAGCGATTGAAAAGGGAGCCCTCGGGTCGCCCTCGAATAAGGTCGCCAAATTTACTTTTTTTACTTAAAAAATCAGGTATTCTTATTTAATACAAATAATTATGTGGTTTTCAGTTATTATCTTTATTAAATGATTGTCATTTGTTTGCACACAGTTATATGGTTTTAAGTAATTTATAATAACAATCCTTAGTAAACTTCAATTAACTATTCTAAATTCGAGTAACTTACAGTTATGTGGCGTCAAATATTCCTATCGAATACAAATGATTTTAGATAGATCTACTTGATTGATAGAGTCCTGCTGTTTAGCCATTTCTCAAATTATTTGTATTAGATAGGAACAGTTAATATCAAATAACAGTATTCAAAAATATTGTTATATGAAAAAGTTGAATAAAAGATACCCTGAACTTTGAAAATATAGTTATAATTACAATGAAATATTTACTGATGAATCAAATTTCGGTATTAAATGAACCATGAGATGTTGTTATGCCGTTAAAAATAGTCCAAATACATATTAACATTTAGTGTATTCGGACTATTATCTTCATCTTTAATTGTTATATTCTCGACGTTTCAGCCGATGCGTCTTTCGGCCTTTTTCATGGATTAAATAAAGGATTCGGTTCTAAGTTCTGTTTAGTATATCGAATTCGACGTGAAACACCTGAAAAATTATCAAGCTTTATCGAAGAAATTTTGACTGATAATAACCCGAATCAAATATAAATAGTTCTGATTACAATCAAACATTTACGAATGAATCAAATTTTGGCATTAAATAACCCATAATGGTTTTGGTAGGACGATAAGTAAATGAACCAAAACAAACCACACACGGAATCAAATACGTCTTTTAAGAGTTAACACCCACGACCCTTACCGCTTTTATCAGGTTATCATTTCTTCTTCGTCTGTATAAACCAACACTGGGAAGAGTCCCGTTGAATTTAGTCCTTACTTTAGCTGATTACCCTTATTCACTTAATGTATTCTTTTTTATTAAGGATATCGAGTATTCACCTCAAGAAAGTCGCATAGAATTGAGGGTGTAGCATTAAAAAAAGGAAAAAAAAAAAAGAAAGGAAACAGTTAACTCGTAAGTGTTTCCTTTGGGTGTTTGCCTAGGATTAGCTCTTTTATTTATTTATTTATTTATTTTTTTATTCTATCTGTTTTGATCTGATGAAGGTGGGACAGTGCCGACTGGAAGAGAAAACGATAGGAACGCGAAAAGATGAAGGTGACTTGTTAGTCTTGAATTTCCATTGCTATCTATCCAATCGCCTCGTAAACGAAGTGCCCTTCATGCCCCCCCCCCAACACGACCATCGATTCTAAGTTGAATAAGTGCCATCTTTGTTGTTTGGCTAATGAGCGTAAGCGTATGACTGAGCGATGAAGAGAGTGTGTCTACTCTGGAAGAAGGAACCAGCAAGACGAGCGTACTTTAAGCAAGGAGCGCAGTCTTTTGAAGATGAAAAAAGATATAATGTACGTACGTGTGCTTTTGTTCTCGTATTAGAATTTCAGCTTGTTATCTTTTCTGTTTTTAGGTGAACTGATTTACAAAGACAAAATTACGAGGTGTAATCAAAATGTACCGAGTCGAAAGTTTTTTCTTTTATCTTAAAATTTATATGATGACTTTTAAATGAAGATATTTGTACAGCTAAAAAACAAACTTAAATGATAAAATGATGATGTCAAGACGTCCAGATTCCTCTCTAGGCGTCTCGACGAGCCATTGATCATTTGAAAGAAAAGACTATGAAGTCAGTCTCAGTACTTTCTTATGAGAAGTTCTTGGTGAAAACAGGATTATGCAAGTGCAACACTCTTCTGTACTCACCTCACCTACCTGCCTGAAACTTATTCTTGTTTCTTAAACTGAATATTCATCTCAAGAGTAAGAATTGAGGACGGGGAAGGCATCAAAACAAATACGACGGGGCAGTTTCACATTCTAACTGGTTTCAGGGTCCTTCGACCAATGGAAAACTCGCGCGAGTAAATGTGCTAAATTGGTAATAGTTTTTAAGAAAAAGGACAATTCATTAAGTAATTATCAGTAAATACAGCTTTAGTCCCGGTAGTTGTGAACATACCTCATATATAGGGAGCATATATGGAGATAAATAAATCGAAAGATAGATAGATAGGTTGGTTTTGACTGGTATTGGAGAGTAAAATATGTTCTTCTTAACTGGCCAAGTTTTCGTCTTAATTTCTGACGCGTAACTGTATTCTTTTGTTCGGACAGAGGGTGTTTTCGGTCCGAGAGAATCGATCCCCATGGCAGCAGCTTTCTGTTGCGGCGAAAAAGAGGCTGAGAGTAATCTGACGAATTTGTGACTCTAATTTCGGGGTGGAGATTTTTTTTTTTTTCACATCTAAATTACTCTGTTCGTCATACCAAGATCTTTGGCCTTTGTAAACGTCCAAATGGGATCATAAACTGTCCTCACAGAATCTGTCCTAAGAAAGTCCCTACAGAGTCTTCTAGATAATAGACAATCCGCTCAGAATACCGACCCCACGTAAAAGACCGTTCAGACTTTTAACTCAGATATCAATCCTCACATATAAATTAATACAACGCTTTCATATATGACACCATGTCACTAATTATATTTGTTAAATATATGTGTTATTCAAATATTCGCGACTCAAGATTTTAGCATAAAAAATTATTTCTCGATTCTTCTTTTTATTACTCTTGCTTTGGACGTCTCACAGTCAAGTCGCAATAAAACAACCAGTTTCTTAGTTTTACGGCATGTCACTATCTTAATGGGTCGTTTCATCCTGAAGCCAGTTTATGTTCTACATAAAATGTATCTACAATCATTTAAAATAAGTAAGCACTTCATAATCTCGGACAGATCTCTTTGATTCATAGATCGAACTCTTATAGGTATTAACATCTCATATCAGTGGACTTTGGAGTTAGGGCTGTAACGGGATGAGTCCACACTTTCCAGAGCTCCGAAACTGGAGCCTCACCACCGGATACAGTTGTGTCACACCCAAGACACCACTTTTTGTGGGGTGGGGATCTTACAACTATCATCGATTATATAGAGTAACATAGTTTTGTGGGTAAATGGGTCGATGTGATTGAAAATCGTCTTAAACATTTTTTCAAACAAATCTATTTTACCCACAGATGTATTCTGAAACAGGTACTGCCACTCCAGGTCAGAGTAGACCTGGTAGTAATGTCAATGAAGGAGTAACAATACAGGCCACAGAGCAACAAAACTACAACCTTACAGCTGAATATAATTTAGTGTAATATCCACGACACAAAAGTACCGGTTCTTGCCAGATTACCGAAGTTAAGCAGTGATGAGCTTGTTCTCTACTTACGTGGGGGACTACATTGTAACAACAGGTACTGTACACATTACTGTGTAATGGTTATCGTGAAATGATTAGTATGCGAGACGAGCAAACCTTTGTTCGTTTGTTCGATTCTCAACTTCCTACTTCTGGCCAACTTACCTAAGCTTAGTAAATAACTACTCTCTTCTTGTTTGTTTGCAACACCTCCCCAATAAGAGTGATATCATGCCTGAAAAAAAAATAATAGTAAAGATCGGAGTGTCTCGCCATTAAAGAATGGAAACCTGCATAGTTTTGTAGACTATTGCAGCCATTATTCACTGAGTAACACTCATTTGTGAACGGCTGCTACACTAAACAAAGTTAAGTCAATAACTATAAAAGGGACAAGAATAGAATCAAAAGAAAGACAGAAACAAGTAAGAAATGATTATAAGAATAAATACAAATAATCGAAAGAAGAAGAAGATGAAGTTAATTAATCAGGAGAAAATAAAGGAAGAATGGTGAAATGAAAGAGAGGTAGAAATGATCACAAAAGGAATCAAAACGAATCAAAAGAAGAAGAAGAAGAAGAAGAAGAAGAAGAAGAAGAAGAAGAAGAAGAAGAAGAAGAAGAAGAAGAAGAAGAAATAAACGAAAAAGATAAAGATAGGAAAAGATTCTAAAAGGAAGTAGAATCTAAAAAAGAAGAATCGAGATAAGATTTGCGGGGCAAATAACAGAGAAACGAAAGTTATTTAAGGAAGATGGCATTGGAGTATAAAAAAAAAGAAAGTGGAAAATAAGAGTAAAAGAAGAAGAAAGTAAAAAGAAAGAAGAAAAGACTTGAAAAGGAAGAGAAGTAGTAGAGGCAAGTAACAGTGAGGAGAAAGTAGAAAATGAAAATGAAAGAAAATAGAAAGAATGGGGGAAAAGAAGAAGAAGATACAAGTAAAAACATTGAGTGGGGGGGGAGAAGATAGAAAGTGAGTAGAAGATACAGGTATAAAAGTCCTGAAGAAATAGAAAATGAGTAGAAAAGGAAATTGCGGTAGAAAGTTCTAGAAGAAGAAGAAGAAGAAGAAGAAGAAGAAGAAGAAGAAGAAGAAGAAGAAGAAGAAGAAGAAGAAAAGAAGATAGAAGATAAAAACGCTGAGGTAGAAAAGTCTAAAAGAAGATAGAAATATGTGGAAGAAGAAGAAGAAGAAGAAGAAGAAGAAGAAGAAGAAGAAGAAGAAGAAGAAGAAGAAGAAGAAGAAGAAGAAGAAGAAGAAGAAGAAGGGAGAGAGTGAAACGAAAGCAATAGACAGAGAAGAATACTATTGAAGAAGAAGAAAGATAAAAGTAGAAAAGAAAAAAAAAGGGTAAATATGATTATAAAAGAAAATGAAAGGAGGAGGAAGATGAATATCGGAAAGCGATAAAGGAAAGTTCGGAATATACAGAACAATAGCGAATAGATGAGAAAATCCCAATTATAACATGCACGTGGATGAGTGCGAACGAAACAAAAGAGAGAGAAAGAAGGAAGGAATGAAACAAGGGACAAATTAGTAGCGTATTGAATCAAAGGTTCCTGGGAATAATGATATTGTGGAGACACCGGACAAGCAAGTGTCCGGTTTT
The DNA here is from genome assembly GCA_963585895.1 of Sepioteuthis lessoniana. Taxonomy (NCBI): domain Eukaryota; kingdom Metazoa; phylum Mollusca; class Cephalopoda; order Myopsida; family Loliginidae; genus Sepioteuthis; species Sepioteuthis lessoniana. The sequence continues at coordinate 64,742,427 of OY757918.1, read as the reverse complement.
GTCGGCCCATTTGAAAGGTGGTGAGGGAGGTGGTGAGAAACGAACTAATCAAACGGATGACGTATTGAAATTGGCACACACACTGTAAAGAAGTTGCAGAACAATGTTTCTTCAGCCATTAACACAACAGCTCATCCCATCAGCAAAACGTTGCACATTGGACTAAAGATGTGGATAATGCATCAAGAAGACTGTTTTTTTAAATTATTTTTTAAAAATCGATCCACTGATTGATTTCAGTGTATTGAAAACGCTTCCACTTGGGCTCTTTAGTTGGGTATTCTTTTATGTGTTTGTGTACATAAACTTTTACATGGTTTTTATCGCTATTCCCTCGGAATGAGAAACAGTGCAAATCGAAAACAGTAAAGAGCAATATATACATATATGTATATGGCGGGAGTGAACCTACGTGATTTACATACTAAAAAAAAGAGTTAATTTAGGGGCAAAAAAATTGGCTCCGAAGGCTGTAATTTTTGCATTTATCCACCAATCGGCGCATTCGAAGAAGTTTTTAAATTTCGAGATACTTCGCAGACGACAATATTTGACTTGCCGCGAGAAATTAAAAAGATCAAAACCTAAAAGAATTTTAGAAATCTTTCGCTCCAAAAATATTGAAAATACAATTCCTTGGGCAATTAAAATTAATTAGAATAAATTAGAATAAATGTTAACTTTTTTAGCTAATTTCGAGCCTATCAAAATTTTATAAAAAAGCAAACAAATAACTATTTCGTCAGTAAGTGTCATTTATTTTTGCGTTAAAAATATACATCTGTCTACTGCTAATCCAATATCAGTAGCAGTGTATTTAAGTGAAAGCATTGATATAATTCTCAGTCTAAAGAGGGACACTCTTGTACCAAGATCTATACACACACAAAAATATGCCCCTTTATTTTAAGCTAAGAATTACTGCTATGCCTCATTCACGAATCGTAACAATCTCTACTGAAAATATTTTTGCTTGGACAAATATTATCTTTGTTACAAAAAAGATTTTGTAACTTTTTTAAGCAAACCTTTCACTCAATTTAAAGAAATATGAATTTGTTGAGTGGATTTTTATTCATTTATTTACTCCTTTATCCGTTATATATATATATATATATATATATATATATATATATATATATATATATATATATACATAACGGTTATATATATATATATATATATATATATATATATATATATGTATATATATATATATATACATATATATATATATATAACCGTTATGTATATATATATATATATATATATATATATATATATATATATATATATATATGTGTGTGTGTGTGTGTGTGTGTGTATATGTATATTACACTAATAAGATTTTTCGGAAAACAAAGAGAATAAGGCTAAAACTTTCATTCAGCTAAGAAAATCCCATTATGTTGAGTTATTTTGTGGAATGATTATAGCAAGAGTAGCATCTGTCTGTCCTCTCACTTTTTGATGAGTATCAATTACTTATTAAGTAATTTACTTCTATCCTCTCTCTCTCTCTCTCTCTCTCTCTCTATATATATATATATATATATATATATAGAGAGAGAGAGAGAGAGAGAGAGAGAGAGAGTGTGTGTGTGGAGCAGAAATAGGAATATTCTAGTATAACAATAAACTATTCTATTATAAAACAAGATTAATTTTAATTTTTAAAAATAAACAACAAAATACGAAGATATACACAAAACAGTAAATTTACTTAATATTGCCATCTTTTTTCCATTATTGTATCAACACGCCTTCGAAACGATTTGCATGCCTTCAAAATAAATTCTTCAGACATTTTATTCAATTCCTCCTCAACAGCAGTTTTAGGGGAATCAATTTTCGGGTTGGAAGTTGCATTTGCTCTCTTTTCCTAAACGCCTTATATAGCTTAATCAAGGGGGTTAATGTCTGGGCTTGATGGAAGCTATAAAGAAACTCCAATTATTTCGGAAATGTTTTTGGCTTAGTTTCGGCGTTAAGCAAATCATACATTCTTTGTCTTGTTTTGTTTGGTTTTTTTGCCCACTCCTTTTGGGCAACATTTTCATAAAAAAAAGTAATTGAATAATAGAGCTAATCATGAACATTTAGATTTATCGATTTTTTTTTTCAAAAATTGGACTTATCGAACAAAAAAACACGTTTTAAAAATGATTCCATATTTTGCTTCCGCACCATATATATATATTGTATCGAGAAAGAAAAAAAAACCAGACAGAATTGAACAAAAAGCAGGGTAAAAACTGGACCATATTTTATTATAGCCACAATTTTTTTATGAATCTTCAATGGTAAGAAGGGATAATTCTCCAAGATTACTGTTGTCAAAGTAACCTGAGTCTTTGCAAAAAGTCAGTAGCTAAGTAGTAATCCTAATTTTGGATATAAACTCAAGGAAGAGAAAATTCTAAAAGATATATTTTGTTATTTCTGTGAAATTTCTTCATAGAAATGCGATGCAAAACATTTTCATTTAATAGCTGAATATTGTGCCTTCTTAAAATATTCTCTAAAATAACGAGATTAAATTATTTAAATTAATGGTACATCATTCTTCCAAGATATGCACAGTAAAATATCATAGAATAAAATTTTGAAAAATATTGTTGTTACTCACCTTGACTTTCTCACAAAATGGAAACTTTTGATTCATTATCAAGTGAATCACCCACAAAAAACGAACTTGATCTTGAATGGGGTAACCAATAAGAATCGAACTTATTCTTGCAGGTTGGCTAGTCAAGCTTGCAAACCATTACACTACCGGGGCACCCTCGATGTACGCGAGTTTGAACTCCTGGCAAATCATTACTTTCGGACTAATACCCTCGGTAAAGGCATGAACCCTTTTGCCTAGCAATGGGTTGAATAGTATCACTTGTTCTACAAGGATGACCTTGCCATGAAATAATTCACGGACATTGATATACCATTAAAAAAAGAAACGAAACCTAGAATAGACGATTGTGAGTTTTTGTAACAATGTGATTGTTCTTTTGTCATATTAATTAACTGACGGGTTATTTTTCTCAACTCTTTGTTTATCAACTCGACAACGTTTTCGATAACCTACAACGTTACACTACACATCACAAAAATCGAATCCTCATTTTTCTGTTTAAGTTTATTTTTGATGGTTATTTTAAGGTAATAGTTAACATATTTTTGTTTGGTAAATGTGTTGTTATTCATTCAACAAATTTTAAGATATAAACAGAAATCGATAGAGTTATTTCCAGAATGTTTTAGGAATTTTGATAGGAAGTTATGTTCACGAATATTACGGATCAGATTGCGTTGTAGATTGATGACAAACCATTCATAAAATTGTTCAGTCGGTGCGGGGGTCGCTGTAGAATACACTGACTGCTTCTCTCCAAAGATATAAGACCCCCAACCCCAACGATTTTCCTTGATATGACACTAAACAATCTGATAGTGAGGCTCCAGTAATGCTTTGGGGTATGTGGCGTACCATTTCATTGCCATTGCTCCAAGGTCCACTCAAGCTCGCAGTGCTAGCATCTAATAGGGTCCTTTCTATGGGTCAAATAGAACTAAACTGCGTACTTATGCTAAACTGATTTGTTTGAAATAGAACTGTTTTTGATATTGAAACTATACTTACGCTAAACTGAATTGTTTGAAAACGAATTGTTTTGACAAAAACTATACCCATACTAAATTGATTTTTTTAATTAGAACTGTTTGACTAAACTGAATTGCTTAAAATTGAAATGTTTTTGAAAATTAAACCGTGTACTTATGCTAAAATGATTTGTTTGAAATAGAACCATTTATTTGTATAAAAATGGATTTGGCATAAAATACTCTACAAAGGTTGATATGCCATAAAACCCAAACAAACCTCTCGATAACCTTTCATGTTGATGTTCAAATACTGCACTTTTATCATGAATAATAGTTTTGTTTGGCTTCTTTATTTAATGGTATATCAAACTTCGTGGGTTATTTAATGCCAAAGACATGCTTATAGAAGAACATTAGCGATACTATTTAACGCAGAGCTCGAGGGAGATAAATAATAATGAAATCATACCTTTCCCAAGGGTGAACGTTATAAATGCGCTATTAAGGTCTGAACTTCCTTACTTCAAGACTGTAGTCCACTACTTTAGCCATTACACTACGGGGACTCATCCCCCACTGTTACGAGTAAGATCTCGACAAGGAAACCAACCAGCAGCCTGAATTGAATCACAGATCCGAATTATATATGGGACGAGGCTCTTTGCATTTCACTTCGAGTCAATACCCTTGGAAAAGGCATTTGTTCTCTCCCAGCTATGGGTAAGTAGTTGAGTAGACTGTTTTCTTTAGTTTTTGTTGGGCAACCAATCTTTGAAAAAGAAAATGCTGAATACAAATCATGCTTGCCGCTTAAAAATTGACCTTGTGTCATATAGTTTCGTGGAGAAGGTCGGGGTAAATACTTAGTATTGACAATTATGACTGAAGTGATGTTTGTTAGAGAGGGTGAGGATTTGTTTTGTGAAATGATGACATATATCGAAAATCTGTTACATGATAAAAGTGACTTATTTTATCTGCTGAATTTGTTACGATGCCAAATTGTTCTTGAGACATTTTGGGTTAAATCAGAGTTCTTTAAGGTTTCTTTCGGCACGTTCGCAAATCTCTCACGTTTTCTAAGCTGGGATTATGATGAAAAAAAAAGGGAAAGAATAAATACCGATTAAGGATTTGTTAAAGATCTCCTTCAAGGATGCAATAGCCAACATGGAAAGATATGTCCGCGGCAAAATACACCATTTTATGTTTTTCTCGGTTGAAAATATAATTATTATTATCCTGGTTTTTTTTCTTCATGTTATAATTATTTCTCAATTACCTGACGCATCTTTGTATCTGTTGCTTGGTAATATACTGAGTCTTTATTGTCATTTTATGTAGACGTGGATGCAGTTCTGTTTAAAATGGGTCGCAGGTGAGTCTATGTAACTAATCAATGTCTTTTGTAAGTCTTTTGCTTTCCATTTACGCGAACACGACCCTCCGTAAAGGGAAGCAGAACGAAACATTGATCGTGAACACAAAAAGAAAGCAAAGAAAAGAAAGTGATTGCAGATAAAAATCGAATGCTCAGATATATTCTTGTCAATCATGATCGAGGCGTAACCAACAGAAAGGTTGCTAACAAGAAGAATACAATGACAACAGAGAAAAAATGCGAAGGAAAAAAAATGTCAGGCTAAGAGACAAGATGAAAGACAATAGCCGACCAGTTCAGTGTTTCTTAATAACCCACGTAGCTAAATCTGACACAAAGTTATGAGGAGAACCATTCATCCTATACTCTGCAAAATACTCCTTGTCTTTAACTCCTTGTTTAAAAAAACAGAACATAAAAGATTTCCCTTTTTACTTTTTCATCATTGTACAAGAAATTAGTATCATTATTGGTGCTTTTATTTCTGTAATTATTATTCGACAAGATTTTGTACTATAAGATAACATCGGAAATAAGTTTACTATATAAATAAGTTTACTATAGAAATACAGTACAATAATTTTTTTCACTCAAGATTCATTTCAGATTTAAAAAAAAAAAACCTGATTTTTTATGGTTAGAAATTAAAGAAATTGTTATTAACAGATAAGTGCTTTTATATAGACAGTTAATTTTGTCTTTTTTTTAATTATGTTATTGCACAGAAAATTACTTTACTACAGAGTTTCATTAGCGGTAATTCTATTATAGAAATCAGTTGCAACTAAGGAAAACAGAGATTTCATAAAGTGTGTTTATATATATATATATATATATATATATATATATATATATGTGTGTGTGTGTGTGTGTGTGTGTGTGTGTGTGTGTGTGCGTGTGTGCGTGTGTGTGTGTGTGTATTTAGCAAACGCCTCCGCACGAGCAGTTATGACACAAGACCGATTTTTAAGTGAAGTTTTACAGGTTTGATTCAGAGATTTCATTCTCCTATAGCTAGTTGCCAAACCAAGGTTAATGAGCCCAGGCTTCCCTACTATTTAACAATAGATGGAGGGAAAATTGTTAGATGCATAGCTTTCCAAAGGTATTAATGTCATGTGAAATGCAAACAGCTTAATCCAGGATTTGAACCCAGGTCACAGTGTTCATTTCTTACGACGATTACCGCTACATCACGAGCGCCTCTCTCTCTCTCTATATATATATATATATGTATGTGTGTGTGTGCGTGCGCGCGCGCACGCGTGTGTGTGTGTACGCACACGTGACCACGTGAATTAGGATAGCGTAAAAGTAGAGTGAACGGCTCTTGGTGACAGTTAGTTCCCTTCGGCAAACACTAAATGTTATTGATTCTACACTATCCACAGTGAGAGCTACGTATGCTCTGTCACAGATATTGAGCATTCATCATTTATGAATACAGCAAACTGCATTTTAACTATTACATGTATCAATTTATATTATTATCATTATTTACATAATTATTGCATGATGGCGTTTGATATAGAATTGCCTCAGAAATGTCTACTGTAGAAATATATTTCAATAATTTTACTATAGAATTGCATTTTAATTATTGTTGCGATCGAATTTCAAGATATTTTTAAGAAAATATTTCTCAATTGTCAGTTGTCGGAAACAAGGACTAGTTACCTTGTAAGATTCATACTTTAATATGTACAGTTATTATAGTTGTATAGTTTATTATTATATCGCATTAGAAACGATTATAGAAATGCATTAAAAGGGATTATGCAACATAAGTGCATAGTAACAAAAGACAATAAGATTTTATCAAAGGTTACAAATTCAAATGGAAATCCTTAGAAATACAGTTAGAATTTGTGTTGCCGTATTTACAATAGAATTGCGTTAAAAATGATTTTACAATAGACATATATTGTTGTAATTAACTGGAGACATTAATTTCAAATCAGGAAGAAAGTAATTGTCACTGACAAGAAATAAAATCAACTGTTATTGACAGAATAGAACAATTATATGTATAACTATAAAATCTGAAAGAAATAAGAAAACCAGCGATTGTTTACGTCGGACAACACGAGGGACACATTAGCTGCGTATTGTCCAATCAATGCTTTCTGGATGGTCGTAAACAGCGGCTGACGAGTTGTCAGTGGAAAAGGATTTTATTCATCTCTTTCATCCAAGGGAAAACATGTACAAGATAATCTTCGTCCGGTTAAAATTTATCGTCTTCGCTTCAGCATTCCCAATGGATTTTGAGACGACCAAATTAAGAATCCTTTCGTTTAGATTAGAGGTGTCCAGGTTTGCTCAGCTTAAGTAGCTACACACGATAAATCTCATATATCTGAGAACAGCAAGATATAAACAAAATCCTCGCACATATTTTTATTATGTACTCATTTTGTTGCAAATATTTTTCTACAAATATTAGTTAGGCTTGTTTAGGTTGGATCTTTGATTTAAGAGCATATCAAACCTTTGATGGATACTGAACGCCAAATCTTGTTTACAGATATATTATAGGATTTTTAAGTGAATAGTTTGAAGGTGACATTTTTTAAACAACTGAGAGCACATTTTTTGCACACAGATAAATGGTTTCATATGTTACAATTTATTGTTGGCACACAGATGGTTTCAACTATGGCAAACTAATTGTTCTATTTGCACACAGCTAAATGGTTTCATGTGTTACAATTTATTGTTGGCACACAAATGGTTTAAACAATTGCAAACTAATAGTTCTATTTGCACACAGTTAAATGGTTTCAAGCATTGCTATTGAATACTGATAAGTCACTTTAATATTAATCATTTGTGGGCACACAGTGAAATGATTTCAAGTATTATAAAGGATTAAACAGTTTGACCCATAGATGGGACCCAAACGCTACCACACCGGGTCAGAGTGGATCGGAGAGTAATAGCAATCAAGCAGTACTCTATATTTCCTAAAGCTCCAAGACTTGAACCTCCACATCTGCGTATCATATCTAGAACTCTCGTTGAGGGGATCTTACTCCTTTACAGAAATGCAGTCAGCGTATTCTATGGCTCCAGCCGACGGGGCTAACAAATATAAGCAAATACACGTATATAATATTTACTTATGTATGTAATCATTATTTAAACTTTGCTTGATTTTGAACAAGACCAGAAAAATGGAGAATCTTGTTAGAATCGAACTCCATAACAACAACCTTAGAGCCTAACTCGCTAACCACTAATACACCACACTATTGGCCTTGTGGTAAGCTTAGTAACTGACGGCTTAATAGCCAACAGTTACGAAGCATAATGAGATCGCTCTGTCGGCGTATTATACAAAACAAAAAACAATCGAAATAGTCCAGGCCTTAACTACAAAATCAAAAACCCAATATTCAACAAGATTTCAAGGAACGAAGAATGAGAGTTATAAATGTATTTGATAATCACATTTCCACACTTTCTCATTAATATTGGGTATTATCGCTACAATGGCCTACCATATTCCAGTCTGAATTAAAAGTGTTGCTCATCAGCTAACGCTTCAACGCCAACATCGTATAAGTAAGTAAAGTTGGCGACCATAGTCGAGGGTAACCCGAAGGCTCCCATCGTATAAAACAAGCGAATTCGCGCGATCTTTAAAGAACTCTAGACAATGACTATTAACTTACTAAAAATCATATGAAAATTAATTTTACCGTCTTGAAAATGGCTTGAGACACGGCCGAAAACTTACATTCACAGTTATCTTGTTCGTAAACTACTTTAAAAATTCTTGCATTCTTCTTTGTGAGTGCTTTATAGCCAAAATATTTTCGAAAAATTGCTGCCCCAAATTTGATATATTTCATTGTTTTGTTTTTATATTATTAACGATAAACTCCTGCCCAAATAAACACGCACACATTGAGAAATACGCGCATAAACACACACACACACACACACACAGATGTTCACACACGCTGACACACACACATACACACATGGTCACACATGCTGGCACACACACACATACACACACACACACACACACACACACACACACTTATATATATATATAAATACAAAGGTATGTTGTAAAGTTCATAGACTGATCAAAATACTTTCATCGAATATGAACAAAAGAGCTTTATGTTTTGACATAATTTTTTTACAGTCAACACACTTCTTCCATCTAAGTTGCAATGCTTGAATCCCATTGGCAAAAGGTCATTAAAAGCAAATTTGACGTCAATATGTAAACATTTTTATACCTATGAACTTTTCAGTCTATCCTTACATATATATACAGAGAGAGAGAGAGAGAGAGAGAGAGAGAGAGAGGGAGAGAAAGAGAGAGAGAGAGAGTTATCGGATTGCTGTCACTAGAAGTGTGTATCTACCCTTTACCAGCTAATAAGCCCACACGGAAGCCACTGGCAATATAATTTACATACCCACAAAACAGACACGCACTGCACGCAGTTTTCTGCCAAGGATTTGGATAGTTAGGTCCAAACTTTCTGGCCCTCATCCAGGAAAAACTCTTTGGCGCCACCAATGTCCCAGGGCAACCTATTTACCGTGTACCGGTGCACCACGTGATGGCTTATAGCGGGAAAGAGAGAAAAAATATTTGGCCAGTGAAAATACTTGTTCGTAATTGATGGCTTGAGAAATAAAGTCAGATATTCACAGTTTATGACGTTTTGTGTAAGCAATTTTTTCTTTTAGTTTTAGGAACGGCTTATATCTTGTTAATAAAGAAAAAAAGGGCTGATTAAGATTTTGGCTTCCATCTGAGAGGTCCCTTTGAAGAAGGCCCACGGCTATTGGAAAACCAAGACCTAACACGGATGTGAATTGCAAGTCATTTTGGAATGTGGGTGCATATACGGTTGTAAACACTTGCCTATTTATTCATATGTATACGATTGCTGGCGCTGGGGTATATTCCTGCGTCATCAAATAATTATGTGTTTTCAGAGGGTAGATTTATGCATTTACATGCATATTGGGGGCAGACATACAGGAATCATATGTAACTGCGAGAGTTGTACAAGTGTTTGGGGCATTGGATATAGTTTTAACAGTTTGATATGAAAATTTACAAAGAAATGAAAGAAATTACTATGTAGTACACCTAGCAGATATCAGGGAATGCTGAACCCTTATACTTGAATGTCACACTATGCATTGTTAATAAAGATTTTCTTAACTCGAACGCAAAGAAATCTCTCTCTCTCTCTCTCTCTCTCTCTCTCTCTCTCTCTCTCTCTCTCTGTGTATTTATCTTTATATATATATATAGTTTCATATATATAATAATATTTCATACATCTATGTGTTATATATATATATATATATATATACGAGGTAAATTCAATAAGTTTCCAGACTTTTTTGTGCAGGCATTTAAAATTGCCGTACACTCTTGAAGATTCAGTATGTCATTGCTATACATCTTATGAGATGACTGACCAATTTTTATGATTTCAGGTTCAAATGAACAGCAACAGCAGTAATTGGAATACACCCTGCTAAACCCTGATTGTCACAGCTGGTGAATTTCAAAAATCCAATCTGGACGTGAGGACACTTTAGAAGAACGATATGCAATAAAATTCTGTTTTAAACTTGGAAAAATGCCACAGAAACGTATGGAATGCTTCAGACTGTTTTCGACCATCTTGCATGAATCGAGCTTCAGTTTTTGAGTAGCGTAAGAGATTCAAGGAAGGCAGGGAGTCTGTGAGGGATGATGAGAGGAGTGGGAGGAGTAAGGAATTTAATACACCAGAGTTGATTGGCCAGTTGGTTAGGGTTAGGGTTACTATGTTGAGGTTTTAAGGGAGTTCAGGAAGAGATTCCGTCGGAAGAGGCCAGCACTCTTCAAATAGGCTCGGTGGCATTTCCACCAGGACAATGCACCAGTCCACTTCTCCATCCTTGTCACAGACTATTTGTCGAAGATGGGCATCAAGACAGTTCCTCACCGTCCCTATAGTCCAGATCTTGCTCCCTGTGACTTTGGTTATTCCCTAAGCTCAGAGGCTGTCGTTATGAGACAATTGAGAAGATGAAAGAGGCTGTGACGAAGGTCATTGACACGCTCACACAAGAGGACTTCCATGGGGCCTTGCAAAAGTTGTTGGAACGGCACAACAAGTGCATTGCATCCGGAGGAGATTACTTCGAAGGGGGCTAGAGTTTCATGCGTGTACTATCAATAAAAGTGCCCATACGAAAAAAGTCTGGAAACTTATTTAATGATCCTCGTATATATATATATATATATATATATATATATATATATATATAAATTAGATGCAAACCGAAACTATCAGTTTTACGTTTTAATCTTCCCGATTGATGCGTTTGCATTTTACAATTTTAACATAGAAATAGCACAATTTAGAATAGTGAATACTCGCGTGCTTTGAGCCGACTGTCTGGCATCCGTGCTGGGCGGTTGTGTTTGAATACTAAGACATCTTGGCTTCAGGGTGTCTTCCTCCGAGGCGTTTGCTTGCTTGCAGGATTAAAGTTATTGCTAGGTGCCTGAAGCGCCTCATCAGAGGAATGCCGATGGTGTTAAGTATTTTAGCACCTGCCGCGCATGAGTCTTAATTCGTGTACGGACCCCACCATAAAAAGGCCTTGTGTCAAACTCTGACTCAGTGAGATGTCAGATAAATCGGAGTACTGTTACTGGAAATAAGTAAATCTTCTTATATATATACTTTTCGAGAAACAGTGTCATAGCAATCGCTATGAGTCATGTCGCTTCATACACAATTCAAAATACAGAGGTATACTGATACAATTACTCATTGAATCTTAATCTAAATGTTTCACTACATAATATTCTTTCTTATATATAGAGAAGCTTTCAGTTAAGTGTATAAAGAAAGAAAATTTGTCGAAAAATTGGTACTTGGAATACTTTTATCATATCCTTTAACAATTGTGCAATTAATTTACCAACCTATTTCCCCAATTACCTTTTTCCACAACTACTCAACGGCAATTTTAAAAAAATGACTGCCACTGTTTCCATTAAACCTTAATCTCTGAAAACAATATCTGTATTATATTATTTTCTTTGTAATTCATAAAAATGTCTACGAACATATTTATTGGAGCTTATTCCTTGTAATAAATATTAAGGTGGATGTCTGGATTCATGTTTTGTACGCTGAGGTTGGTGGGTGTAAATGGATAGTAAAATTAGAAGAATATCCGGCAGAACTTGACACTTACTGAAAACGATGGCGCCATGAACCAGCGCTTGAGGAATTAACCTCATGTTGTAGGAAATCCTGTTTCGGCTCGGTATAATACCCTTGTGCTCTGGGGATGAAATTCTATAAACAAACACCCGCAATTATCCCAAAAAACGAAAATGGTGAACTACCTTGGGGATCTGCACGATGTTGGACCGAACTGAAAGTGGGATGTTTTGAAGAAGATAAATTTAGGAAAGAACATGAATGATTATGACAATATGAAAAAAAAAGGTGAATGCTTTCGCATAACCTTTTAGGCTGTTGGGAATGACATGTCTTGTAAATTCCTCTCTGGTTTCATCTCTCAAGACAGGGAGCTCACTAAGAATGGTGCAAGGTCACATAGAACACTGAGTGAGATACAGCGATTGCATGAGATCTACCACCAAAAGCTTGTCGCCGGTATGAAACTAAACTGCAGGAGGTGGTGAGGCTCTAGTTCAGGAATTTTAGTGAGTGCGTTGTCACCATTTTGTTGTCATTCCTCGAAGGCCCACTCTGACCCCGAGTCATAGTAATTATTAAGGTCCCATTAAGGGTCCAATAGATCTGCTGGCTGATAATGAGTATTAGATAGGAATAATTGAAACTGTATATACGCAAATTATTCTTGTAATTATTATTTTACTCTTTTGAGAGTTTTTCACACCAGCATTAGCTGATGGCTTCTCACTGAATTTTGAGAGGCAGCAATCTCTTCTAGGCTCCAGGACTCTTCTAAGTATTCTGGCCGATATTAATAATTATGTAGTTTGGATGGTCTCCACTCGTTCTCTAATTTCTAAATCATCCAGTACTTGTACTAATCCTTTGGTGACTGTACCGAGCGCGCCAATTACAATTGGTATCACCGTCACATACAGGTTCCATAGTTTTTTTTCAGTTCTCTAGCAAAGTCTAGGTACTTATCTCTCTTTTTGCTTTCTTTCAGTTTTACTCTGTGGTTAGCCGGAACAGCAAAGTCCACTATCAAACAGGTTCTCTTTTTTCTTGATCACTTGCTCTGGTCGTCTGGCGAAGATTAGGTGATCTGTCTGTATCTCAAAATCCCAGGGAAATTTGTGCGCCTCATTCTCCAGTACATATTCCCGGTTGTGCCGGTACCATTCGTTCGTATGGTTAAATTCAAACTTTTTTCACAGTTCCCAGTGGATCACCTTCCCCACCTAGTTGTGTGTAGTCTTATACTCTTTTGCGCTGATATACTCTATTTGCTTTTCATGAGATTGATCGTATCGTCTCTATCACCACAAAATCTACATCTGCAACTTTGTTGCATTTTGTCTATGCTTGCTTTAACATAGTTAGTCCTTATGGCGTTATTTTTTGCTGCTATCAGAATAGATTGTTTCTCTCTTAAGGTTTCCTTTTCTAAACAATATCCAAGTTTTCTCGTGTGAAATTTCGCTGGTTTGTCGCTTGAAATGTCCATACAGTGGTTTTTTTTTTCACATTTTCGTTTTCCGTTTATTTTTGTTCTATTGACGCTTGCATTGTCTATATTGTTTCTAGCTGCTCTAATCAGTCTTCCTCTGTGCTTTTTTTAGAGTTCTTTACATCAGCGTTAACTGATGGCTTTTCACTGTTGTTTGAGTGACAGTAAGTCAAGATTCAGTTTCTCCCTTATGGTTTCCCTTTCTTAGCCACGTCCACGTTTTCTCGTGAGAGATGTCGCTTAAAACGTCCATAGAATTGTTTTCCTTCCCATTGTTTTCTGGTTATTTCCGTTCTGCTGATCTTCGTGTCGTCTGTATTGCTTCTGGTGGTTGTGATCAGTCTTCCACCGCACTTTTCTATGTAGTCTTCGAGTCGTTGTATCGATGCGTCAACGATGTCTTCAATGCTGGTAAATCCTCTTCCTCCCTCTTTTCTTGACACTTATAGCCTGGCAACGTCATCTCTGTAATGCAACTTCTTATGCATTGTCATTAGTTTTCTTGTTCCCTGTCCATTTGTAAGAATGATCCTGAGTATCTTACGAGGGGGACTGCCCATGTATTTATCCCTTTTAAAAGTTTCCTGCCATATACTTTTGTATCGAGTAGCCTTTTCGTTCTCTTGGAATACTTTTTCATTCATTTCTACTTGTTTGATGGTGTCATCTTCCAATATTCCCAAGTATATGTACGCTTCCTTTTCTCCGTGCGTTCTGATTTATTATTATTATTATTATTATTTACTCATTAGAGTTTTTCACATCAGCGTAAGCTGATGGTATTTCACTGGAGATTGAATAACAGCAAGCCTCCTCAAGTCTCCAGGACTCTTCTCAGTATTCTGGCCGTTTTCAATAATGCTGTGGTTTGGGTGGTCTCCACTCGGTCGCCAACTTCCAGATCTTCCAGGCCCTTTGATAATCCTTTAGTTACCGTGCCAAAGGCACCAATCACAACTGGTATGATTTTCACTTTGATGTTCCATAGTTTTTTCAATTCTCTAGCAAGGTCGAGGTACTTATCTCTCTTTTCACATTCTTTTAGTTTTATTCTGTGGTCTGCCGGGAAAGCAAAGTGGACAATTTTGCATATTTTCATTTTTTTTTTTGTTGATTATTATAAGATCTGGTCTTCGGGCCGTGATTAGGTGATCCGTTTGTATATCAAAGTCCACCAGGAGTTTGTGTGTATCATTTTCTAGGACAGGTTCTTGGTTGTGAATATACCATTTGTCGGCATGGTCAAATTTAAATTTCTTGCACATTTCCCAGTGGATCACCTTGCGCACCCAGTCATGTCTAGCCTTGTACTCCTTCTGTGCCAATTTGCTGCATTCGCTTATTATGTGATTGATGGTTTCATCTCTGTCACTGCGTGCGTGGCACTACAAAAGAATGCGACGTGCTATTATGATCATATTCTGAAAGAAATACCCCACGAAATAGTAGCTGTAGAGTTACCTACTTCTCATCTCACAAACCATTCAATTAAGATGAACAAACATTCGGAGCACAGCGGGAGAAGTAAGGAATAAATTATAAGCGACGTTTCCATATATATATATATATAGTCGAAGGCGCCAGCAAGAACTTACATACATTAGCACTGTGCGGACACTTGCGAGTTTTTTTACACCAGTTTTCATTGGAGTTTTTTCAATGAAATCTGAGTGACAGCAAGCATCCTCTTCTCAGCATTCTTGCTGATTTTAACAATGCTGTGATCTAGATGGTCTCCTTTCATCTTCTGATTTTCAATTCCTTCTGTCGATGTTCCAAGTGCACCAATTACAATTGGTATTAACGTCACCTTCATGTTCCACAATTTTTTGTTTGTTCGTTTGTTTTCTCTATGTGTGTGTGTGTGTGTGTGTGTGTTTCAGTTTTCTGTGTCTATTTGTGTACCTTTTCGCTTTCTTTTATTTTCACTTTGTGGCCCGTTGAAAAGGCTACATTCACTTGATGGCAAGTTCTTGTTTTTTTCTTTTTTCATGTTATTAACAATAGGTTTGGTCTACTGGCCGGGATTTGGTGATCCGTTTCTATCTGCAAATCACAGAGGATTCATTATTTCTATTTCATTCCTTGCGAGTTTTTCGCACAAATGTAAACCGGTGGTCTTTCACTGGAGTGTGAGAGAAAGCAAATCTTCTCTGGTCTCCAGTATTATAATTATTGTTTACCTCCTTGAGAGTTTTTCACAAAAATGTTAACTGATGATCTTTCACTAGAGGGAGTGACAACATGTCTCCTCAAGTCTCCTGAAGACTTCTCAATATTCTGGCCGATCTCAACAATGCTGTAGTTTAGAGGGTCTACTCGTCCTCTTATTTCCAAGTCCTCCAGTCCCTGTACCAATCCTTTGATGATAGTACTAAGAGCACCAATAAAAATTGGTGTAATTGTCACTTTCATGTTCTCTTATTTTTTCAATTCCCTAGAAAGGTCCCGGTACTTATCTATCTTTTCGCTTTCTTTCAGTTAAACTCTGTTGTCAGCCGGCACAGCAAAGTTCGGTAAGTTCTCTATTTTTGTTGATTATTATAAGGTCTGGTTGTCTGGCCCAGATTAGGTGATCCGTTTGTATCTCAAAATCCCTGAGGAGCTGGTGCGTCTCATTCTCCAGAACAGGTTCTGGGTTGATAAAGTCAAATTTCAATTTCTTATGTTGTTCCTATTATTATTATTATTATTATTATTATTATTATTATTATTAAACAAGGTTTGTTACCTGAACTTGTCAGTTCCTATAACTTTAAAACCATTGACTCTATCATGTTTTCTTTTTTTCAGTCACACACAATTCAAACGAGTAGGGTTTCTGTGGCCAAAATTCAGTCCGTCCATCATTGGTATCTACACACTTTTTCTCGTATTTCCCATGAACCAATCCATTATAGCTTTAAGGTTATGACAGGAGTCTGACCAGACTGACAAATACATAAACATCCACAAGAAATATATATATATATATATATATATATATATATATATATATATATATATATATATATATACTTTATTTTCTGTTTCCTTCAGATATATATCAGCGTTAATCTACAAAAAATACGTACACTTGTACCTGCAAATCTGTTAAAAGCGCATCTTCTTTTTTTAAGAGAATTGTAGTGAAGGAATTTACTAAGCTTTTTGCTTAGATGTGGCACGAAGCCGTAAGAAAGGTAGAATGAAAAACACGATGAGTTTGATTCAACGAATTTATTTATTTACTTTCTAATCGGATCTTTTTCTCTCATATTTTTTCTTTCTTTCTATTTTTCTGAACCTTCTTCTTTAACATTCAGTGAATTCAGGGAATTCTAACCTCCCAAAGATGACTGGGCTTGAACCTAATCAAACTCCGATCCTATCGTATTGAAACTTTTGCATTAAGCATATTGGTTTCGACAGACACGAAGTGAAACAGGCGAGCCAAGTATAATTTCCAGCTGATCTTGCTTTTATCATCTTGTTTACTTCTGATCTATTTTACATAATAACTTCAACTTGGGCACTGAATGAAAAATCATTACTTTTTAACGTCTCTCTTAATTTCAGGAACACCCAGAAGTCTTCATATATCCACGGTTTGACAAAATAAAAAAGAATAAATTTACTTGATTTTGAATACGGGTTTCATTTTTCAAATAAGCCTAAAACGATTAATTGATTGATTGATAATAACGGCATGTCAACTCTTCTTTGGTTATTTTATGCCTACAGTTTAGAGAACTTCTTACATTGTAAGTTTAAATTTTCTCTTTGTATAGTTTTAAGAGTACATGTTTTTTGGGTTTTTTTTTTTTTTGCACACGGTTATATGATATCAAGTATTCATCTTTAATACAAATGATTTGCACATAGATCGATTTGATCCGTAGATAACACTCTGGGTCAGAGTGAACCTGGGAGTAATAGCAATGAAGGTGTACTCTTTCACTACCCGAATCTCCAGAATTGCTGCTTCACTAGCAGATGTTTTAGCGTGATAACTCTTTTTTGGGGGATGGTGGGGGGGTCTCACACTGCTTCAGGGGATATAGTGAAAATATTCTAATCACCAATAACAAAGCGGGAATGAGTGTTCGCCAATGGCCTGGGAGACCTGGGTTCAATCCCAGGTCGAGTCATACCAAAGACTCAAAAAATGGTACTTGATGCTTCCTTGCTTAGCACTCAGCATTATAAGGTACGGATCAAGGGTAAAGTAGAGCAATCCAGGAAAGGAGTAGCGCCCTCCCCTACACATTGGTGTAGTAGCTATCGAAAAGGGAGCCTTCGGGTTACCCTCGACTATGGTCGCCAACTTTACTTTACTTATTTATCTATAAACAGTCCTAGAAACAAATACAGAGGAATAGAGAAAGTGTTGGTAGCTTAAACAATAATGCAACATATTGTTATTTACTTAGCTGTGGCACAAAGCCGGACGTAAGGAGCACTCAGCGAGAATCGAACTCACAAACAATGGTTTGCTAATCGATCTTGCTAACCATTATACTACGTGAGTTTCCAAACATAGTTTGCTATAACTACTTTACTTTACTTGTCAAGATATTAGCAATAAAATTTATATTTCCCGGAGCATCCCTGACGAGGTCCGATCCATCAATGACAATACTGAAAATCATTGACAAAATATTGTATTTTCGAAAGAAGCCATGTCAGAAAAATTTAGCAGCGTAATTAACAAATTCCAAATATGTCGATCATCAATTCTGATGTCAGAAAAACACGTGTCAACCCAGACACACAAAGGTATTAATTTAAAAGTATCTTCTCAAAGACACAGCCTACACCCATATGAACGGACATATGTTCTTTTTCTTACATCTGAAAGAGTTAAGGTTTTGTATATATATGCTCTAAGCATAACGCTTATAATCTTTGAAAATGGATTCGGCTACCTGAGTTCAAATCCTAATCGAGACTGTTCACATTTCCCATAGCGCTAATACCCTTGGGAAATGTAGGAATCCTTCCATCTATGGATTAATAGTAGGACAGACTTGCCTCTTAAATCTTTCGTATGACAAACTCTAAATTTAAAACCCAATTTGGAGAGGGATGGGTTCCTCTTGGCTAATTGTGCCCAAGACTCAGTAAATGAGACCCCCCCGACCTTATTAGGTTACGGGATATTTTGATTTGGTTTCTTGGTTTAATAGCATATCAACTTCCATGAGTTATCTAATGCCAAAGCCTTGCAGAAAGATTCCTTGTATAAGTCTGATCCACATTAACCCTTTGCTGGGGAATAAGGGGATTCACACCTTTTCCAAGGCTTTGAGTCCGAAAATGAATTTAATATCACGACAGAAGTTCAAAGTGAATTACAACAAGGCTGCAGTCCATTACGCAATTGTTCTCTCTCGTTACGGAATATGCATTTTTATACAAACGACGATTTCTCAGGCTGTTTATAACTGACATTTGTTTATACGTTTTAATTTTCTTTTCTTTAATAAAATTCTTTGAGATCAATTTTTTTGATTTCTTCTTACGTTCACAGATTATTGCTCTGCAGAGAAAAAAACTTTAAATTCCAAAAATTTCACTGCTTAATATCTTCTACAAAACTGTGTCGCAAATATCCAATGTTGTTGCTTCCAATTTCTCAATTTCAAAATATCACCGGGGAATTTTTACTTAAATTTGCGGAAATTAAAGCGAAAATCATCATCATCATCATCATCATCATCATCATCATCATCATCAGGGCCTGCTGACAGTACAGATTTCCTTACCTCTTTTCGTCACCTGTCTCTATCCGTCATCGCTCTTCGTAAGTCCTCAAGATAGCATCCAGTGTCCACAAAGAGCTGATGAATGTAAGTTTTTACTGGTCAACCAAGACTGGTGGGTCCAGGTATAGGAACCATAGGAGAACGTTGCTATTGATTTCATCCTTACTTTCCTAGCATGTCTTGTTTCTCTTACTTGGATGGCTTGTGTGACAGGAGGTAAGTGGCCGTATAACTGCTATTTTGAGCGTTAGTGCTTTCGAGATTTGTTCCAAACAGTTGAAAGAACTCTTGTGTAGTTCTCATCCACATTTTCTCCGAGCGTTTTGTTAAAGCCCTAGTGATACAACCATATATTAGTACTGACACGGTGTGGAAGAATCCCTGTTTTATTCTATCACACAGGTCAGATTTCCATATGGTCGTTAACCTGTAAGCAGCATTTTATGCTTTACCTATGCGTATGTTGACATCGCTTTCAGTATAAGATTGGTTTGGTTTCTTGGTTTCTTTGTTTAATGGCATATCAACCTTTAATGCCAAAGCTATTCTCCTAGAAGAACAGTAGTGGTACTATTTAACCCATAGCTGAGAGGATAAGGGGGTTCATACCTTTTTCCAAGAGCATTCGCCCGAAAGTGAATGTAATAGCGTGAATGGAGTATGAACTCGCGTACTACGACTCCGTAGTCCATTGCTTTAAACATTACACCACGAGCCCCACCCCGAAGTATATGAACTCTAGCTATTTTCTCCTGGTTATTCGGCAGAGGTTCGTAAAATCAAAGAATACAATTATTAAACCACCTTCATAGAAATAAAAAGCAGATGCCGAAAAAACTTCTTCATCAATTATGTATTT
This sequence comes from Sepioteuthis lessoniana, assembly GCA_963585895.1. Taxonomy (NCBI): domain Eukaryota; kingdom Metazoa; phylum Mollusca; class Cephalopoda; order Myopsida; family Loliginidae; genus Sepioteuthis; species Sepioteuthis lessoniana. The sequence goes on along the minus strand of OY757918.1, from coordinate 64,722,128 downwards.
AAAACAAGAACTGCTAAAAAGCCACTGACTTTTTAAAAATACATTGCTATGACATTCATCAGTAAAGTAAAACAGGTAGACTTGAATGTATGTATATTCCCAACCTCTCCAGTATGAGCAGGGTGTAACACAAGGTGAATTTATTAAGCGAAGAAGAGCTGTTTGAATTCAGAATTTTTATCCTCCTGGGTTTCCATCAATAGATCATATAGAAATATATAATAATTTTCTAAACATGGAACAATTCAAATACGTGCAAACAAATTACTGATGTTAAATTGAATAATTAGTATTACAAAGGAAGTCTTTGAACCATTTAACTATGTGCAAATAAGACTATTAGTGATAGATGGCAATATTCAGAAAAATATGTGTGTAAATAAAACTATTATTGTTCGATAGCAATATTTAAAATCACTTTACTGTGTGCAAACAAATGAGCTTAGGATCGTTAAAAGAATATTACCTAAAGACTATTCGTTTACAAATTGTATATACTTAATACATACGTGTAAATAGGATTTGGCTTTAGTGTTATATATTGACCCTCGACCAATCTGTCAATCAAGAGATGCACCTGTGTAAATAAGCAGAAGAACAACGGAAGCAGGTGGACGGTAAACAATAATATAACCAGGTGTCAGACGGTTCGAGTTAGTTTGAGATAGGATGCCAGCGTGAGAATCACCTTGCAGACTGAGGGCTTGCGGCCCTCAGTGACACACGGTTGAGCAACCCAGCCAAGACGAGAAAGAAGTGCTGCTATGGTCGAAGAAGAACTTGGGGTCAATATAGCAGTCTGTCCCCGTCTCCAACTTATCTCTCACACACAGAAACATCAACCCTTTCGAAAATAAAGTGTGAGAGATATATTTTTATAAAGAAGTGTGTTCGTTCATTCATTGAAGTTCGTCATTATTGTTGATTATGTTCCGCATATATTTGTATATGTATACGCGCAGTTGTATTATGAGTATACAACATTATATAACCTACGAGAGTTGTTATCCCGTAAAACACAACCAATCAACTAACCACCAACTGTATATTTTGGGGTCGACTTATACAGCAAATAAAGCTTTAATCAATTTATGCCCTGTCAACTGGGGCTGTAGAATACGCCGACTGCACCTCTGAAAAGGGGTAAGACCCCCACCACCACCAACCAGTGTCCTGGTATATGACACTAAACAATTTGATGGTGAGGTTCCAGTAATGCTGGAGCTTTGGGGAATGCAGAGTACCCCTTTATTGCCATCACTCCCAGGTCTACTCTGGCTCGGAGTGTTAGCTCCTGATGATGGTCCTATCTATGGGTTAAATAGAACTAAACCGTGTTTTCTTCACTATAATGATTTTTGCATTTAAACTGCGTATTTATGCTAAATTGAATTGTTTAAAATAGAACTGTTTTGACGTCTAAACTGTGTACTTATGCTAAACTGAATTATCTGAAATAAAACTGTTTTTATGCTAAAATGAATTGTTTGACTAAACTGAATAGCTTGAAATAGAAATGTTTTTGAATATTAAACCGTACTTACATTTAAACTGCATGCTTATGCTAAACTGAATAATTTGAAAGAGAACTGTTTTTGATATTTAAACTGTATTAAATTGATTTGTTTAATATAGAATTGTTTTGACATTTAACTGTGTGTAAAAAAAATCTATACTTATACTAAACTGAATTGACTGAATTAGAACTGCTTGACTAAACTGAATAGCTTGAAATAGAGATACTTTGCTCAATCAAACTGTACTTACATTTAAACTGCATGCTTACACTAAACTGAATTGTTTGAAATGGAACTGTTTTTGACATTGAAACTGTACGTACACTAAACTGAATTGTTATGTATAGAACAGTTTTGACTTTTTACTGAGTAAACAAAATCTGTACTGATGCTAAACTGAATTAGCTGAATTAGAACTGTTTGAATAAACTGAATAGTTTGAAATGGAAATGTTTTTGACAATTAAATTGTGAACTCATGCTAAACTATATTGTTTTAAACAAAATTTATTATTTACCTAAAAAGGATTTGGCGTTAAATAACCTACAAAGGTTGATATGCCATAAAACAAACCAACCAACCAACCAACCATCTAATCCATTTTTAAGATAAAAATCTATATACTGACATTTATGTGAGTTCGACTTATACGCGCAAGAAACAAATGATATAAAAATGTTTTCGTAAATAAATATGCTCAAATTCTGGCCAGCAGAAAAGAATAAAATTGAGATCCCACTTTTTTTAACAAATTTCCATGCATTAACTAAGATATAATCATCAGATAAAACACATATATATATATATATAAATATATATATATTTACTTATATGCATTTTTCTCTTTCTTTCCCTTCCCCTCTCTCTCTCTCTCTCTCTCTCTCTATATATATATATATATATATATATATATATATATAACCAATCATATGCTTATTATAATATATAAATACATATATATAGACTTTTTAAAAACATGTATGTATATATTTGAATATATATGTGTATCTGTTTGTATATGTGCGCGCGCACGCACGTGCATATATGTGTATGCACACGTGTTTGTTTTGATAACATTTTATTCGGTGTTCTGCTTTAATTTATAAGTGTCTTTTAGACTTACCTTCTTATTTTGCCAACCACGACCTGCTTTTTATGTTATTGTGTATTATTTAAGTATATTAATGGCCTGCATTATTCATTTATTTACGTTGTTGTCATTATTTATTTATTCTTATTTATATTTGCAACAACCACAGAAATCGTTTAAAGGGAATCGAATTCCAGTTTTAAAACCCTTCTTAAAACTTAGCAGAAATCTGATAAAGCAAACGTAATTTCACTCATTTTTAATGAATTTTTCCATTGCTAAAAATCTTCTCTTTTTGTTCTTTTGAAATGACGTATTTAATTTGAACGAACGAAATCTGAAACGAGGCACATCGGAAAGATATTACAAGCTGCTATAGGTAAATTTCCACCATTTTAAATAATTAATTTCGCGCATGTGCTTTATTTGTTTTAGGTTTTATCTACTGCACAGTAAAGAGCTTATTGGGCACTGTCTGTAAGGAAAGCAGTACAACCATGCAACTCACTCCGGCAAAAATGTGGAAACAACATGCTCAACTACTTGACATTCACGACTGAAAATCCAATATGAAAAGTTTTAGTAATAATCTTGGAACAGATTCATATCCATATTAATGAAAACCAAACACCCAGTACACATGATGGTATTTGGTGCGGTCACAAGCTATGGTACATTATGTCTCCCTTCATCTTCTCACATGAAACACAGAAACCTACATCAAGTTCCCAAAGAAGGTAGTGCTGGCCTGAAACGAAAAAGTAGCTGCTGAAAGACTCTACGTCTGGAAACTGATTCCAGTGCCATGCCTTTCAATCGAGAAACCCAACTGGGAGCTATTAAATCCTCCTTAATCAGGTTTAATGCAGTTGAATGAGTTACCAACAAAACTCTGTAAAATACTAAAGATTAACTGGAGTCAAGGATAATGGCTGTTGTTACTAATATAAACAAGGAGACTGTAATAAAAGCTTGCAGGAGATTCAGAAGTCGTCTGGAGGCCATGGTTGAAACCAATGGCAATTTTTCAGAATGAATTTCATTCATAGTATTTCAAGATATTTTCTTATAGTTTTGGTAAATATTTCTGATAAAGTGAGATATTATTTTCATTATTTAGATGACAATTGACTCATCGCATTCTGTATAGAATAGAAAAGCAAGAACACTCAGCAATGTGGTTGCTAAATATTTTCGAGTTGTCGCACCCTTGGTTCCCAGATTACACCCCTAGGGGCACACATACACACCTATGACAAGGACATATTTCTGGTTAAAAACATAGTAAGGGTAACCAGAGGCCGAAATTTTTTTCACCTTATTTTTCCATTGAAACCTTCTTTGGAGAATGAGAAATGTTTTCGTAGACATTTATAAAGATAAATAGAATATAATTAGATTTCGTTTGGTTTTATGTCATATCAATCGTTATTTAAATCTAGTTTATACATATATATTAAATATATTAGTTAAGATAAATCAAGAAAGTTAAATAGTTCCAAGTATTGCTAGGAATCAGTAACAATTCGATAAAACAACAGTAATTTGTTAAATGATCAAACAGTTCTATTTCAAATAATTCAATTTAGCATAAGTCATTTGTTTGGATCAATTTAAATGTCAAACAGTTCGATTTGACCCATAGATAGGACCCTATCAGGTGCTACCACACTGGGCCAGAGTGGATCTGGGAGCGTTGGCAATGAAGGGGTAATCTGCCTTCCCCAAAGCTCCAGCATTACTGCAACCTCACTATGAGATTGTTTAGTGTCATACCCGGTACACTCGTTGCAGAGATGCTGTCGGTGAATTCTGCAGCCACAGCCGACAGGTCTGATAGAATATGGATAATTAATGACAGCATATATTATATTATTGGTGTGTTTAAAAATGAGACTAAATGAAATAACACATCAATTGAATCAATAAACGTAAACTAAATTAGCATATAATTAGCATAATTAACGTTAAATCCTTTTAATAATGACCCCCTCATACCTTCTGAGACATTCGTAGAGGAAGGTACGGATATCATTTGGTAATACTGTACTCACCTGACCTTTCCAAGGTAATAAATTTCCTTTATTTTTTTGTTTCTTGGTCCGTTGACTTAATTTTTAATAGAAAGGTTTTAATTATTCAAATAGAATACAATATAAATATATATATATATGTGTGTGTGTGTGTGTGTGTGTGTGTGTGTGTGTTGTAGGGTGAACTTGATTCTTTAACCTTAGTAAGGCAACCAATTGAGGAAATAGAAAACTTTGTATTTAAACACGCTTTACTCCGCTTAAAAATTGACCTTGTATCACATCTTGCTCGTTGAAGAGAGGATGTGTAAATACATACACCTGAGGAAGTTCGGAAGACATATCGATTGAATAGAAACTCTGTGTCTGTGTGTAGTTCTGAGACTATGAGTGTATGTAAACGAAGATGTTGACGTATGAAGTGGTATTGCCAATCTGTTTCAAATTATTTTTCTCCATCTTTATTGAAAGTAAATCTATAATAATATAAACTCCTTTGCATAATAATTTGGTGTGTACTGTATTCTTCTGCACAAAGAATGGTTTATATTAAATGCTACTGCGCATGTGCCAACCAGTTGTGAAAAGAAGAAACACGAAGATAGAAAATTGGAAAAAAAAAAGAAAAAAACTATAACCAAGTTTATATTACGTTAAGATGAACCCGAAAAAATAAACAAGTCAATAAAATGAAAACGTAAAGGAACAATAGAAAAGAAAAAAAAACGTTTTTTAAGCCTGAGACCAACGACAGGTGTGAATCGGCTTCCTACGTGTCTTTATTGGGAGAATTCGAGTTAAAACGAGGAGAGGATTGCCTGTTACCTAGCACTGACGCACGAGTCTATAATGGAATATGGATTAGGACTACCACATGCAGACTTGACAAGTCTCTCGATACTACAGTCTGTCTCGCGAGATTTCGTTTAATTTCCCATAAATTCACGCTCTATCTTCTGGATAATCTTTTAAAGTATTTATCATCTATGCAGTACATCTATTTTAGACGCCATTTTGTTTGTGGGAATTGTAGTTTGTCAAAAGATTAAATAAATACAAGGGAAGTTAAAAGTTTTGCAATATTTAGCTCAACATGGACGTTTTGTACACAACGTGATTCTATGCGTCTGGTAGATTATGAGACGATAGTTCACTAAAATCGAACCATCGATGCCGACATGTACTGCAGACTGCTGGAACAGGCGTATTTGTTCAGCAAAAATACCCGACATTACTTACCAGAAAGTTAGCTCTTCTGCAGCAAGACAACACAAGACCTCCCACCTCTTGACCAACTCGGAATAAACTCCTTGAGGAAACCGAAGTGATGACACAACCAGTATATAATCCGTACCTAGCCCCCTTTATTATTATTATTATTTTTTTTTTATTATGTGTTCCGATCTGTGGCTCACTACCTGTACTTTTGACCCTTCCAACTACAAAAAGGCTTCAATAAAGGAGTTTTTCGCCTCGAAAGACAAGAGCTGGAATTAGCTTGGGGATCAAAGAACTGATTAAAAAACTGTCTTCAGACGATGCAACATGATGGCCTCTACTTTGGATGCGAAACTGCTTTTGTTGGAACGTGAAAACTAAAGGCGATAAATTTGCAAAATATTGCAAAACTTCTGACTCATCCTAGCACACCAAGATTAATTCATACACTGATTTTAATATATTATCATGCAAAATAATGACCGAAAGAATTTAAAATGAACTGCCCCAAACAGTGACAAGAGAAACACTTTTTCAATCCCTCGGGACATGTTCTTCTGGCCACCTATCTTTGAACCAACCCATCGGAGTATATATTTGCCAACCCCTCCGCACGGAAAGGATTTGACCCAAGGTTAATTTTTTAGCAGATTTTGACAGGTTTTCTTCTTTTAGACTGTTTGCCTAATTAAGGCTAAAAAAACCTAGCCTGCCCTACTATTTACTTATAGATGACGGGAGAATAATTGAATCCCAAGGGTATTACTGCTATGTGAAATGCAATCAGCCCACTGCAGGATTTAAACTCGTGTAACAGTGTTAATTTATTTTGACGATAACTAATCAGGAGCACTAATCTGTTGGAGTAGGGAGACTGTTTAAGGGCTCAAGACAGCGGATTTTTGAATTTCAGTTGTTATTTTAAAAGGGAGGCTGTTTAAGGACTTAAGACAATGGTTTTGTGAACCTCGGTAGATATCTTAAAAGGAAGGCATTTTAAGGGCTTAAGACAACGATTTTGTGAACCTCGGTAGATATCTTAAAAGGGAGTTCGTTTAAGGGCTTAAGACAACGATTTTGTGAACCTCGGAAGATATTTTAAAAGAGAATTCGTTTAAGGGGTTAAGACAACAATTTAACCAAGGTAATTATTTTGAAAACATGTTTAAAAGTGACCATTAACCTGACCATTTTACGATCCTCAGTCTGCCTTGAAACAATGATGTTAATCGTTGCCAATGTAATCTGTGTTGGCGGGTTGCTTGGTTTGCATTACATATCAACCTTTGCGCGTTATTTAATAGCAAATCCTGTTACACACACACACACACACACACATATATATATATATACTTTTATTATTATTATCATTATTTGTAAACAGGTTGTTTAGATGTAACATTTTTAAACGAGCCTAATCTCATTTGTAAGCACACAATTGAATCATCGTAAGTATTGCCATTCATTATTTTCACACAGTTAAATCGTTTCATGTCTTACTATATAACACTGATAGTTCTATTTGACCCATAGATCAGACCCTATCAAGAAGTACCACTCCGAGCGAGAGGAGACGGGGGTGTGAAGACAATGAAGGGGCAATCCACATTCAGCAAAGCTCTAAAACTGCAACTTCAACATCAGATGTTTTTGTGTCATATCCAGAATACTTATTAGTGGAAATGTGGGGTTCTACAGAGATGCAGTCAGCGTATTCTCAAGCCCAGGCCGATTAACTTTTAGTTTAATCTAATTACGTCTAGAAAAGTAATATTTGCTAAGTTTAGCATTTATGTAGATAGATAGATAGATAGATAGATGATCGTACAAAAACCAGATAACTAGAACAACTTGTAAGAAATGGACAACCAAGTAATGATCTTATTTACCAACCCCTCCGCTCGGGCAGGATATGACACAAGGTCAATTTTTAAGCGGAGTTTTACAGGTTTGAATTCAGAGTTTTCCTTCTCCTAGACTAGTTGCCTAACCAAGGCTGAAGAACCTAGTCTGTCCTACTATTTAGCCATAGCTGGAGGGAGAATAATTGGATTCATACCTTTCCCAAGGGGATTAGTGCTATGTGAAATGCAATCAGTCTCGTCCAGGATTTGAACTCGTATCGCCGTGTCCATTTCCTACGACGATAACCATTACACCACGGGCACCTCCTAAATAATGATCTGCTAGCCTAACTCTCTAAGCACTGCACAAGAAGAGAGACAAAAAAAACCTAAGAACTGCATAGATTTGGTACAATGTCTTTAGTATTGAGTACCTAGTATACATCATAATACTCAGTAGTAATTGATCTGTGCGACTCATTTCTAAAAATTACGCCATGAAATGCCATAAAAATAAACAAAGCTTAGATTTAACTCTTGTATACAATTCAACATCACCAAGTGAGGATCGAACTTGCTATCCTGTAAGAATCTATCAGTCCAAATCTCTTGATAACTACAAGTCATTTTTACTTACTAAGCTTTGCTTACTTTGTCACAAAACTATAAGTATATAACACCCAATGACAATCAAACTCATTGGTTTACCTACATTGCTCGTAAACCATTGCACAATGCGAGGACCCCCCCCCCGAAACTAAGGAAAGGTTTCATACAAATAGAACATGCATAAACCCAAAACTATCTGAGAAAATAAAATCCACATAATTACGGTAAGTCATAATAAACAAGAAGAAATGAATGTATCATCTAGTTGACTTTGCTTTTCCTGCAGATCACAAAATTAGAATAAAGGACTGAGAATATCTCGAGAAATATATGGGCCTTGCCAAAGAGTTAAAAATAAGTAGTAAAATAAGGTGACAATCATACCAATCGCAATCAAAGCAAACAGAATAATCCCCAAGAGACGAGAAAAAAGTATGGATTGACTAGAAATTTGAGAAAAAATTTAGACTGTTCAGGCCACAACACCGGAAATCAGCAAGAATATTTAGAAGAGCCCTCAAGAGTTAAGTGAATGCGCTGCCTCTCGGTTTCCAGAGAAAGCCATAAATTATTACGGATGAGAAAACTTGGATGGAATCACCATATTTACAAATGGTATATATACAAACCGGAATCTGTCTACAAATGGAGGTGCATGCAATTCTCTGGGACTTTGAGAAACAAACGGATCGTCAAATCCAATGCAGAAGACTAAACTTAATTTCGATTACCAACAGAAGATTAAAGATAATAATCAATTATAATTGATAATTTTAGTTGATTTTTTTCGGTGAGGTTGTTGTTTCTTCTTTATTTTTTGTGGTTGTTTTTTATCTAACAGCCCATAACAACTGTTTCATATTTAACACAATCTTAGAAATAGATCATTTACATAATATTTTCATAGACAAGCTTTATTAATATTATTATTATTATTATTATTATTAGTAGTAGTAGTAGTAGTAGTAGTTATTGTTGCAGTTAAGAGCTTTGGTTTCATATTAATAATCAATTATAATCAATATTTTTATTTATTTGATTGTCCAGAGCAGCTGTTTCATATCTTTCATTTATATATATATATATATATATATATATATATATATATATATATATATATATATATATATGCAACATTTCTTCTTTGAGGCATATTTCATCAAATAATATAGACATCCTTTGACTACATATATCTATTTTGATCCTTTCAAATCGCTATCTGGATGTTATGATAACCGGTTAGAATTGGCTAATAAATTTTGCGCATTTAAGTGGTTCCAAAGCACTTTTAGACCCCTATCAGGCCATCATTAGAGGGTGAGTTTATTACAAAAGTATAATACAGAATTTTATTTATATTGGTGTAACTTATTTCATCTTTTTAAAATTTAGTTCTCTATATCGCTACAGTAGCTAAAGGTATCTGAGTTCATTAGCACTGGTTTCAAAATAAATTTTATTGAGATTGGGACTTTTATTACTAATGTGTAGGGCTTCAAAAATTTGAAATCTTTGCTGTTTTGTTTTTACAATATTGTTGTGATATCGGTAAGAATTTTCCTAAATTCAGTTGTTGCGCAGGAATGTTTTTCAGATGCTGTGCTGTTGAACTGGTGTCGGATATTATAACAACTCTTCGGTAATTTGAAAGGATCGAGATAAAGATATGTAGACAAAGGATGTCTATGATATTTGATTATATATATATATATATATATATATATATATATATATATATATATATATAGGTAACAGGTGACACAAACAATCGTTTCAAAAATGTTTTTTAAATCAAAAATTATTCCAATGATGACTAGCAGAGCAGTATGAAAAAATGATTAAAATATTACTTCTTACTATCAATTTCTCAGATGGAACTTCAATATATACATATATACATATATATATATATATATATATAGGCATATATTTATATATATATATATATATATGCGCGCGCGTGCGTGCGTGCGTGTATGTGTGTGTGTGTGTGTGTGTGTGTGTGTGTGTGTGTGTGTGTGTGTGTGTGTGTGTGTGTGTGTGTGTGTGTGTTGTAGGCGTCTACAGTGATATTTCCCAACAAGTAGTCTACTTCGAGGAATGACCACATCAGAACCATTCATATTAGAAATGTCCTCAAAACAAATTTAGCAACGTTGATGTCTCGCCGTTTAATTTTAAACAGTTGAGGCTGAATAATGAAGAATCGTCTCTAAATTCTAAACAGTAGTAGTTAAAATCTAAACAGTCGTGGCTAAATATCAAATAGTTACAGTTGAATTCTAAATAGATGTGGTTAAATCCTATTCATTTGGCGCTAAATTCTATGCAGGTGTGGCAAAATTCTAAACCGTTGTGCCTATATTCAAGTCAATTGTTATGAATAGATTTTAAATTATGAAATAGTTCGGAGAATAGAAGATTTTGCGTGTGTCAGTTTTGCTAAAATAGTGATGAGAATTTATTTCTATTTATTTTGAAAACAATATGATATATATTTATTTTGAAGACAATGTGTCCTATATGCAGTGAAGCCTGCTGTCAAATTAAATTTTTGGACAAGTCATTTCTTTGAACAAGATTGTGCTCACTGTACATCTTTTTTAAATTTGATATTAATTTAGATGATTTAATTTTATGTCTTTACTTCATAAGTATCTATTTCTTTTTAGACTTCTTCGTCACTGAAATTTTTAGAGAGTATAAAAAAATAAAGTTAACATCATCGTAAAAAAAACCGTTTTCCGATATGAAAAAATGAAAAAAATAATATGTAGACTTAAAATAAATATTTCAAAAATAGAAAAATATTTAAACATTAATCTTAATTATGATAGTAGTTGGATTCAAGGAAAAATCCCAGAGATTTTTGTGGAACTAAATCTCCAAGAGAATAATATTAATGGAACAGGATTATTCGTGTAATTTGCGGATTAAGCCGTATGCCTAAACATATTCAAATCTAAAGGCGACCATGGATATACACATAAAAATATGTGGCAATGTGCACACGCATATATATTTGCATGAAACGTTTTACTCTTATTTAAATACATAAGTATATATATATATGTATATATATATATATATATATATATATATATATATATATATATATAGTATTCTTTGGTCCAGTTAAACCGGAGTTGGGAGTAATTCCATCAGGACATTTATAATCCTATGTGACCGGTTTTGTTGTTTTCTTAAAGAATATATATATATATATATATATATATATATATATATATATATATATATGTAGAGAGAGAGAGAGAGAGAGAGAGAGAGAGAGAGAGAGAGAGAGATTAGAGTCCCGAATCTAGAAAAAAATCTACCCCTTTCTAGATATATTTGTTCTTGTTTGTAAAAAATAAGTATAAATACATGTAAATTTTGATCCACATTTTTTATATGAGGACGTTGGGCACCTCTGGTGGTGTAACGGTTAGCAAGTTCGACTAGCAAACCTACGCGAGTGAGTTCGAGTCACATTGGGCGCCTCATTCATTCGGCCTTGTGCCACATCAAAGCAAAGAGCTTTGTAAATTACTTTAGATGAGGACGTTACCAGAGTCGTTCCAACTGATGTAAGCCTCACCCCAGAAAGAAAAGCCATAGCCGAATACTTTTGTTTGTGGCAACACGTGCCTACTTTTTATAAAACAAGAAAAACTTATTCAGATGTCTGTCTTGATTTCTGTGCAGGCGAGACCCATATAAATGTGAGAAGCGTGCGACAAATCTAACATCTGTGTGAGGCATAGAACTTTTTGAACAACCGGAGTATGTAAAATGAAAAATTGAAAAATTTGCCTATTTTCTATGACAAAATAGGTTAATTTCAAAATTCCATTATCCTGGGCATAAAAGCAAACTTTAAAGAAAATAATGGCCATTTTCGATTCTTTTACTTCGTAACCAATTCAGAAATAATATATAGTATCATGAAGTATTTCTGTTTCATAGCACTATGAACAGACTTCAACGGTGTGTGTGTGTTTGCAAATATATATTTAGGGTACTGTAAATATTATATGAAATATTATACTATATATATAGTGCAAATATAATGATATCAAAAAATGAAAAGTAAAAAGATTATTAACTCACAACTATGAGCTTTACGACACAGATCGCCAGGCGACATTGAAAAGTTCTCCCCCAACCAAATATATATCAAGAGATCGATTTTAATGGGTTTTGTAAATCCAAATAAAAAGTGATGATTTAATATTTGGCGCTTACGAGGGTTGGCTGAAAATTTCATAAAGCGATCAAGATTCTCTCATGCAATATGACTAAATAGTTTGGTTTAGTTTGGTTTGATTTTTTATAGCAAATCAACTATTAAGGGTTATTTAAAGCTGCATCTGGTTTCTATACATTCATATATATATATATATATATATATATATATATTATTTGTAAACATAAGTCAACAAAGTTAAATAGTTCCAAGTATTGAGATGTATCTCCAACGATTCAATAAAACGTTTCATTTGTTTACACACAGTTAAATGATCAAACATTTCTATTTGAAGAAATTAAATAAAGCATAAGTCATTTGTTCTTACTCAGTTTAAAGTTCAACACTTTTATTATACCAATAGATAGGACCCTCTTAGGTGCCACCATTACAGGCCAGAGTTAACCTGAGAGCGATGGCAATGAAGGGATACCCCGCATTGCCAAAAGCTCCAGCATTACTGGAACCTCACCGTTGGAGGAGTCTTACCTCTCTGCAGAAATGCAGTCGGTGTTCTATAGCCCCAGCCACATGGCCAAATAATATTAATTTTCAATATAGTACTCCACCTTGCCGTTCACACGCTTATTCCATCAGTGTGGCAGTGCTTGGATCTAATTGGTCAAAAAAGTGATCAACATCAGATATGACGTCATCATATGAACTTTTCAGCCTATGGACTTTTCAGCCCACCTTGGTCTGTGCATAGACATGTGTATGTATACGAAAGCAGAGAAGCGACTATACATAAGTAGACGTCAACATATAATTTTTAGATTTTAATCTAAACATATTTATTTTTCTACATCATCTTTCTTTTATGCGCACGTAATCCAACGCTTCTACTCTAATCACATAGATCGAACAATATAAAATGAAAAATTCAGATCAAAATTCAACTAACAACTGTGTCAGGCTATGGACATACTGATTATACCTACGTAAATAAGTTCAAAATTTTGAGAAGAGCTATTCTCGTTTCTTTTTACATATGATTTTTAAACGCTTGTAGGAATATTTATCTACTTCAAAATCCTCTCTCATATATATATATATATATATATATATATACTAGACACATATCTTCTTTGTACGAGGTAAACATTCTTTGGACGAAGTCTTCATCTATTTTTGTCTTTCTTGGAAATGTATATTTTAAAAAAATACGCCAAAATCTAAATTTTGCCATCTCCAAACGCAAATGGCTTAAATAGACGTTATTTTTCCTCTTTCAGGCGAACAAATAAATAAGCAAAATCAAAGAATGAAATAATGGAATAAATATCTTTAATAACCAGTTGCTTAGAGTCCTTTAGAAAGCTCGTTTATCAGACTGCGTCCATTTGTATGACTTCCGTGACGCCTCCACACGCACATCTCGAATTGCACTGAGCGCACATATTTGAGGGAAAAAAAGAAAAAAGAAGCGTCTGCAAGACGATAAACAGAGCAAGCAAAGATACGACCAATGTAGATGTGAAAGCAGATAGATAGATAGATAGATAGATAGATAGATCAAAATGAAACAGATCAAAAGGAATAAATTGAGATAGATAGATAGATAGATAACAACAGCTAGAGCCTCTAACAATGTTTTCCCGCTGATGTATGCGAAAAAAATCATGCAAACAACTTTTTTCCTTGAATTATCCTCTGAATCAACTTACTTTGTTTTATGATTTTTTGTTCAGCACACAATAATATTAGGTAGCTCATATGCTTGCTTTTGTGTGATTTGCGAAGTTTTATATTGATTTGTGAGAAGGCTACTCATGACCATTTACACACACACACACACACACGCATAAACATGCACAAATATATATATATATATATATATATATATATATATATATGGATTACAACAAACTAATGCTCTGAGAACAACATTTCCGCTCAAACAAACATGACTTCTGAAAGATGTATAATTCATCATAAAATAAATTGAAAATAAAAATAAAACAGATTGGACAATATCATGGCGATTATTGAAACACGCGAAAATAAATAGTTAAAATATACGTAAGCACTGACTACAAAGATACCTGTCGGATGGCCTTTGAATACACTGTTTCCCTTGCAGTGGGGTCAGACGTCCTCTACCCATAAAAAATAGGTTCCCTCGGCATGACACTAAATTTCTTGGTGAGTTTCTAATTTTGGAACTCAAGATTATTGATTATTACACCCGGGTCCACTCTGATCCAAAGTGGCCATGCCTGTTAGGGCCCGATCAATGGGTCCAATAGATCTGTTTAAAAATTACTCCTATAATAGAATATTTGATATCATATTATTGTGCGTAAAAAAACTTTAAAAACCACATAATAAATTTATACTGTACGCAATTTCCTAATCTCGAGTTATAAAACAAGCCCGGACATGCCGTTAGAATTAATGAATCAATCTATTTGAAATTACATATCCCTAATGGCTCTAATATCAAACTAAACGATCCCCCGAAACATTGCACTGAAATGAACACATATGGACTGGCACATTTCTTGCTAATCACATTGGAAGAGGCTGAAATCCACATTTTCACTCCGTTCCCCAGTAAATCAGATTACATACTTCATCTTTACGTACATTTACTCAATCCCTTCTCAGACCAGATTGCTACGCAATGTTTATTTCTAAGCGGAGTTTAACAGGCTTGATATAAATTTTTTCTTCTCCTAGACTGGTTGCTATATCAAGGTTAAAGAACCCAGTCTACCCTACTATTTACCCGAAACTGTATGGAGAATAATTGGATTCATTCCAAGGGCATTAGCACTATGGAAACAGACTCGCCAAGGATTTGAACTTAAGTCACTATGTCCATTTCCTAAGACAGAATTCATTGCACCAGCTTTACCAACTAAAAAAAAAAGAAAAAATCTGGGTTCAAATCCAATGGCTTAGAGGCTAGAGATTCTATCCTTAAAATTTTGCTACAAAACCACAGTACAATCAATGTTGTGGTGTGACTCTTTCAGGAGTCTATATGATCCCCCACCAAAAAATGAAACAAAACTCTAAAAGGCATATCATAGAGTACTTATTATTATTTATTTTCAGATAATTATGATATAAAATTTACGGCCAGCTTTTTATCTAGTAAAATGAAATGATAATTTTAGTTTATATACGAGGATTATTTAAGTAAAGTCTTCTAATGCGTGTCAGTTTGACAGGCGACGCCATTGAATAATGGCGTTCGTCAGACATGCGTACTGTGCCCACGTTGCATATGAAATAGCAAACAGTGATAGAGAGTTTGATACCCGAAAACTGTGTGTATGTCTAAATTTCCAAATTTTTTAAAGAAATTTAGAGCGAGATGGGTGTAAAAAATACCCAACATTTGGGTTTGATGTACCAATAGATAGAGTAGAGACAAGGTGAACGTTTCATGATCAGGAAGTAGTCGACCGATTGCAGCTAGCCAACGGCAGCAACGATGGGAAGCTTAGAATTTACACCTGTACACTTATATTCAGGAATGATAGGGTCAGACTTTCACCTGTTGAGATGCTTTAACCTATACGAAATTTGAAGCTCTTCTTCTTGAGTTTTTTTTTATTAATGCTGATGATAAAGAAAGGATGATATATATAATGTTTGATGAATATAAATTTATGTTAAAGAAGAAAAACTTACAATGAAATAAAATGTTTTTTTAAATGGGGTCACGAAGTCAAAGTTAGAACATATATTGCTTATTACGAAGTTCACAACAGAGGGGTGTACAAAAGGTGTGACGCTACCAGATGTTTAACTGTTTCCAAAATTGAAAGTGTAGAAAGCTCGAATAAATACTTATCGAATGCCTAAGTTGAAGTTGTGGGTCCCAACAGAATTAAAAATAAACAGGAAACATTCTAAATTAATGGGAAGAAAAAGTGGACAGAAAGTTTAGTAAAATACGTAAGAATAGCCAGTGGCCATGCTGATAGGTACAAATGCTGTTTCGAAGAGAAATAAATTCATTTTTTTATATCAGTGTCATTATTCTATTTGATTTAAAACTTGTTTTATAGGTTTTGAGACCTTACTTATCGAGCAACTTTCATTTTATGGCTAAATTTGTCCGTCTCAAAGCCACAGTTGTGAAGTATCTAGTACAGCTGAGTTGGCTTGTTGAAACAGCTTGATAACTATTGTTCCGCGATATGGCGTCTAAAACAAGATTACTGTTATAATGACCCAGATTCCCATAAAACCTACAATAACATTGGTCTCTACAGATAATCGAATTATATATATATATATATATATATATATATATATATATATATATATATATATATATATATATATATATATATATATATAATTCAAAAATGGCGGTGCTTGTGAGGTATAATGAGTATCGTCGTATACAGCAGCCCGAGTTCAAATCGTAGAAAAAGCTATTTACATTTCATATAGCCATAATGCCCTTTGAAAACGTATGAATTAATTTATTCACCCCCCAGCTATGAGTAAATAGTAGGGCAGAGTGGTTCTTTAATATTGGTGTAGAAGAGGGAAAACTCTGAAATCAAGCCTGTTATATTCTGTTTAAAAACTGACATTGAGTTACATTCTACTCGTGTGGAGGGAATGGATATATATATATATATATATATATATATATATATATATATATATATATATAATGCTTTTATATTTAAATCTAATTCGCTTCCTCGATGTCATTATAAATTCATTTCTGGTGGTTAAAACCATTATTTTAGTTATACATCTAATGATGGTTTTAACAACCAGAAATAAATTTATAATGACATCAAGGAAGTGATTTTTTTCTTTTTCTTTTTATATAAAAGGATTTTTTAGCTCTGCATGTTGAGTGTTGATGTATTCTTAATCCAAAATCAATTATACATCTACAGCCGTTGACACTGAGCACTCAAATCGGATATATCTAACACTTGAATTTCCTCCTCGGATTATATATATATATATATATATGTAGAAATTGAAGTATAAAATATGTATTATTATCTACTCCTTGAGAGTTTTTCACATCAGTGTTTGCTGGTGGTCTTTCGCTCGAGCTTGAGAGACAGCAAGTTTCCTCAAGTCTCTAGGACTCTTGTCAGTATTCTGGCGAGTCACAATAATGCAGTAGTTTGGATGGTCTCCACTCGTCCTCTCATTTCCAAGTTTTCTAGTCCCTTTAATAACCATTCGGTGACTGTACCAAGAGCACCAATTATAATTGCTAAAATCGTCACTTTCATGTGCCACAGTTTTTTTCAGTTCCCTTGTAAGGTCAAGGTATTTGTCCTCCTTTTCATTTTCTTTCAATTTTACCCTGTGCTCAAAAAGACAATTTTGCAAGTTTTTTTTTTATAAGGTCTGATTGTCAGGCCGATATTAGGTGATCCGTTTGTAAGACAAAATCCCGAAGGAGTTGATGCGTCTCATTCTCCAGAAGAGATGCTGGATTGTGTATATACCTTTAGTTCGTATAGTCAAATTTGAATTTTATAATTACTATTGTTATTATTTTTCTATTTATCTATGTCCTTTACAATACGAGAATCAAGTTTTCACGTCTCTTTTCTTGATATTATATAGCCTATCCAATAAAATGGACACACTTGGCGTAGCTGTTATCCTTGTAGAAAATGGAATAAGCGACCCCTGTTCAACTCTTGGACGGGACTGTTTACGTTTCCCTGCGCGTTAATACCCTTGGAAAAGACGTGGATTCATCTGTTTTGTTTTTTTTTACCTCAAATATAGTTAAATAGAAGGGCAGTCTACGTTTATCCAGTGGAGGTGATGGAAAACTCTGAATTGAAACTAGTTTTTCTGCACTTAGAAATTGACCGTTTGTTACTTTCTGTATGTGTCTTATTGGTAGGGTAAATATATATACAAAAGCCATTCAATAGATAAGATGGAATATTTCTTATGGAGTTGACAGTAAGAAATATTGTTTACAGTAGCACCTTTTTCAAGGAAATCAATAGTGATGGGATCTCTCAGAACACTGTCAGCATGGCCTTCTTTATTGATTGCTCTGTCAGCTTCTCTCCAGAAAGGTATGACTCCTCCAATGAGTGTCCTGGATATGACACTAAACAATCTGATGGTGAGGTTCCAGTAATGCTAGAGCTTTGGGGAATGCGGAGTACCCCTTCATTAACATCCTCTCTGGTCCACTCTGGCCTAACGTGGTAGCACCTGATAAGGTCCTATCTATGGGTCAAATAGAACTAAACTGCTAAGCTGACTTGCTTGAAATAGAACTGTTTTTGCATGCTAAGCTGAATTATTTGAAGTAGAACTGTTTTTAACGTTGAAACTGTACTTAGGCTAAACTTAATTGCTGGAAATAGAACTGTTTTAGCATTTAACTGTGTGTAAACAAAAATTATACTTATACTAAACTGAACTTTTTGAATTAGAACTGTTTGACTAAACTGTGTAGCTTGGAATAGAAATGTTTCTGACAATTAAACTGTGCTCTTATGCTAAAATGAATAGTTTGAAATAGAAATGTTTATTTGTATAAAAGTGGATTTGGCAATAAATAACCGACAAAGGTTGATATGCTATAAAGCCCAAACAAACAAGCAAAAAAACTTCTTTATGAACTGAAGAATTTTGTCTTTATGGAGAATCAGTCGAGTTTTCCACTCCATGAACTGTATTTTCGACTTTTAGTGGCAAAGCAATGTTTAGTATACTTGTAAATATTTTTGGACTAAGATATATTTGTCTGTGCATGTACATTTTTCTGTAAATTTCACCTGGTTTGCACATCTCAGTCAACAAAAATTTGATGATAAACATATGTTTAAGCCAGGAGTAGTCTGCTTCATTTGCTCCTATTTTAAGTAGTTTCAAAACAAACATTTTTTTCTATAAATTAAATCCAATATTTGCAAAGTTTACGTTTGAATATATATATATATATATATATGTGTGTGTGTGTGTGTGTGCGTGTGTGTGTGTGTGTGTGTGTGATTTAAAATATTAAAAAATATATAACAGTTCCGTACTGTTTCTTTGAGGTTTGTAAGTATAAGCCAGGTAATTATACTCAGATGAAAGTAAAAATATTGAATGGTTTGGGACTTTTAAAACTTAGGCTTGAAAAGAGCACTATTTCTGATTCGGAACAGTGAAGGCTCTTTTAGATACACACCTGCAAGCATAGGTTAATCATTATCTGTGTGTGTGTGTGTGTGTGTGTGTGTGTGTGTGTGTGTGTGTGTGTGTGTGTGTGTGAGAGAGAGAGAGAGAGAGAGAGAGAGAGAGAGAGAGGAGAGAGACAATTAGACAAAAAGAGACAGAGACAGAGAGACACAGGGAGGGGGTTGCTAAAACATTTCATTCTCTGATCTATCATTCACTGAATTAACTTCAGTTTTAATGTTTTGTTCATTATTGATGTTTTTATGTAACACATGGTCGATTATCTAACGTCATTATCTACCCAAAAACCACGTGATACAGAACCTGATATAATGTCATTTTTTTTTTCATTTTTCCAATACTTCTCCAACTACCTGATTCAAACGGCTTACTTCACGTTGTACCAGGCCTGGATATGTAACCACGATGGTACAGGCCGTTCATTTAATGGCTTTTGTTTTCTTTATAGCCATGAAATAATAACCTCAGGTATATTTTTTCAATTTTCAAGACTTTCTTCTTCCTCCTTTTCAGTAAGTCCTCCCGATTAGCGCAATCACATGTAACACTTTCGTTAACTCTAGAAAACTATATTTATGTTAATAAAAATTACATTTGTTTTTCGAAAAATTTTACAAATAAGAAAAATTATGGAATTAGCACGCTTAGCAGACATCCCCATTGATTTTTGATTTAGCAGTAATAACGGTTATAAAAATTTTAAAGGAAGAAGAGACAAGTAAGGAAAACGGAGCCATGGCGAAGATGGACAACAAAATGGAGCTATGGCGAGGATGGACAACAAAATGGAGCCATGGCGAGGATAGACAACAAAATGGAGCCATGGCGAGGATAGACAACAAAATACATATGACATGATCCAAAAAATGTGGATTATAGAATATCTGTAAATATTGCTGGATACCAAATAACCTAACAATTTAATAAATATGCTGCATTATCCAATGAAAAACAAAAAAAAATGTGTTTCATGAGTTTATGTGTAACCAGCCACACAGTCTGGATGAGCGAAGAGCAAAAATATAGGACACAAGTCAGTCACAGACCATCTAGACTACACTTCTCAGGTTTTCAAAGATTTTCCTTCAAAACCGGTTACTGTATAAGACTAGAGTCAGTCTATCCTACTACTTTCTTTTAACAAAATACATCTACAACTCTATATATATATATATATATATCAAACATTCCGAACACGCAGGACGTGCCACAAAGTCAATTTTTAAGCAGAGTTTAACAGGTTTGAATTTCCTTTTCTGTATACAAGTAATATACATTTATAAAATGAAGTTATAATAATTATATATATATATATATATATATAATTATTATAATTTTATCATATATATATATATATATATATATATATAAATTAAACACCTATATATATATATATATATATATATATATATATATATATATATATATATATAATGGTTAGAGTGTTTGCCAATGGTCCGGAAGACCAGGGTTCCATCCCAGGCTGACTCATACCAAAGACTTAAAAGATTAGACTTGATGCTTCCTTGCTTAACATTCACATTATAAGGTGCAGATCAAGGGTAAGTGGAGCAATCCTAGGGAAGGAGTAGTGCCCTACCTTACATCTGTGTAAAAGGAATCCTTTGGTTCGTGCTTGCCTACGGTCAGCCAACTTACTAACTTATATATATATATATATAAATATATATAATTGGTGTTTAAGTTCAGTTTCTTAATTTATATATATATAAATGTGTGTGTGCGTGTGTGTGCGTGTGTTTGTGTGTCTACCCAACCCCTCTGCACGATTAAAATGCAACATGAGGCTAACTTTAAAGAGCATTTTAAAGGGTTTGACTTCAAAGTATTCTTTATCGCAGCCCTGTAGCCATACAAAGGTTAACGTGTCAGTCTGCCCTACTATTTACTCATAGCAGTAGAGAGAATTGTTTGATTCACACATTTCTCAAGGATAATAACGCTATGCGAAATGCAATCAGCCTCGCTCGGCAAGAATTTGAAGTCTGCTCACCGAGTCAGCTTTAATATTTACCTCTACATGGAATGAGAAAAAGATAGATAAAGCTTATCTTATTTTTACCTTTTTATCTATTATAAAATTTGTTACCTCACTCTTTATATATATATATATATATATATATATATATATATATATATATATATATATATATATATATATATATATATATATTGGGATGAATGGGCTTTACAAAAAAGATGGTTTGGTAAGAGCGTGAATGAAAAACGCCATCGTATGATTGAATATTAGTTAAATATTGTTCCAGCTGGATTGGAAACTGCTTTATTCTCTGGTTAGAGTAGCAATATACTAAGCCTTTTACTTAGATGTGACACAAGGCCATGTGAAGTCACAACCGAAGATTTGAACTGAGCAGCTGTTCTGTTGTCTGGAAATGGAGCCATACCATTATTCACTTTGAGTTTTCAGGTTCACAGCTGCTTAAAAATTCCATTTTTAAACATTTTTTCATTTTTATTTTTTCAAATTTTATTTTATATTTTATTCAATTTATTTTATTTATTCAATTTAACTTTTTTTACAAAAATAATCAATCCAGTAGGTTTAGAAGACAACACCATAACAAAAAATTAAGAACTAATAAAATGTTAGGTTACACATAAAGAATCTATGTTATTTCTAAATCTATCAAATCTGTTCTTAGTATTTCACTAGCTGAAATACTTCTCTATAAAAAGTAAGAGATCACGACATTGATCAGTAAGGTTAAATAAAAACAGTAAAAGGGAGTCCATACAATTGAGTTGGTAAGCGTTGTTTCCGTCAGAATAAAGGGATGCAAAACTAATATATATATATATATATATATATATATATATATATATATATATATATATATATATATATACCACGAATATATATTTATAATTACCACTCTATATGTACATAAATATACACACACTCATATATATTTGATACTATATATATATATATATATATATATATATATATATATATATATATATATTTATGTTTATACGAGGATCGTTCAAAAGGTTTTCACCCTCACCCAGAAAGAATTGTCATAGCGGAACATCTTGTGCCAATTCACAACCATTTCTTATCAAACTAGAAAAATTAATTTAAATTTCTATCTTCATTTATCTGCAAGTGACGCGTATACAAAAATGAAGGGTGCGTGAAAATCTAAAATCTAACACACACACACACACACACACACACACACACACACACACACACACATATATATATATATATATATAGAGAGAGAGATAGATAGATAGAGTGAGACAGAGAAAGAGAGAGAGAGGGGGGGAGTGGAAGAGAGAGAGAGATCAGAGGTTGGTTTGATGATCGCATAAGTTTGTCATTGACACTTTGTCAACGCTATCCTAAATTAAATCTACATATCACCGATATTGAGCCCCCTTTATTCATAAATATAGCAAACTGCATTATATATATATATATATATATATATATATATATATATAGAGAGAGAGAGAGAGAGAGAATATAAAAACAAAATATTTTGAGGTCGTGGACTTTACATGAGATTAGTCAACCATTCGGTCAATGCAAAAGTCTTATGCAACTGTTGTTTAATGTTCACTTGAAAAAATGAAGCGGAAATGATTATATATATATATATATATATATATATATATATATATATATATATATATGTGTGTGTGTGTGTGTGTGTGTGAGAAACAGAGTGTGTGTATGTGTTTATGTCTGAGTATCTGAGGATATATTTTTGTATGTGATTCCGGAATTTTTGTGAACACGACGTATTCGTGGATACCTTGAGGGCGTCTTAAAAGAAGTATATCAATTTAAACATTATCTTTATTTTTGTCTGCATTGGTAGACGTAAGGACAAATCTAAGATAATTATTTTACATCCTCATCTTCAAGCACTGGTTAGAAATATTCAATCAAATAAAAAAAAAAAAGAAAAAGAATCACTTTAAAAAAAAAAAGACTTTTGAATAATAAAAAGAATTCGAAATTTTAAAATTTTCAGTGAATTTTTGCAGCAACATGACTTCCAGTACAATATTGTTTATTGTTAAAGAAACCCCACTCCCAGCCGATGCATGTTCTTTCTCACTATGAGAACATTTTTTGCGTTAATACCTTTCCTTGGATTCAATAATGAAGAATACCAAACTTAGTAGCTCTAAATGAAATCGTAAAAGTGTCTACCGCGGACAGACGAATGAAAAGTAATGCGACATGGTTAATTTTAAGAGAATAAAACCTGCTGTTATTCAGAGCTTTCCAACTAGAGTGATTATCTAACCCAGGCTAATGAACCTATTCTGACTGTCTATTTACTCATAATCGAGGGGAAAACAAATAGATCCATAACGTTCCCAATGACATCAGCATGAAGAGAGAAATAAAGAGCCTCATACAGGATTTGAACTCGGCCCTCCGATTCCATTTCCTCCAGTGACTTAACAAGTAGCCTAAAATTGTATGTGGTTATTGTGTGCACATGCACGTCTGAGTGGACAAAAGAAAAAAATAATTTTGTACATTTGAGAGAGAAGTGGGGGGAAATAAAATGGAGTCTGTTCTGTTCTTGTACGCCTGCGTAAAAGTGCTGTGTCGTAACATGTGTCGTCCGATAACCGCGTCTTTATCTTGCTAGTTCCTCAACTAATTAGAAATTAGTTTTCTATGAAGTCGATGGTTTTAGACGAAGCCTGTTCCTAATTAATCTGACTGCTCTTCGCAGAAACATGTTAACGCAGTTAGATACCAGCAAGGTTGAGAAAAGCCCTCGGGAGAGATGCAATTATTATCACAAGTGACAGAGTACATGTTGACCTTTCCGACTAGAGCGTTGGTCTTTTGTTCAGTGTGAAGGTGGCATAGCATGATGTAATTTTAGAGATCCCCAACTTTTGTTTTGCAGTAAAGTTTGGCGTAAAAAAGGCATTCTTTATTCATGGCAAGATTTAGGCTGCACTCTGTGAGGAACGAATTCCCTGAATATAGTCATAAGTGAGGAATTAGTTGGATTTCGTCAATGTTGAAACAAGGTCAGGTTCATGGAATGATAGCATGCGAGATAGGCACCCAAAATCCTTGAGGCAGGCACACATGCACACCGCTGGAGGAGGTAGTGGAGAATCGAAGTAATTATTCTCTCAGCAGGATGAAGTAGTTGAGAATTGTTTTTTTTTTTTCTTTTTCATTTTCAATAAAAATGTTGTTGTTTTTAATTAAAACACACACATACTCATACACACACACATATAGAGAAAATTAGTTGTTTTTTTTTAATTGGTAAAATTCTATGACTTTAAATGGACACAAGGAGAGCGAGAAAGAAGAGAAAGAGAAAGAAATAGAGTGATGGACACAGACACACAGAGACAGTGACAAACAGACAGACAGACAGACAAACACACATACAAACACACATATCTATATATGGTTTTGATACTCGTTTTAAAAAAACCTGTTCATTTTATATATATGTATATATATATATATATACGACGTCATAAAAACCTACCTAATGATCAAGGAATTGTAAAACTTTAGGTTTTAAGTTGATTAATTTTATTCGTTTTTCTTTTTAATATTATATATAACAAGGTAAAACCTAAAACAAACGAGGTTGATTCCCCTTTTCCTTGATTGCCGCATTACTACCAGTTTCTGGTAGTTTTCTACGGGGGGAAAAACCACAACCATCAGATGTGGTTAGCAAAAAGCATAAAGGAGACAAATGAATATGATGAAATGCTTCAGAAATGCAAAAATGTTATACATATAAGTAAATTGGCCAGCCTAAGTCAAAGGTGACCCAAGGGCTCCCTTTTTATTAACTACAATATCAAGGTGTAGGGGAGGACGCTACTCCTTTCCCTAGATTGTTCCACTTTGCCCTTGATCCTTACTTTATAATGTTAAGTGTTAAGCTTGGAGGCATCAAGTACCATTTTTTGAGTCTTTGCTATGAATCGACCTGGGAATGAACCCCAATCTACCAGGACATTGGTGAACACTCTAACCACTGGTTTCCCCTTGTTGGAAAGAAATGAAGGATTCTAATCAGCTTCCATTGGTATCTCCAATGTATTGATTATTTTGATACATTGAGATCTTAAAACGTTTGTCCCAACGCAAATCCAAGCCTCAAAAATTTATCTCTCTATCGCCAATAGGACTGAAAATTACTTTATTTTCTAAGTTTGGGAATTATAAATTGATTGCTCAAACAGAAACCTCGCTCTGATATGCCTATTTTGTGATATATAATATTGTAACCATGATGAGAACTTTGTGATATATATATATATATATGTATGTATGTATGTGTATATATATATGCGCGGGCGTGTGTGTGTGTGTGTGTGTGTGTTAGCACGCATATGGCCGGTCGTGTGTGACTAAGCAAGCATACAAAGAAAACGAAAAATAATTTCAAACCAGTTGGAATCTGCTTAAAAATTGACTTAGTGCCACATTGTAAACATGGTGGAGGGGTTGAATGAATACATTCATCAGACACTAAATAGAACATTTTGGATTTTTCACGAAAGCAGAAAAAACTGTGGAACATGCAGATGATGATTATACCAGTTGTAATTGTTGCTCTATGAGCGGTCTCCAAAAAGTTTGGAAAAGAGACTGGAGAAACTGGAGATCATAGGCAAAATCGAGATCTACCAGACCACAGCATTGTCAAGATCAGCTAGAATATTTTGATGACTCGAGAAACCTGACGATACTGACTGTTACCCAAACTTCAGTGAAAAACTACGTTAAAACTGGTCTGGAAAGCGGGCATAAAGTGAAGGTTGCGAACCACAAAGTGAAAATAAAAGAAAATGAAGAGTGACAAGTACTTGGAACTTACCAGAAAACCAAGAAGGCCGTGCAATATGACGGTGATAGCAGTTGTAAATTGCATGCTTGAGACGGTTCCCAAAGGCTTGGAAATGGGACCGGAAAAGTGGGAAATCGGAGGACGAATTATAACCATCCTAACTAGAGCAATTTGTAGATCGACTAGAGCACTGTGAAAAACCCCGTAGACTTGAGGGGACTTGTCACTCAGACTCTAATGAAAGACCATCATTTGACGCTGGTGTAGAAAACTTGCAAGAAGTAAGATAATAATAATAATAACAGGAGATGTAGGTTATGTGGTGATAGAGACGAAACCATCAATCACATAATCAGTGAATGCAGCAAATTAGCACAGAAAGAGAATGAGAATAGACACGAGTGGGTAGGTAAAGTGATCCACTGAGAATTGTGTTAGAAATTTAAACTCGACCATACGAACGACTTAACATCTGTCCTGGAGAATGACACGCACAAACTCCTCTGGAATTTTGACATACAAACGGATCACCTAATCTCGGCCAGACGACCAGATCATATATAATCAACAAAAAAAAGAAAACACGTTAAATTGTGGGCTTTTATGTACCTACTGACCACAGAGTAAAATTGAAAGAAAGTGAAAAGGACAAATACCTTGACCTTGTTAGGGAATTGAAAAAACTGTGCAACATGAAAGCGACGAATATATCAATTGTAGTCGGTGATCTTGGTACAGTCACCGAAGGATTATTTAAAGGATTAGAGGACTTGGAAATAAAAGGACGAGTGGATACCATCCAAAATACTGCATTATTGAAATTGGCCAGAATACTGAGAAGAGTCCTAGAGAGTTGAGGAGACATGCCGTCTCTCAAACTCCAGTAATGAAAATCTCTCATGTAAATAATAATAATAATAATAATAATAATAATAATAATAGTAGTATATATATATATATGTATATATCTATGTATACATAGATTTTTTTTTTTTAAATACCCTATCCGGTGGCAAAAGCTGCTCGGTAGCGCCAGGAGTGGCAGTACCGCCTTGAGCTACCGAAACTGTGTTATCACCCTGGATGGCGGCCGATGAGGCTAGGGTATCGCACGTGCTTCCACACGTTGTATGATGAAAAAAAAAAAATATATATATATATATATACAAGTGGTTTTGAAGTTGCTTTTGAAAAACTGAATTTATGTGGTCGAATCAAATAATTTTCCCTTGACTTTTTGGCTTTAAAAAACCTTATAGACATTCAAATATGCCGATGAATATTTTCATAATACATTTTTATCTCATGGGTTAAAAATAATTATTATGCTAACACATGCAATGCTCTTCGAAGGAATCAAATGTTTATTCTTAAGATTCTCTCAGAAAATTATTGAAGATTAGTCTGATTCGTGCGTTCTCTTAACGGCTGCAGATATACGTTTACACTTGCTTGTATCAAACAATATCCAAAAAAAAAACAAACTACATTTGATTGATAGACAGATTTTAACGGCATGTCAACCCGTCTAGGCTTATTTTATGTCTATTAGATAGAGAATAACGAACATTATTGTTTATATCTACATTCTGTGGCGTTATTTCTTGAGAGTTGTTTATTTTGTACCGGGTCTTATCCAGTACGAATATTTTTTTAACATATGTATTTGAACCTGAGATGGGATCCAACCAGTTTAGGTCTGAGTGAACCAAGGAGTAATGGCAATAAAAGGGTACTTCAAACTCTCCGGATCTCCAGAAGTGGAGCCTCACCATCAGTTCCGTGACATACCCAGGACACAAGGCACATTTGAATAAAAATCTTATCATCTCTTGAAGATTAGAATTAACAAATTGACTTTTTACTGATTTTACTGATTGTTCTGTCTGGTATCGAAATATTTGATTTCGTTAACACGTGCAAATTTTACTGAGTCCATTGACAATTTATTGACTTCACAGACAGTCGCAATAATAATTATTTCTCAGACATGTACTGGCTATATTTATTTGATATTGACAAATGATATTATCATCATCAGTGTTTTTCTCTCTTTGTTTTTCTCGGTAATTTTCTCCAAGGTATTAAGATATGAGAAGAATGTATTTACCCAACCCCTCCACCACAATCTAGGTATGGCACAAGGTCTTTTAAGAGGAAATTACAACTGGTTTTAATTCAGTTTTCCTTCCCGTAGACTAACTGCCTAACCGAGGCTAGAAAACCTTTCTAAAGAATTTCGAAATTCGTTTGCCGGACTCTGCCCAAAAGATGCGTATATATTTAACCACCCTCTTCGTCATAGTCACAGTCAGGATGCTGAACAAGTTCAAGTTAAGCTGAATAAAAATGGTTATAATTTCCAAATTTTTTGTCTTCTTGGCTGTTTGTCTGACTAAAATTAAAGACCACAGTCGACTAGTTGATGGAAGGAGAACATATGGATTCATTCTTTTTTCATGAGTATTAGCGCTCTGTGAAACGCCAACTGTATAATTCAAGATTTATTTCTAACAACGATAAACGCTACGAATGTCAGAAGAAATAATACCCATTACTTTGTCACGTTGGCCCATGACGTGTTGTCAGGGGACTGAATTTGGAGTTGTTCATCTTGACTGGTTACCCACCAAGGCTAAAATGCCCAGTTTTAAATTATGTGTAATAAAACAGATTCTATTTTTTATGCAGCGTGGCCTTTAAAGATTTGCTGAAATGTTGATGTATGATTACTCGAATGAGTTACATATTTTTTTAATCGGAATGTTTAGAAAAGAAAAATAAATAAAATTTGGATATTTTCACAATTTAGAAAAAGAAAATAACATTTTTTTCTCTCTTTATTCTTTTCTTTCTTTCAACTAATTTCGTTTCCTAATCGAATTACTTTTTAATAAACAGCCGATTCTTTCAGATAGTTTTACGATTTTTTAAAAATGTTATTTTACGTTTAGAATTTTGTGCAGAATTTAATTTTTCAAAATTATTATTATTGTCGTAAATTTTAGATAAATTAAATTTTATAAAACAATATTTTATTTTTAAAAAATAGACTTCGCTAGCTGAAGAAGAGATTGATCAATGTCTTTCCCAAGGGTATCTGTAAGTGCTGTATTCAAACAGTCTCGGTGAGAAATGAATTTCGGCTAGCCTATTCCATTTTCCGTATTGAAAACCGTTACGTCATCCACTAGGGTAATCTAATCAAGACTAAGGAAACTTTGAAATGAACTTAATACTTCATTCGCATTTGATGGTGAGCCTCCAGTTCATTGCCAAAATTCCCAGGTTCCTTTGACCCCTTGAGTGGTAGTAACTCTTTCGGTCTCATCTATGGATCTTATAGATATATCTAAAAGTTATTCTATTTAGATAGAAATACCTGAAATTATATGTGTGCCGGCAAATCATTCTTGTTTAATAGGAAGAGTTACTTTAAACCACATAATTGTGTATAGAATATTAGTTTGAGAAAGAAGTAC
>OY757918.1:64684568-64687068 GCA_963585895.1 Sepioteuthis lessoniana | reverse complement strand
TTATTGCCGTTCCAAAGAGCATTAGCAACGAAAGCATTAATCCAATTCAATTTACTCTCTGACCAATAAGAACGGGTGGCATAATGTCTATCGCCTTAGAAAATGGATTGAAGCTGACTGAGACCAATTCGTACTAATACCCTTGAACGAGGTATAAAAATCTTTCTTTTCTCTCCTCCAAACCAAATATGGGTATGCCCATTGTGCAGACTTGGCTCTTTTGTACTTGACAGGCTCATTTTTAACGCAATTTTATAGAAAACGCTGTAGCTAAATGCTAAGTATTTCTGAGAGTTTAAATCAATCAGTGACGTTATCCTAATTTTTAACCGTTGATAATCTCAGTCTCCTTTCTTGCACTATATCTATATTGTATAATTTCATGTACTGAAATTATACAATATAAACATTGTAAAGACACTACGTAAAAAATAATAACTGTATACATAAAAGCACATTTCTGAGAGTGAAATTTGCCTTAATTTCCGGCTGTTGATAATCTGTTTTTCCTTATTTGCAAAGCATTTCTATTAAGAAATATCTTCAAATAAATTTCCATCGTAAAATTTCTGGAATGCAATTCTGTAGTAAAATTATTGCTATAAAAGTCTCTAGTTGGCATCCCTAACGAAACTCTTTCATCACCACAAGATAATTATATACGATGATGGACTGAAAAGTTCATTAGCTGAAAAGTTCTTATGATTATGTTATATGATTTTTTATCAATGAGTTCCAAGCACTGTAACACCAAGGAAAAATGTGTGGACCACATGGAGAGTTGTGCTGAAAAATAAACTTCATTTAGTCACATTCCATGAGAGTATCTTGGTAAGCCTATGATCTTTTCAGCTGATTCATGTACTCCATAGTTTGGGCTCTTGCTCTACAAAGATGATTTTATTCATAACCAATACGGATATGTCTTATCCATTCCAAGATAATTCCTAACTCCATACAATGTAATAATTTTCGTACAGGACGACCAAAACAAATTTTGATCATTTCAATATAGGTTTTCTAGAGATATGACCCTGCGATTATTTAATTATCATATCCCTGTGAAATAGGTCCTATTGTGCCATATTTGTCTATAAAGGGATTATTGACATGTCCGAAGAGAAATGCTTCGTTTATGATAGCGCGACACTCCATGGCCGAATCCAGTGAACTAGCGAGAACTTTCTCGCCACTGCGATGAGGCAGAGAGAGAAAGACAGACAGACAGATTCACGACACAGTTACAGTTAAGTCGTCCGAAGAGAAAGGATGTAGAGGTATCGACTTTCTGGAGATTTCTGTCAAATAAATATCATATTTCTATGATTAATTGATAAAGACTGAACCAATTTTGATCTCATATTTTAAATACAGAAAAATCTAAAGAATTGACATGAACACAAATGATAAGATAAATAGAAATGTTTATTTTCTGTTGTTTATCTACTGATTGGTCTCTATTCCTTTTGACTTTAGATCATTGTCAGGAAAAGTTTTCGTATAATGTTTTTAAAAGAGTTAAAAAGTGTTAGAAAAATGACTAAAAATGCAAAGGTGACGAATCATACATTTTTGTTGAATTTAAATTATTTTCCAGCATCTAAGTGTCTTCAACTGACCGTTATACATCTGTTACAAGGATACCTGGCAAAGGAGGGTTTATTTTTTCTTTGAAAATGGGTTAACCTCAGTTGAAGTATGCTTCAAATAAAACGTGACTGCTTGCTTTCTTTATTTAGATGTCTATGTGTCATCCCTAAGTTATTCCAGTCTGACAATGGTCCGGGAGACCTGGGTCGCGTTATACCAAAGACTTTGAAAATGGTATTTGATATCTCCTTGCTTAATTCTCAGTGATATAAGGTACGTATCAAGGGTAAAGTAGAGCAATCCAGGGAAGGGAATAGCGTCGTCCTCTACACCTTTGTATAGTAGCTATTGGAAAGGGATCCTTCTGGTCGCCCTCGACTACGGTTGCCAACTTTACTTACTTATTTCAATATAAGTTTATTAAGATTCATGTTAAATTCATTTGGAATCAGAGTTTTTAAACGTTTAATCCATTAATCAACGTGTGTTTTAAATATTGCCATAATACTGTTCGATTCGTTTTTTTTGTTTGTTTGTTTTCGATTCTTTCTATAATGGTTACCGTTGCATCTATGATAAAAATGTAATGGCTTCAACGGAAGTGATGGTCTACAAGTATTAGCATGCAATAATCTTTAGATTTGATTTTATATATATATATATATATATATATATATATATATAAGTCTCGTTCAAGAAATACGAGGAAACGTTGTTTTAGGAATGAGTAATAGGATGTATTGTTTGTTGTTGCACATTTTTCAAGGAAATCAGAAGTGATGGATCTTTTCATGTCTCCTAACATTGTCACCAACACTGAATCTCAAAAGAAATATTTTTGCGAGATTGAAATAATCTTTGCTATTAGTCGATTCCAAACAATTCAAAGTTTACATTTATGCAAAAATTA
>OY757918.1:64674568-64679568 GCA_963585895.1 Sepioteuthis lessoniana | reverse complement strand
ATATCGAATAATATTGTTATCACCCTATAAGTTTATAAAATATAAGTAACGGTTATAAATTATCATCTAATTGAATTTTGTATAATATGTACCTGTATATATGTCCATAATTTAAAATGTTTTATATGAATTAATAGTTATATATATATTCATATATATATATATATATATATATATATAAAGACAGAGAAAGAGTTTAAATGTATATATATATATATATATATATATATGTGTGTGTGTGTGTGTGTGTGTGTGTGTGTGTGTTTCAAGTAAAGTAGATCAAATAGATTATGTTTGAGGATTTTAACTGTTAAAGTGAAAGATTTATAATTTCCACGGTTACCGCTGGTTTATATTTACACTAAAACATTATCCTTTTAACCTAGGTTACTAATTGATGGAATAGACAGATTGAAAGAAATAGCGGCAATCAAATATTCATTACCTATTTGTCTTGCAATTGATTAATAGTATCATCTCTAGCCAATGAATTTTATGCCAAAATGACTAAACAGGATTTTTAGTGAACCTGATTTCTAGATTACAGGATCAGGAAAAAATTAATTGTTCCCACGCAAATTTGAACTCTGTTCCCTGAGCTCTCTTTGACGGAAAACTTGAATGTATGTTCTCTTTTATTTCAGCCAATCATCTGTCTCGATGATCTCGTCAGAGGTGTGTATTTTCTTGGAGTGCCACACGAGTGCTTCCCACCTACCAAATTCCTGCCTACCAAGATTCGTTACAAATATAAATTTCATAGGGTCCGACGAAATAGTCTTTCGGGGTTCGGTTGTAAATGCAAAGAGCAACATGGATCCTATTTAAAATTTAATTTGACTATAAGGAGAATGATTTTTACCATTATATTATATTATATCATATTATATTATACAGAGTCCGACTGAATTATCTCTCGGGTTTGGAACATAAAGAAGACAACATAGCTACCATTCAAAATGTAATTTTACTATAAAAAAGAATAATATTTGCCATTTCGTTTTATTATATTATACAGGGTCCAGCGGAATTATCTCTTTGGTTTAGAACACCGATAAAAAAGGGCAATATAGATCCATTTCAAAATGTAATTTTATCACGGGAAAGAATATGTACTATTTGGGTGGGGGGATATTGTCATCAATTTGTTGTAAAGTTTATATTATCCAAACACTCACCCTGAAGTTCTGTGCTCACCTCGTCATTGCCTCTTGTATTACTACGATTTCATTACAAAGCATTTTTTTTCAGTTCGTCAGTTGTCGATGGCCTACGTTTAAAGACTTGAGCCTTCACGTCTTCCCATAGGAAGTAAGCCGTAGGATATAGATCTGTTGAGGGAGCCGGCACAGGATGTCACGCCGTAGTTAAGAGAGGAGCTCTGAAAAAATTACTTGAGAACTTCCATTGATGCCCTTAGTATATGAAATGGCATAGCTACTGATCAAAGACATACTTCACAGCCATTCAATGAAACTAGTGCCTGGATATTTTAGATTCGAGTATTTTCATCAGTATATATATATATATATATATATATATATATATATATCTTGTATTCGTTCGGGCGTGAAAATCTGTATGTATAAATTTATTCAACGAGAAGAGGTACACACACACACACACACACAAATATATATATATATATATATATATATATATATATATATATATATATATATTCGTGGTAGAAAATGGCACGGCACTTGATTTCAAATGCTGGACGAGACAGTTTGTATATCCCATTGCGCTAATACATGTGAGAAATGTATGTATCCAACAATTGCCCCTCTAGTTAGGAGTAAGGGCAGGTTGGGCTCTAAACCTTAGTAAGCTAACTGGTCTAGGCGAGAGAAAACTCTGAATTCAAACCTGTGAAACTCCACTCAAAAATTGACCTTGTGTCACATCCTCCTTGGGCGGAGGGGTTGATGAATACACACACACACATACACACACACGTATATGTATGTGTTTGTGTATATTTACCCAAAACTCTCCATTACCGGTAGGATATGACATAAGGTCAATTTTACCAAAATAAAGCTACTTAACCAAGTTTGCCATAATTTTTACCTCGATCTTAACTAAAAGTATGAGCGACGACGTAATGTATCGTGTGTCCATGGGTATTACATCAAACCGCATCTGATGGTGAGGCTCCAGTTTTAAAATTTGGGAAATGTGGAGTACTACTTCATTACCATTATTCTCAGGTCCACTCTAACTCGGAGTGGTAGTACCTGTTGAGGTCCCATCTATGGATAAAAAAGAACTGTTTAATCTTTTACTAGGGGTTACTATAATTCAATAGATATATTTGTGTTAAATAGCAATTGTTCAAATCATTTAACTGTGTGCAAATAAATGAGCTCTCGCTCGCTTAAAATGTTTCTACAAATAATTCGCTTACAAATTATATATATATATATATATATGGAAGTTGATAAGAAAATTAAATCCGACAACATGAAGAAAAGTTCAAAAAATAAAATAATCCAAATTTTATGAATTTATAATGAAAGTCGACGTTGAACGTTTCAGTTATAATAATCTTCTTCAGGAAATTCATGTAAAGTGTTGTTAAAATAGCGATGGATATTT
This sequence comes from Sepioteuthis lessoniana, assembly GCA_963585895.1. Lineage (NCBI taxonomy): Eukaryota > Metazoa > Mollusca > Cephalopoda > Myopsida > Loliginidae > Sepioteuthis > Sepioteuthis lessoniana. The sequence goes on along the minus strand of OY757918.1, from coordinate 64,676,964 downwards.
GATGAAATACCAGGAGAAAAGAAAGTGTGTATAAAAAGAAAGATTCATGACAGTATATATAAGAATGCTGAATATACTGTTAAGAATCTTTTTTATATACACACTTTCTATTCTCCTGGTATTTCATCAAATATCCATCGCTATTTTAACAACACTTTTCATGAATTTAAGTCCTGAAGAAGGTTATTATAACTGAAACTTTCAACGTCGACTTTCATAACAAATTCATCAAATTTAGATTATTTTGTTTTTTCAACTTTTCTTTACATATATATATATATATATTTATATATATGTGTGTGTGTGTGTGTGTGTGTGTGTGTGTGTGTGTGTGTGTGTGTGTGTGTGTAAAAATGAATTAGCCGTTAAATACACCACAAATGTTGATATGCTATAAAGAACAACCAAAACGTATTGTATCACGAGGGAGCCTATTTAAAAAAGACCAAAAATCATTCAATAAAACTGCCGATAATTAGAACTGAAAATTTGCACTATCAAAACGATTGATTTGCTTCCTTTGTTTAATGGCATATCAACTTTCGTGGGTATTTAACTTCAAAACTATCATTGTAGAAGAACAGCAATGGTACTGTTTAACCCATTCATAAGGATATTAAACCGAAAATGAACGAAATTGCGCGACCGGAATTCGAATTCGCTTACTATGCTGTTGCAGTTCCGCATGTTAACCACTACGCCACGGGGACTCTTCCTATCACGATAGAGCCAGTCATAAGATATCTGTAGGTAAACATGTTTACTTAAGCCAACCATCTACGCCATGGGCAGAATGCGGCACAAGCTAATTTTTTAAGCAGATTTCACCTGGGTTGAATTCAGATTTGTTTTTCTTTATTGTCCACTTTCAAGGCTAAAGAGATCTGTCTGCCCTAATACTTAACCATATCTTGGGAGAGAAGAGATGCATTCATGATTTTCCTCAAGGGCATTAACGAGAAGTTAAGAATTAATAGCCTCGTCCAAGATTTGAACTTGTGTCACTGAATTCATTTTCTATAACCGTTACGCTACACACACCGCCAAATTAACATTGGTATGAGTTAGCTGTTTATTCAAAAGAGGTCGAGGGACATCGAAGAGAAAAACGTAAACGGCGTATAAGACATGTATTACAAATATTTATACATTGATATACCAAACCACCTAGCAGAATATCTACCCAATCGCTAAAATAGCAACTATAGGGTTCGGGAAAATAAATGTTGGATAAGGCCCGTGATTAGATATGGGAATGACACATTTCTCAGTGGGTTCTGTTAACCAAAAACCTTATCTCATTCTGTTACACCAATCAAAAGGGCTTGCTAGGACACTGATCTTAGGGAACCGGGTAAGGTTCATATGCAGCGGGGCTCGATCGAAGACACGACTGGCGAATTTCTCATTAATAAAATTTGCAACCAATAAAGTAGTGAAAGGCTTCATCACATGGTGCAATAATTTGTAAGATTGTCTTGCAAGCCATATCTATTGTTCGACCTTCTGGCCTTGCGCTATACTAAGCTAAGCTTAATAAAAGGACACCCGCATAGCGTAATTGTTTCATAGCTTGGTTACAGGCCATTTTTAGTGAGTTTGATACTCACAGAACACTCTATAATTCTGGCCTTGTGCCAATCTAATCTAAGCCAAGTAAATGACTATAGGTACCTCGCGTTGCATTATAGTTAACTAGCTTGCCTAATAGAATATTATTAGTGTTCGATTCTCACTTTATCCTCCATACTTTTGGCCGTGTAACAGATTTAGCTGATTTTAGTACATAACTAATTAAAGTTAAAAATATATTTTGAAGATGCCGAAATAACCATCGAATCACTTTTGTAAATAATCTACAACACTTCTTGGCTGTCACATAACCAAAAAAACTTCAGTTTTCCGAATTTAAAAATAGTGTAAAAGAGAGAGGCTTATCAGTCCGAATTTCAACAGCTGGAGCCGCAAAGTATAAAACTTGGGTACCTCGACGTAATATAATGGTTTATGAGCAAGCCTTGTAAATCAGTTACTACAAGACAGTGAGTTTGATTTTCACTGGGTGCCTCAGAGTTGCGCTGTTGTGCCAAGTTGAGATACATTTAGGATTTTTGATTAAGGTCAGCCCACGCTGAAAGCACGGTTCCTGTCAGATTACCGAAAGTTAAGTAGTGATGAAAATGTTCAGTTGCTAAGAAGGGTAACTGCTTAGGTACAACAGGTACTATTATCAACCAGAAGCCTTTGTTCCAAACTAGATTAAGCTTAGTAAATAAGAAGACATAAAACTCAAGACTTTGTTGCCGATATCCATCACTCAGTGAGTGTTAGATTGTAAGCAGTTAAAGAAAATGCAACTTTCGGTTGAAAGTCCACTTTTTAAGCTTGGAAAACTC
>OY757918.1:64607068-64667068 GCA_963585895.1 Sepioteuthis lessoniana | reverse complement strand
TATATATATATATATATATATATATATATATATATTGAAATATTTTTGAATATATTAGTAAAACTCCAATTCTTTGCCCGTTAACTTTAAGAAATATGCCCACAATATATTCTACTGCCTAAACACAAATCCCCTGCACACTCACAAAGAGAGAGAGAGGTGGGGGAGCTGAGACGGAGACAGAGGCAAACACTGCTTAGAAAGGCAGAGAGAGTAACAAAACCTAAGTTGAGATTGCTCACACTCACAGTGATATATATATTAGGCGCCTCTGGTTGTGTAATGGTTAGCAAGCTCGGCTAGCAAACCTACACGAGTGAGTTCGAGTCTCATTGGGTGCCCCTTTCATATGGCCTTGTGCCACATCTAAGCAAAAAAAAAGCTTAGTAAATTTCCACAGTGATATATATATATATATGTGTGTGTGTGTGTGTGTATATGCCTCTGTGTGTGTGTGTGTGTGTGTGTGTGTGGTGCTCTTAGTGTAAGGGTTATCGTCTTAGGAAATGGACTCGGTGACGCAAGTTCAAATTCTGGACTTGGCTGTTCGCATTTCACTCAGCGCGAATGACCTACGGAAACGTATTCATCCAACTTTTTTCTTTCCAGCTAAGCAACCATTTTAGGAAAAGCGATACTCTAAATTCAAACCTGTTAAATTCTGCTTTAAAATTGACCTTGTGTCACATCCTGATCGTGCAGAGGAGTTGGTAAATAACCCCAAATATATATATATATATATATATATATATATATATATATATATATATATATATATATATATATATATATATATATATTCATTTAATTCTGTCGAGCAGGGATTATGAATATATATAAATATATATATATATGAGTGTGTGTACTTATGCGTACATGTAAGTTTGTATATTCAACATAAAATTCGCTTTTAGATTCTGTTATGATGATACATTTATACACATATCTCTGTGTGTGTGTGTGTGTGTGTGTGTGTATACAAATATCTGTGTGTGCATGTGTGAGTGTGTAAATATGTCTCCGCCTTTATTTTGTGAGTGCGTGTGTGTGCATGTACGTCTGTGTGTGTGCGTGTATCTGTTTGTGTGTGTGTTTGTGTGTGTGGGGAGAGAATGAGAGTGTTAGATATTGATTGGTTGATTAAATGACTGATTGATATTAGCCCTTCCATTGTTGACCGATCGGTAACAGCTTTGGAAAGTTAAGGGATATTAGTTTAGTCAAGGGATCATTTACCCAAAAGACATTACGCTTTAGTTTGGTGACTTGGGGTCGTGGTAAGATGGAGGAGAGATCTTTGACTATAGATTGGGCAATAATACAGAGAACTGGGAGAAGTAAAGCGACTATTGCAAAGCTCATACAAACAGCCGGTGTCTTAATTCGAACCTTGTTTAAAGATTAAATCGACTCTACCTTTAACCTAGTAACCCGTCTCTAATCATGTAGGTCTCTTAGTACTGAACATTAAGTTCGATCCCGAGTAAAAGCACATGTTTGCGGCTCTTACGAATCTAAAGTACGCCAAATATTTTGCTTTTTTAAAACATTTCGCCTGGCGTGATGCACTGGTTAGCAAACTAGCTTATCAGTGTATATATATATATATATATATATATATGTTTTAAGGGAGTTTGATTCTCACAGAGTGCTCATCTTAATGTTACGTCACCCTCTCTCCAACATCTTCAAAATCCTGCATACACACTAAAGTAGACATAGATCTATCTATCTATCTATCTATCTATCTATCTATTTCTCTCTCTCTCCCTCCCTCTCTCTCTCTCTTTCTGTCTCACACACGCACACACGCGCGCGCATACGCACAGTTTCACTCTCTTTTATTTATAACGTATATCTATATATTTATTTAGATATATAGTCATTCACATATACATGCGCGCACAAACAATATATATATGAGGGTATATATATGTATATATATATATTGTTAGCCGACCGTAGCTACTACCCCAAGATGTAAGAGATTGCGGTATTCCTTTCCCTGGATTGCCCCCACTTACTCTTGATCCTTACTTTTTAATGCTGAGTGCTAAGCAAGGAGGCATCAAATACCATGTTTGTTAGTTTTTGGTATGACTCGAACTGGTTTCTCAGACCAGTGGCGAACACTTTGAAAATTAAGCCAATGGACCAGTTTAAGGAGCTTTATAATATTTAGCATATATCTTTATATATATACAAAAAGAAAATATCATTAGATGATTGTAACTTTAAAACATTAAACTCTTAATCATGAAGCCAACGTAAAGAGGTTTTATACTGCTTTGCTGGTCAGCATTTGAATACTCCTTTGTTTTGAGAAAAATGTTTTAAAGTGATTTAGTTATTCCCATACACACAGACACAGACACAGACACACACACACACACACACACACATATATATATATATATATATAATCGAATTATGGTGCCAGTCTCAGAGTCTAATTTTTGGCCTGATATACAGTAAGATACGGATAACCACATTTCTCTATTCTATAGTGCGCATTGAATAGAAATGGCCACAAACAGATTTGAACCCGTTTGCAGATTCCATTATCCGATCTCTCAATCGTTACGTCACCGCCGTATACTTGCTTGCACACGCATGCACACACACACATACACACATACACACATAGAGTTTTATGTATGTGTGCATGTGTGTGTATGTATGTGAACGTGGGATGTACTTTTAAACGCCCCTCACAAATGTATATGATTATATGTGTACCTATTTGTATGAATCTTCACTGTTAATAAAATTTAATTAAAACAGCTATGTGCGCGTTTATGTTTGTTTTAAATATGATCAACACCATCATCATATTTGCTCATCTTTAACTGTATTATTAAGCAGTATATGCCGGTGTGCGTTTACCTAATCACGCATTTAAATTAGAAGGTGATTATATATATATATATATATATATATATATATATATATATAAATCAAAGTTCATAAAATCCGAATAAGAAAAATCCTCAATGTCACTATAGTAAACGGTTCAAAAACGTTAAATATGCAAATTATATCAGAATGGGATTTACCTTACTTTTTTTAGTGCTAAATGAACTAATTAACTAACGTAGTCCATGAGTACATAATTTACATATTTTAGGCTATAGATAAATTAATATTTATTTGTTTATTATAATTTATTAACATCTAATCGTATACATTTGACAGGACCGTGTGTCCATCTATCCGTTGATAGATAAAAACGTCTTTCTACCCATATCTCCACTTACATATACGCAAACATAAAACTTTATATATCGGAAAACACACTCAAACATATCTACTAATTTAGGCCATCTATTCTGAATGCAGATGTAAGATATTTCATTTCACAAATCAGTTACTGCTCGTTAGAGAGTTCGATCCTTACTGGATGCCTAATACTTGTGGTCTTGTGCCAAATCTAAATTTGGTTTAAGCAACTATGTATACTCATTTTTCTGCCTACATCTTTATCTCTTTATATACAAATGTGTGTGTGTGTGTGTGTGTGTGAGAGCGTACTTGCGTGCTCAAATGCGTGGATAACGGTGTATGTATATATGTATGCATTGTATGTATTGTATGTATATCGTGTGTGCTGGGTATATGTGCAGGGGTAGAAAGAACGAGAAATAACATATATTCAAGTTATCCAATGACCCAGGTAGGTTATCGAGTGCTGGGGTCTGGATTTTCATAGCATTTCTCGTACCTATCCACTTTACTAATAACGTGCGACAGGTGTTACTGCGTTATATATATATATATATATATATATATATATATATATATATATATATACATTCATACATACATACACACATACATATATATATATATGTGTGTGTGTGTGTGTGTGTGTGTGTGTGTGTGTGTGTGTGTGTGTGTGTGTGTGTGTGTGTGAACAAATCTTCAAGTAGACGTTGATTCATGCACATTTTAAGAGCATTATGCCGAAATTGATAAAAACTGCGCCCACTAGAATTAGAACTCAGTTTGCGAATTCCTTTCTTTGGACTGTTATATTAAGTAATATACACACATAAACATATACTTCACAAAACAAACACACATATACACACTCACAAACACTCACATACGCACTAATATATATATATATGCATACTTATATGTACACCCATATATGTACATATATACACGCACATACTCACACACATATTCACATAGATAGATAGATAGATAGATAGATACTGGTAAAAATCATACATTTAAATCTAAAAACTACTTTGCGTCTTGAAACCGAAACTGATGATGTAAGACATAAATTTTAGAATTCAAATCTTACAATTCTTGTGGAATTTAACATTGTAGGTATATATATATACATATATATATATGTGTGAGTGTGTGTGTGTGTGTGTGTGTGTGCACGTATATATATATATATATATATATATATATATATATATATATATATATATATTAAAGAGACTGAGACAGAGCGCGTGGAAGTAATGCAAACTTTATCGGAACCAATGTAGTAATTCTTTCTTTGAATATTACATAATAATAATTATGGAACTGATTTTATTGACTTACGAGTAATAGAGGCAGTATGTGATCCCCGATAGAATTTGGCGCCAAATGGACCCCGAAATTTGCATTAAAAATAATCATAAAACTAGCCGTAATGATGATAATGTTGATGATACTTTTGATAATTCCAAAGGAGTTCATGATGAAAGAGAAAATATAATCTTGAGAAGCAATGGTCATTTGTATTTTTAAAAAAAACCGTACGCTTCTTAATAAATTGTATAATATTACATATGTAATTAGGGCCCCAAACGAATTGTAGCTGCGTGGATTACTGTCGGAATATTACAATGTTAAACAGTTCTAAATAGTTTAATACTAACGTCTGTAAAAGCTTGTAACCGTAACAAGCAAAAGAATAAATAATTGTAGTCCCATAAAACAGAGTTATAATAGTCATTAGAATAAGATAAGGATAGTTAAAAGATAATGATAATAATATAATATTTAACAGATATTTAATTACTGAAAGGCGTGATAAAAATTCGACTGACACCATACCACCAATACTGAAAGCATTACAACATTTGTATGCGTGGTTGCATAATTGACATTGAAAACGTAATAACAAAATAAAAAAAATGCGCATGAAAATTAACAAAAATTATTTATGAAGACGATATGTTTTTGTTTTTGTTTTTTCTTTTCTCTTTTCTCTTTTCTTTTTTTTTCTTTCTTTTTGTTCTTGAATGCCGATTGAGAAATATGAATCAATAAGTTGGTAAATGCTTGAAAAAATCTTTTTTTTTTTATTTTAATTTTTTCTTTTGAAAATAAAGACGATATAGCAATTGAAAGAACACAACAAGGACAAACACACCTGATACGTGATATGAGTTTTCATCCGTCGTGGAAGGAAGGAACGAAAGAGCAAAGGAGAAAAAGAGTGGACGAAAAAAAAAAAAAAAAAAAACAGGTGGTGGGGATGTTCAGTGGATTTTTAGTAGGTAAAGATCAAAATAGCACGGTGCGCGAATAGATAGATAGATAGATAGATACATAGATAGATAACGGACTGGAATAAATAGATGTCAGACCGAGATAGATAGATAGATAGATAGATAGATAGATAGATACTGTATTGGAATTAGATATAACTATTTTAAGAGATAATTTCTTACGTATAAATCGAATTGAAATAAAAGCCATCTCTCTCTCTCTCTCTCTCTCTCTCTCTCTCTCTCTCTCTCTCTCTCTCTCTTGCACATACACACACATAGTCACGAATATATATATGCCTATACACACATATACACGCACACGCACTCATACACACGCACACATAAACAGCTGATACATATATACATACAAATTAAATGTACCAAGATTGGTTGTGAATGAGAAAATCCGAAATACATAGATGTATAGACAGATGGAATAGATTTATATGTAAGTATTTACAACTGAATACATTTATGCGTATGTAAGAATTGGCTAATTTATCTCTATTTTTTCTATCTATCTATCAATCTATTGATCATGTATGTATGTGTGTGTACGTGTGCATGTGTGTGAACAAATGCATATAACAATCGAGTGATTTATAGAAGCAGTGATAGAGTCAGATTTAAAGATCCATACGCAAATATTTTGAGTCGGAGATATATAAAAGGATAGTGAAATAGATAGATAGATAGATAGATAGATAAGAAATGATAAAGATATATAGAAGTTTATACACACACACATATATATATATAGAGAGAGAGAGAGTGAGAGAGAGAAAGAGAGAGAGAGAGACGAAAAGACATCAAGAGAAGAATAGACAGATAGATAGATAGATAGATTGGAAAAGATTTACATATATAGAGGTTTATAGATGTATATATATATAGAGAGACAGAGAGACATCTAGAGAAGAATAGATAGATAGATAGATAGATAGATAGATAGATAGATAGATAAGAAAAGATTTATATATATTGAAGTTTATATATATATATATATATATATATATATAGAGAGAGAGAGAGAGAGAGAGACGAAAAGACATCTAAAGAAGAATAGATAGATAGATAGATAGATAGATAGATAGATAGATAGATCATGGTTTGAATTACGGATGTTCATAAATACATCAAACATGAAGCAGAGAAATTAAAGTATATATATATATATATATATATATATATATATATATGAAGAACCTTGTAAAACAGAACTATAACTCATTTTTCTACGAAGAAAGAAAATACACAGTTCAAGATAAATAGAGCGAGATGGAAAGAGAGAGTGAATGAGAGACAGAGGTAGAGAAAGATACAGTGACAGATGCGCATATCAGCTCACTCAGGTGCTAGGCACATAAAATGAATACATTTATACACAAAAAGGCAAACAGAAAGATTCACGTACATATGAATATTTATAAAACAGAGAGAAAGATAGAAAGTTACGGATATTTATAAAAGTATATATATATATATATATATATATATATATATATGCTAAGAATAAAATTGCTGTTTGTGTACTCACCTATGGCTGTGTAGATGACCACCACAATTACGGCCAGTAAGAGAGCAATCCCTATCGTCACGAAGAGGATATTCAAGACTTTTTTCAAAATTCGGTACTCCCCTGGCTGTTCTGGATTCAGTACTTTCTCGCGGTCTTCCACATCTCCCATACGATCATCAAGAAGGATCCTTGATATGCGTTTCCAGAGCATGTTCTTCTCCATGCTGTTCTCGTCTCCTGAGTCCGTGCTAGGGTCGGCACCATGGATAGCCGCGACCCCTCGTCGCGATCCGGGCCGATCCTTCCGTGCGTTTGGGTGGGTGCCCGGGTGGATGCTGGAATGGGTAGTGGAAGTGCCGGCGGCGGCGGCTGCAGAGGTGGTGGTGGAGGTGGCAGAGTGGGCACCGGACGGATACGAACCTCCGCCGCCGTGGACCACCACCACCGAGCCACCTGTACCGCCACGGTGGTAATGATTACCACTACTACTACTACAACTACCGCCGCCGCCGCTGCTGCCCACGCCGCCGCCGCCGCCGCCGCCATACCGTGAATGAGTACACGACTCATTCTCGTCATTGACTATGATCTCAATACCTCTCGTATCCATGGCAACGCAAGATGCAGATTCTGGCGTGGATGTCGCGGCTGACGCGGCGCGGCAGGCCAACTGCTCGCCGCTGAGAATAGTTCGCTGTGACGCGCGACTAGGTTCGATGCTACTCCTACGACTACTACCACCCGCTGTTCCTTCTTCCTCTTCCTCTTCCTCCTCCTCCAACTCGATCTCCTTCTCCTTCTCTCCCTGTTCCTCTTCCTTCTCCTCCTCCTGCCTCTGTTCTCCGTTCTTCAGAATCTTCTTGGCGATATCTTGCTTCTTTTCTATAATCACCAGACTTTTATTATTACTACGACTACTGGCAATGTTGTCTTCGTATTCGCTTTTATCTGAATCTAGATTAGTACTCCTACTAGAGCTGTTACTTTTATTATAGCTGTTGTTGTTGTTGTTGTTGTTACAATTGCTAACGTTATTATTTGTATTAATAATTTCGCCTGAAACACTAGCATCTAACTTATAATAATTACTAGTAGTGTTTTTATTTGTAACACCAAAAGTTTTTACTTCAGTCCTTAAATTTCCGCTACCTGTTGAGTTCAAAGGCTCACAGTCGGGGCTTAACTCAGTACAAGTTTTGACATCGACAGTTACATGAAATCCTTTTGATTCATAGATTTTATCTTTTTTCCGGGTCCCGTCATCTTTCTCATCAGTCTGACTCCAGCCCGACTCGTTTTTGTCTCCTGTATCCCTATCTCTACTTATAGAATTGTTACCCGTTAAACTCCCGCCTCTTGGCTTCCTCAAACCGACTGGACTTCTGTCGGCGACTGGGCGCGTTCCTTGACCCGAGAACTCTCTCCCCTCTTTCACATCTTCTGTCTCCTTCCCGGTGAGTTTATCTCTTCTCACATCCTCCGAAGAACTTTTCTCTCTTTCTCTCTCTTCCTCAAATACGAACCCTCCCAAACTGTGACTGCAACTGCTACAACCGCTACTGCTGTTGCTATCGCGTCGGTCAAGTTTACCTGGTCGAATGAATGAGACCCCGCTTGACTTTACAAGTCGCGCGTCTTTGCCAGCATCACCTGCACCCACGACCGTCCGAGTGAATGATTTATCAAAGGGATGGACCAATTTGGGGGAGTCGCTCTCTTGATCTCTGCCGTAAGTGTTCTTTTCTATTTTACCCGAGTCACTACGTTTTTTCCGATAATCGCAAAAGTTTCTTTTGGTTCCTTGCAGGACGTTTTTTTGGTCCGAATGTAGGTTGATGGTCTTTTTGTTATCGTTGGCTAAATTTGTTTTGGGGCGGGAGCCACTTAATAAGTCATCCTCAGTTGTCAGTGTAGCTCCAATCAAGTTGCTCGCTGATTGAAGCGCAGAATGGTCATCAGACACTTTAGCACGAGGAGATACGAACTTATTATTTCCTGAGTTATCAAAGTCCGCTGCCGTTGACTCATTACTTTTATCTGTTAACTGTTCTGTTGATAAGTGCGAATTTTTAAAACGAGAAAAGGCATTAAAAACTGTTTGTCTTGTTGGAGAAACTATAGGCGCCGGATCTTTTTTGGTCTTTGTTTTTTCCTGAACTTCCTTTTCTTTAGAAGCAGCTGACTGTAACGTCCCTGACTTGGTCTGAGGATCTGTAGGAGGTAATTCTGATTTAGTTTCTTGTGGTTTTAACCGGGAAATAACGTTTGAGATGCCGGCTAATAAAACTGTCTTAGTTTGCGTTGTTGGTGCGTTGGTTGGCGGGGTGATTTTAATGAAGGATAAATTCTCCTTATTTTGGCCAGAAGAAGCGCTCAAATCTGTCGGAGAATCTGACGCTGAAGGTGAAACTCCTGTTGGGCTGGTTTCGGCCGAAGAAATTCCTCCGTTCAGAGGATCGGTTGTCGTTACTGGTGGCTTTTTCCTGCGGGAAAGGACGCTTAAAAATGAAGTTAACGACTGTAGCGGTCTTGGACTTGCTGCCGTTGGCACAGTCGCAGTAGAAGTAAACTGAGAAGGATTTTTCTCGCTCGGGCCACGATCGGGTGTAACGCTCAGGTCCTGCGAGGTAAAGGGACCCGAATCGGTAACCGCTGTCGGAGTTGTTTGTGCTTTGATACCAGTCTGGTATCGCAGCACCGGCGAGGCTGGTAGTTTTAGTGCTGATAACGGAGAGACCAATGAGGCGCATCCAGGAATTTTTTTCGGGGCGGTGCTTGTTGCGGAACTGGCATCAGTGGCGTACACGCTTGGGACGACGGCTGTTCTGCCCTCTCCCACCTTGCTGCGAGCTCTGAGACCATCAGTATCGCTAGAGCCACTACCAAGCTCAGTAGTAGTAGTAACATCGTTAGAAAGAGTATCAGTGGATCGACTGCCACCTGTTGCCTGGCTTGCGCCTACTGAACTATTTCCCCCCTCTTTCGTTTTAGTTGTAACGATTGCATTTTTAAGTCTATTTGCTAACGAGCTGAAGTTAGTCCCAAAATTTGAACTAGTGGTAGTTTTAGTAGATATACTAGAAATACTGTTAGTATTAGTAGTAGTCGCAGTAGAAGTGTTTACTCTGGACCCATTATTGGAATTGTTACTGGGAGTGGCTGGGGAAGAATTGAGAATATTTGTTGTTGTTGTCGACACGTTTGTTGTTGTTGCTAAAGTTTTATTAATTTTCTGACGAGCAAAATTCACAATTGCATGTCTCCATGTTTTTGCCGGCTCGGCTCTGTTAATAGCTTCAGGGGTAATTTGGGCCACTGTCTCCACCTGTACGGGATCTTCTTCGGATTCCTCTTCGGGTTCGATTTTTATATCGTAAACCCTTCTCCGACCCCCTGTGTTTGCCAGTTTTTTGGGTTTTCGCGGTTCGATCGATTCAATGACAATAAAACGCTTCTGATAATAGATAACGTTTCGGAAAACCCTAGTCAAGGGCTCTTTATCGGCCAGGGACACAACAGACTCTGGTTCTGGGTCACCAGGACCCACAGTACCACCCCTGGCCCTTATCGCCTTTGCTGTAGTTGTAGTTTTTGTCGCACAGGTCAATACAGGAGCATATAAAAGAGCTGGTCTAGTGTGAGAACCTTGATTCTCAACAGTATCCAGACTTTCGCATCGGCTGCATGAGACATTTTGACTATCACTTTTTGACATGGCAAACAAATATATATATATATATATATCGTTATGATACACTCTACAATGCTTTATTTATTCTGATACACAGGTATCAGGTTTCTGGGTAATCGCCCATCTAATAACTGATCACTTCGTCGCTTATTACCTTTCTGTGGTTTGAATCGACGCTTTCAGCGACACTTGACCAAAAGTCTAAACATGTAATTATGTTGTTATTATTTGATATGGAACACTGGCCTCAGGTTGCTTATAGTACCAGTGGTAGCTCAAATGGTCACCCATCTAAGTTGTGAGCAGGGTTACCGTTGCTTAACTTCGGTGATCTAACGGGAAAACGTTGCTTTCAGCGTGACTTGTTCATAGGCCAAGTTATTACGTTCTACTTGCATAACGTGGATTTTAGAAGTAAGCATTAGATGTCAGTTTGAAATAGTGGTTTCCAGATGGACTGTGAATTTAATTATGAACATTCTAGATGCTAAATTTGACAAAAGTTAAGTGCAGATTGAACTGAATTTACAAAAGTTGTCCCAAAGTTCTTCAAATTATTTTGCTATCACGTTCTTGAAGCACATCTGAAGGCGGCAGTTTAAAATAACCTTTTAAGTCTGTCAAATTATCTTCATTAATTTAGATATCTACTCACAGGATCTTTTTAAGTTTATTTATTTATTAACAGAGTTACAGGTTATCAGAAATTCGGGAGTGCATGGTGTTGTCATTATCATTTGTATCTGGAAATCTGGAAGAGAAGACAGGAATTATATGATGGAAAGTTTTAATATTTGTGAAAGATAATAAAAAATGAATAAATTAAAAAAGAGATTAAGATTGGCGGAAGATTGGAAGGAATGTCCGAACCATGATCATTTTTAATCAAACTTAACCATCTTGTAAATTAACGTCTTTATTACATGAGCCGTAACAACTTCAGCTTAAAAAAATTTTTTTAAAGCTCGCTTTCAATTTCTATTCACGCAATTTCATAAAATTTCCTATTATCTATCTAAAGAACTTTTATTTTAATTTTAGATAAAATATTTGCAACCATCGATTTTGATTTGTATTTTCTTTCAGATAAATCTTTTTTTTTTTTTTTAATTAGGCTCCTGCAAAGGAATAACTTATGGGAGTTGTATTGATTGGATTAATTGCTGCCTTTAACCAAGCCTCGCCATAGTATAAAGGAGACGCAGGTTCGAATCTCGTCGAGAGCTCATTCTTTATTATTTCAGATATGTACTGTTCCTAGTCTAACGACCCGAGTGAGTTATGATAAAAATTAAAAAATGCAATTAAAGAAAAAACAAAATGGAAGAATTTTAGTAAGAATTTATTATCTACACAAGTAAGTAGCTAGATTTCTTTTATTTCATTTTTCCCGTTGGGGAAAAATTATTGATATTCTCATCTTCCTGTATTTATTTCTCTGTCTGTCAACGATAACTGCGAAATATTGAAGTTTTATTCTTTCTTCTCCAACACTCTGCCCATATGACCTATCAATAGATATAGCCTTTCTTTAGCTCAGCTTCGTCTGAAGCAAAGCTACGAGAATAGGGCACGCGGTGAGGATCGAATTCACCAAGCAACAGTCTATGAGAGTGCCTATTTATGCCAATGCTCGTTGAGTGTAACATATATACATATATTTTTATTAAGTTCATTTGTATACGAGTTTCCTTTTTATGTTTCTCTCTCACTCTCACACACACACACACACACACACACACACACACACACACATATATATATATATATATATATATATATATATATATAAGTATATATATATATATACGTTTATTTATGTATGTGTTTTCTTCTACGGTGATTGACGAAATGATTTTAGATTTGGCAGACTGTCACAAGGATAGAACATCTATTCCGAACTGATCTCACAATGAGCTCATATATGCGTAAATACACCCACAAATAAATAAATATATGTACACACACACACACACACACACACACACACACACACACACACACACACACATATGTTTACATATATATGTATATATATACACACACACATATATATAATAACACACACACACACACACATATATATATATATATATATATATATATATTGCTGATGTGACATTATTAGCATGAATCAATTCCAATAAATCTAACCTCCGTTCGTTAATTATAATAGATTCTTTATATTTAGGTAATTAAGAAATAGTTTTGTCATTCAATTACAATACATAAACGATGGTTGCGACATTGTTGATGCCTCATCATCAAGGATGATCAAAAACGGGTTTTATTAAATCTCTAAATAAAAACAAATGAATATATATATATATATATATATATATATATATATATATATATATATAATAAAATTCATAAGTAATGATTAATACGCATGTTTAAAATAATAGAATAATTAATACATATGTTTAAAATGATAACTAATTTACAGGACTAATTCTATTTCTAACCATTATATAACGAGGTGCCAACCCGCTTTTTATAGCCCTCTACGTGTTCACACAAATTCAGCATTCATACAAGTATACACACACACACACACACACACACACATACACACACACGCATATGCAAACACACACACACACACGCACACACACACACACATATATATATATATATATATATATATATATATATATATGAAGTTATGCTGGCGTAGTGAATTTATATATATATATATATATATATATGCTCTTGTCATAATGGGGTCTCCTCAGGGTGTAGTGGTTAAAGCACTAGACTGCGGAATCATAGTAAGCGAGATCGAACTCCTGTCACGCTATTACATTCACTTTTGGACAAATACCCCGGGGAAAGGTATAAACCCCCTATTCTCCCCGATATGAGTTAAATAGCATCATTGCTGGTCTTTTAGAAAGATGACTTTGGCATTAAATAACCTACGAAGGTTGATATGCTATTAAAGAAAGAAACCAAACCTTGTCATAATTGCAAAAAAGAAAATAATAAAAACTTGTGGTTAATCAAGCTCTCTCTATTGTAAAACGTATCGTATTGAGTGAAGCGTATGGTAAACCGTATTTACCCATCTATAATTTGATCTCGTATTTATGTCAGCCCATGAGTTTTGGTCAGTTGTCATTTATTTATAGAATTAATGTTTGAAGCCTTGTATTTCCAGTGTTTGAATTTCAATTTTGAAATGCAATTGTTCCCAAATTGTCCTATTTACCCAACCCCTCCGCTCGGGCAGGATATGACACAAGGTCAACTTTTTAAGCGGAGTTTAAGAGGTTTGAATTCAGAGTTTTTCTTCTCCTAGACTAGTTGCCTCGCCAAGGCTGAAGAACCTAGTCTGCCCTACTATTTATCCATAGCTGGAGGGAGAATAATTGGATTCATACCTTTCCCAAGGGTATTAGTGCTATGTGAAATGCAATCAGTCTTGTCCAGGAATTGAACTCGTATCGCCGTGTTCATATCCTGTGACGATAACCATTACACCACGGGCACCTCCATTTGTTCCCAAATTGTAGGTCTACAAATTTCCACCTATGCGAAAGTACGTACACTAAGTTAGTAACTAATATTTTAGTTTATACATTCTATTGATTCAAGAGTTGATATAGAGATGTCTAACAAGTAGCCAAACTGACTATTTTTACTTTATGTTTAATTTACACGGGATTCCCTATACTTCCGGCCTTGTGCCAAATTTAAATTGTGCTAGATTAAGAAAAGCCTTGCATAATGTAAGTGATACTATCAGACAAATCTTATGAATTTAGATTCTTGCTAAGTGACCTATGCTTCTAGCTTCTTACTGGGTAACCAATGCCTCTTGGCCTTGTGCCGTACAAAGCTAATCCTTGTCAATGAGAGTTAAACATAGAAAATATATTTATTTGTTTGAAAGAGATTAAATCTTGTTTTGGATCAACGAACTGGACAAGGTGGAACCTTCAATGATTCATTAAGTATACAGCTGTTAATCATTAGTTTCTGAAAGCGATCAAGTGGAACTATTTCTTAGGATAACAAACAGGTTAGAATGTATCTTACTGATGAAAGAAGAAAAAAACAAACAAAAAATCAAACAAAAAAGACTAGAGAAATTTCAGTGATTTTTAATTTTTTTTAAATTTTCACAAAGCCTAGGTGGATAAAATGTTATACCTTGTAAATAGAAGATTGAAAATCTGCAGTATGATATTCTAATAAATTAGATACAGTTCTAATTTTGATGGAATGGCAAAGCCTAAATTCATTTTAAAAAATCTTCCTAGGTTTAAAATTAACTGAATAAAAAGTAATATCTAAGCAAGAAGTATGTTTTGTATCTTTATATATATATATATATATATATATATATATATGAGTGTGTGTATGAGTGTGTGTATATTGACGTTTGTGATATAAATGTGAGTGTAATCATATGAGTTTGTGCGAAAGAGCGTCACGTGGTCACGTGTTACTCCGTGTGTGTGTGTGTGTGTGTGTGTGTGTGTGTGTGTGTGTGTGTGTGTGTGTGTGTGTGTGTGTGTGTGGTATGAGCAAGTGCACATAATATATCTAAGATTAATTTACTTTTCACAAGACTGCATATATAGGGAGAACAAAAAGGGTTGTAATTCCTTAGAATTGATTTAGTGGCTAAATGTGAGATATATATATATATATATATATATATATATATATATATATATATATATATATATATATATGTTTGTTTGTACGAGTATGCGTGGGTGTGGATGTGATTCTGGTTTTTGCGCGCGTGTGTGTGTACATGTGTGTGCGCGCATATGTGTGTGTATTTATAGTTTTAAAAATTACATCATGATGAAGAGAATTACTTTTTTGTCTTTGAATCTTACCTAAACCTGATTATAACGTATACTAAATCTTATATAACTTTAACGAATATTTCAAAGTTATATATATATATATATATATATATATATATATATATATATATATATATATATATATATATATATAACTAGGCTGTTTGCAATTTCACTTCGCACTTATACTCTTGGGAAAAGTTTGAACTCACTAATTCTCTCTGCTGCTATGGCTAAAGAGGCAGACTAACTGGGCTCTTTAACCTTGCAATCGTAACCTGCCAGGAAAGAAAACTCTGAATTTAAACCTGTTAAACCCCGGTTAAAAATTGACCTTATGCCGCATCTAGCTAGTTTAGAAGGGTTAGGCAATTACACACACACACACGCATATATATATATATATATATATATATATATATATATATATATATATATATATATATATATATATATATTCAACTGCATTGACTTTGTTAGCGTGGATTACTTCAAGTAAAAGCTATTCACATTTCTTTGATTACAATACATTTTTAAATCTAGTTATTTTTTAAATAGTTTAGTTTCGAGGCACATACAAGGCTTATTTTCACTAATTTGTAATATAGACGACGACGATGATGACTCGTTATTGAGGATGAATCTATAGGTTTTATTATTTCTCTTAATATTTTTCTGGGCATTTTGTCGACATTGCCATATGATATATTAATGCGTGAAGTATAGATGTATTACATATTTACTTTTGTTTTGTACTCTTTATTCTACCTTTCCTCTTTCTTCCACATTTTCATGAATCCCTTATATACAATTAATTTATTATCCAACCACATATTATACGTAATACAAACTTCTTTCTCATACTATATATATATATATATATATATATATATATATATATATATATATATTTACGGTCCGTTGGGAGACAGGTTTATACTAAGAGTAAGATTGTCTTATGAAGTCTCAATAACAGCGCAATATTAATGAATTACTTATTTCCTAATATCATGGTATGACTGAAGGTAGTCTTATAAAAATTTCTAAAGCAAAAAAAAGTACATAGAAATCTTGGGATTTTCCGAATTTACGGAGAAATGTCGAATTTGTTAAAAGAATTTTTCGTTCCAATTTTTTGTCATCTATTTTTACTTAAATTCTCTTTTTGATAGAGTATCTACTAACGATTTTCAGACGAAGATTTTTTTTTCTTTTCTAGTAATCCAAATAATCATTCCTTCCCCCCAAAAACCACGTTTAAAGCATTGTTTATAGAAGCATAGATCAGCCATGGACGCCGGTTCATATGCCTGACCCTTTAAATTTCTGTCTATGTCTGTCTCTATTCATATGCGCAGGCACACACACACACACACACAGTGATATATATATATATATATATATATATATATATATATATATATATATATATATATAGAATGAGAGAGATGGTGAGCGTTGTCAATGTTGTTTTTTAGTGTAATACTAAAACAAAAACAACCTTTTAGCCTCTCTTTCTTTAGCCTTTATTATAAAAGGTCAAACTTATTCTTCATTTATATTTCATCACTTACATATATATATATATATACACACACACACACACACACACACATACATATATATATATATATATATATATATATGTATGTGTGTGTGTGTGTGTGTATATATATATATATATATATATATATATATATATATACTATTTTATCTTATTAACGCAGATTTTTTTTTTTTTCGATATTTTCTTTTCCTCTGTGTTTTCGATTATTTTCTGGACATTGCCAAGAACAATACACACACACACACACACACACACACACACACACACACACACATATATATATATATATATATATATATATATATGTCTAAAATATTTTATCTAAATAACGCAGGTATTTGTTCTTTTTCGAAATTTATTGCGTATTAATATTGGTTTGTTTTGGGGTTTTTTGTATCCTCTACTGAGGAAAGTTACAAAAGTACAGCCAATCATTAATTCGTGTCGACCGCTACTGCTACTATGCGTTTCCTATAAAACGCCCATAGGAGGCGCCACACTTTGTTACTACCCAGCATATGTAATATATCAGGTGAAACAAAAAACAAAACAAAACAAAACGAAAAGAAAACGAGAAAACAAAAACAAAAAAGCAAAATAAAACAAAAAGCCGTTTGGTGTCCGGTCGGAATATCTGGAAATTACTATTATACAAGACTTAAGACATTTTACTGGCTGAATATTTTGCATTGTATATAAAACCAAAAAAGAAAAAAGTACATATAGCAGCATGCCAATAAATCTATTGATTAAAAAAGAATATGTTTTTTTTAATGCTAGAAATATTTAATTCTTAGGATAATACCGTTCTGTTTCAATATACTTGGTTTTCAGTGTTAAGTATCAGTCTCACAGATCTAATATTAGCAATGAAAATTTTGAATCAAAAGTCACTTAATCACTCCGTCCCCGACTACTGCCTCTTTAATCATATTCTCCGATTTTCATTTTGGGGACATTCTGTATACTATCGAAAAAACATTTTGGAAGTCCTTAATTATATAACTTGAGCCGCCTGGCAGGGTATTTATTCACTAGTTCAACACTTAATTACTCCATGTCAGACTACAGCCTTAATGATTCAACTGCATTTATTATATTTGTCTGAGTATTATGTATACTATAGGAATCACATTTACTTGACAAACGAAGGCTTTAATCATAAACTCGACCTGTCTGATAGGATATGTTTTCCTTATTTGAGCAGTTAGGGATATTTTTCTGGATTTTTGGGCCCTGGAGGCCTTGATAAAATTCACAATAACAATATACAATAACGTTCGTGTGTAGCCCTTTATTTTCCTAATAAAATGCTTGTAAAATCTTACATTTATTTATCACAGTTTCGCGTTATTTAATGAAATCTTATTTTGATTGAATCTTATTTATAAAATGTCTTATTTATTTCCCTAGATATAAATCTTATTTATGAAGATCTGAATGGCTCCTTAACATACAAATAGTAATTTAGTCATTTATATTTGGTAATTTAGAAGCTTATTTGAATAAAGTCATATATCTAAACATTATTACATCAGTAATGTTGCTATGATGGTGGAGGTGGTTGTAGGGGAGGCTATGTGACTTCAGCCCCCTCCCCCGCACCACATCG
This sequence comes from Sepioteuthis lessoniana, assembly GCA_963585895.1. Classification (NCBI taxonomy): domain Eukaryota; kingdom Metazoa; phylum Mollusca; class Cephalopoda; order Myopsida; family Loliginidae; genus Sepioteuthis; species Sepioteuthis lessoniana. Next base: position 64,648,343 of record OY757918.1, on the reverse strand, counting down.
TTCAAGAGAAGACTAAATTTGTCGTATCATACTTCAGCTTTGACAGTATGACATATGACCATGCCATTGGGTTGAGCTGTATCATTTGTCTAAAATCATTGGTATTCCGTGACTTTCGAAATTTTTGAAATCACACGAGGACTAGACTGAAAAGTTAATTTGCTGACGTCATATCAACTGTTGAAGACTATTCTGACTAATGAGATCCAAGCACTGCAACATCGATGGCAGAGGAGTGTGGACCGCAAGAGTGTGGACTATGTTGAAAATTAAAACTCGTTTGTTCACATTCCATGAGAGTATCTTCGTCAGCCTATGAACTTTTCAGCTGACTCTGATATAAGTTCAGTTTCCGCTTTTATTTTTTGTTTTTTGTTTTTGTTTTCTTTTCTTCCATTTTTTTTTTTTTTTTGAGACGGGTTCTGTGTTCATTATCTCTTCTTTTTTTAAATAATTAGCTTCTAAACCTTAAATAGGAGTCTTTATTGCGAACATCAATACACTATGGAAAAATCTGTAGTTCTTGTTTGAGAGAATGAAGGTATGAGCAAAAAAAAAAAATCACTTTTGAAGTTAATTTTCTCAAAGTCTTATGAGATGGGCATTTATATTGTTCTGTCTCGGTTTCTTGGTTTAAAGGCATATCAACCCTCGTGAGTTATCTAATACCAAAGCTATCCTTGTAGACGAACAGTAAGTGGTACGATTTAACCCATTGCTTCGGAGGTGAAGGGGGTTCATATCTTTCCCAGTGGTATATAAGAAAAAAAAAGCAAACAGCGGAACTGGACTTTGAACTCATTTACTACGGTGTCGCAGTCCAGCACATTAGCCACTACGCCACAGGAACTCCCCACTTTTAAAGAAAAGCTTATTTTAAAGCCTCACTTCATTTTATGGGCACCTATCAAAGACAGCCAAGGCCCCCAGTTTGGGAACATTTACCGATTTTTTTTTTTTCGTGTTAACGTGCATGTATATTCACAAGAGAATGGTGAATATTAAATTTTTTTCAATAGCATATTCAATTGTTATTGGTGCGAAATTTCTAATATTGATGAGTATTTCAAGGATTTAAGATCACATCTCACACCTATTATAAATGTACATATTTTTTAAACAAAAGGTGCGAAAAGGTTTGCTTTATTTGTGTAGTGGCATATAAACTCCTTAAGGGTTATTTAATACAAACATTTTATTCATTTATGCTTGATTCAAATCAATTTTATTTTCACGTTCAATTGTCATTTTCTTTTTGTTTTGTTATGTTTTTTTTGTTGTTGTTGTTTTGTTTAGTTTTGCTTTTTGTTTTATTCTGTTTTTTGGGGGAGGGTATTTTGTTTCGTTTTGTTTTGTTCTGTTTTTTAATTTATTTTGTTTTGTTTGGTTTTTTGTTTTATCCTGTTTTGTTTTTTTGCTTTGTTTTGTTTTGTTTTTGTTTTTAATCTGTTGTTTTTGTTTTTTTGTTTTGTTTGTTTTTTTTTTGTTTTTTTGTTTAGTTGAATTTATTGTTTGTTTTTTTTTCATTGTTTGTTTTTTTCAATTTCACTATTTTATTAATCCATAATCATTTGTTTGCACAGTTATATAGTTTCAAGTATTGGTAATCAAATACTAATAATTGTAGTAATTATATGATTTCAACGACTGTGGGAATTATTATTATTATTATTATTATTATTATTATTATTATTATTATTATTATGTAAAAGTGACTTGAACCATAAAACTGCCAGCAGAAAATTACTGCTTACAGCATTAGATAACCCAACAAGAGTTGATACGCCGTAAAATCAACCGTCAAATACAAACTTAAGAAATATAGTTAGAGGGTTTACCTCATGGTGACATTTGGCGAATTTATGCCCCCCCCCATTTCCTAAGTATACCATTCAAACTAAGTATTTACCATAGGTACAAGGAATGAATGATGGAACCCCCTTATGGGACCAATTATCAGTTGAATAGTATCACTGCTGTTCTTCTACAAGGATGGCATTGGGATTAACTAACCCACGAAGGTTGGTATGGCATTGAACAAGGAAACCAAACCAAACCAAACCCAACATTCAAATTCAAGTATTTTCTTGTTCAATTGTTATAATATACGCAGAATTATTAAAAAGATTCATTAATTTATCACTTCATAAGAATTTTACGTGTATGTATGTATGTATGGAAGGATGGATGGATGCTCGCTCACGATCGTCACATCATGAGACTCAGATTCGGGAGTTAACAAATTTTATTTTTTTACATTTTATTTTTGATATTTGTGCTTTGGGGATTTTGATTTCTTGCTGAATTCCCTTGCATTTTAGTTTTTTAACGAACGGTGGACACTTTAATTATATATATATATATATATATATATTATATATATATATATATATATATATATATATATATAATATATTATATATATATATTATATACGTGTGTGTGTATGTATGTGTGGTTGTAGGAGTAATATAGAGGTGTGATGTTGGTTGCATGCCCAACCACGGTAATCAACAGTTCAAATATTTGCTATTATAATAGATAAAATGTAACAAGTTGTTTAAATATGTAAAACATTTATAAGAGGCGGGCAACTCTGGATATTAAGATGGACAGATATATACGTTTTGCTTATTTATTTGAATAGAGTGTTTGCCAAGGATCGGAGAGACTGGGGTTCAATCCCAGGTCGAGTCATACCAAAGACTCAAAAATGGTACTTGAAGCCGCCTTGCTTAACACTCAGCATTATAAGGTAAGGATCAAGGGTAAAGTGGAGCAATTCGGGGAATGGGTTACCACCCTCCCCTACATCTCAGTGTAGTAGATATTGAAAAGGGATCCTTCGGGTCACCCTCGACTAAGGTCGCCAACTTTACTTACTTACTATTTAGATAGATAGATAGATTTATTCGGTTTAATGGCATACCAACCCTTTAGGTTTATTTGATACCAAATCCTATTTATACAAATAAGTATTATATGGCTTTTAAATAAAAAGTTTGTCGGTAACTCTATTTTTAAATGAGTTAGAGCTTATTTTTTTGCACACAGTTAAATGGTTTCAATTATGCCTGCTTATTGTTTGCCATTAGCCTAATGAGTAGAGTGTTCGCTAATGGTCCGAGAGACCGGGGTTCAATCCTAGGTTGGGTTATAGCAAAAACTCAAAAAATGGCACTTGATGCCGCCTTGCTTAATACTCAGCCTTATTAGGAAAGGATCAAGGGTAAAGTGGAGCAATCCAAGGAATGGAGTAGCATCCTCCTCTACACCTCGGTTTAGTAACTATTAAAGGGATCCTTCGGGTCACCCTCGACTAAGGTCGCCAACTTTACTTTTTGCTTAACTTATTGTTTGCCTGCAGTTCATTGGTTTCAAGTATTGCTATTGATCACAAATAATTCTATTTAATATTAATAATAATCCCTTGTAAAAGATTGAGTTGTTATATTTGATCTATAGACGGGATCCTAACAGGTATTACCAGTCCAGTTCAGAGTGAACCAGAGAGCAATGGTAATGAGGGGGTACTACACATTTCGTAACCTCTAAGAGTGGAGTTTCACCATCGCACGCAGTTTAATGTCATACTCAGGACAATGAATTGTTTCAAGTATTTTTATCTAACGCTAATAATTTAATCCAATATTAATTATTCCTTTGCACTCAGTTAAATGTTTTCATGCATTGCTATGTAATACTAATAATTCAGTCAAGCCTTAAATATTTGTTTGCGCACAATTAAATGGTTTCAAGTATAGAAAATTATTAAATATTTCTATTTGATCCATCGATGGGACTCCAACAGGTAATACCACTTGCAGTCAGAATGGATTTGGAAGTAATAGTAATAAAGGTGTAATCCACATTCCCCCAAACTCGACGACTGGAATCCCAAAATCTGGTGGTTGACCCAGGATGTTTGGTAGAAAGTCTTACCCTTAGGCAGTGGTACAGTCGGTGTATTCTACAGACCTAGCCAACATAGATAGATAGATAGATAGATAGATTTTTGGTTTCGATGTGGTTTGGTTTAATGGTGTATCAATCATTGTAGGTTATTTAATGTAAAATCCTTTTTTATACATACATATTAAATATTATTTCTAAGTACATTTGGTAGATAACATTTCTATATGAGTCAGAGCTCTTTTTTTACACTTATAATTAAATGATTTCACTTGTTTCTATATAATACGACTAATTCTATTTACTATAAGTCATTTGTTTGTACACAGATAAATGTTTTATAGTATTGATATTTAACACTTACAATTCAATTAAATATCAGTAATTTATCTATACACAGTTAAATGATGAAAGAGTTTTACTTCAAGCATTTAACTTTAGCATAAATCATTTGTTTGCACTCACTAAATGTTAAAGTAGACAGTTTGAATGTGAAACAGTTCTATTTGACCCATAGGTAGAACCCTATAAGGTGCTACTACTCTGGGCCAGAATGGACCAGGAATCGATGGCAATAAAGGGGTACTCCGTATTCCCCAAAGTATTACTTGATCCACGCCATTAGATTGTTTAGTATCATATACAAGACACTGGTTGGGGGTGGGAAGTCTTATCCCTCTGCAAAGATGCAGTTTGTGTATTCTACTGCCCCAGCCGACTTGGCCAGATAAAGAGATAGATATTAAAAAAGGCTTATTGCGAGCTATTCAACTTGGAATTTAATACGGTGAGCGTTTCTGGAGTAAAAAACAAATACCTTACTTTAGATACCTTCTTCTCAGCTTCTATAATGAAATGCTGATCAAAATCAAATAGCCTTTCCCGTGGTGTAATAATTATCGTCATAGGAAATGGACACAGCGACACGAGTTCGAATTCTGAGCGAGATGTAGTACTAATATCCTTGGGAAAGTTAGGAATCCAATTATTCTCTCTCTAGTTATGGGTAAATAGTAGGCCTGATTGGTTTCTTTGGCCTTGGTTAGGCAACCAGTTTCGGAGAAGGAAAACTATGAATTCAAACCTTTTAGAATCCGCTTAAAAATTGACCTTGTGTCCCATCCTGCTTGTGCAAAATGGTTGTTAAATATATACATTAAAATAATGAGTTTTTATAGATTATGACTATAGGTCTCTTATTTTGTCTTTTCTTTTCTTTTATTTTTCTTCTTACAAGGTAAAAAAATAATCTCGAATTCGTTTCTATTTTTCTTCTTCAGTGTGTATTTCATCGAGCCATCAGACGTAACGAATTCTTGACCTGGCGTCTGGAACCCTTAAAAAAGTCAAAAGTACAAGACCATCATTAAATGATTACTCTAATTGCAAGTGTTAAGATGTCTTTTGATATTTGTCAATTCCGGCTTACAACTAGACGTGGGATTTCTTTTGTAAAAACACTCCATGATGATAACGATGCTTCTATCTAAGAAAAACTGAAGGATTCAATAAGTACAGCATGGTTATTTCCATTACATCAAGGATCTGGAAAATCAAAATTGACACCCGGTGCGGACTCAGGCACCACAAAATTATCATTTAGTTGTAAATTGGACTGTGTTTTTAAAATTTTTGTTGTATCGCTCTAAAAAAACTCTCGCTACAATGTGACATCTTGTGAGTTAATAATACTATACCGAACCATTGGCCGAATGAGCTGAGTGTTCGCCAATGGTCTGCGAGATCAGGGTTCAACGCCAGGTCGAGTCATACCAAAGACTTTAAAAAATGGTGCTTGATGCTGCCTTGATTAACACTCAGCATTATAAGGTAAGGATAAAGAGGACCAACCCAGGGAATCGAGTAGCGCCCACCTCTGCACAACGGTGTAGTAGCTATTGAAAAGGGAGTCTTCTAGTCACCCTCGACAACGGTCGCCAACTTTACTTTTACTTATGATAATCAATATCTTTATATTATAGTCTTTCACGGCAGTTTCATATTTAGCACAGTCATTTGAATGATTTTTGTAATTGTGTTAACGAGAAATAGATATTTATTTAACAATAATACTAATATTAATATAGAGAAGAATAGCAAATATAGGTTAGGAGGAGGAGGCTGATAAGAAAGGGTTAATTACGTAATTTAATGCAACAAAATGGCACCAAAGAAGTACAAGACTAAATATGAGAACGGTGATCCATTGGGAACTAGGCAAGAGATTGAAACTTGACAATATTGCCGATTAGTAAATGCAAAAACCTGAATTCCTCCCAGAAAGTGAGGCGCATAACGTTACCTGAGTTTTTGAAATACAAACGGATCACCAAATCCCGCTCAAAAGATCTTACCTCATGTTAATTAACAAGAAGAAAAGAACTTGTCATCTAATGGATTTTGCCGTTGCAGCGGATCACAGACTGAAAAGGAAAGAAAACAAAAAGATACACAAATACTTGAACCTTGCTAGAGGACGAAAACAAGATACTGTGAAACACGAGGGTGACGATGATACCAGCTGTGGTTTATACGCTGGAAATGGTCTCCAAAGGTTTGAAAAAATGCCTTGAAGAAGTGAATATCGCAGGAAGAATCGAGACCCACCAGACCACAGCAAAGATTGGTTAGAATACTGAGAAACATGAGGAAACTTGCTGTCACTCAGACTCCAGTGAATGACCACCAGCCAACGCTGGTGTGAAATAATAATGATAATAATGATAATAATAATAATAATTACAGATAGAAAAACAACAAAAACTAGGAAAGAGAAATAGGAAGAAAAACCACTCTATGGAAAGTGCAAGAAACGAACAAGTGATATTTCACATAAAGAAAGGGAAATCTAAAGTCAGAAAGTGAATCTCTACTAATTTCAGTACAAAACAACGCCATAAGGACCAATTATGTTAAAGCAAAAATCTATTGGATACGAAAAAATAATAAGCGTTTGTTATATAGAAAAATATGAAATTGTTAATCACATTGTAAGTGAATGCAGCAAACTGACGCAAAAGGAGTACAAGACCAGACATAACTGGATGGGTTAGGAGGTTTATTGGAGTTGTGCAAAAAATTGAACTTTGACCCTACTGCAAAATGGTATAAGCAGAAACCAGAATCCGTCCAAGAAAATAAGACAGAAGAAAATCTCTGGAATTTTGCAATACAAACGGATCAGCTAATTCCGGCCAGAAAGCCAGACCTAATGCTAATTAACAAAAAAAATAAAAACTTACCGTCTAGTGGGGTTTTGCCGTTCCTGCTGACCATGCAGTAAAAACAGAAGAAAGTAAAAAGATTGACAAATATTTGGAGCTGATGCTAGTCGTCTTTTAATGGAGTTACTAATTCTGGTGTAATAATTTGATCATACGAACAAATGGTACGGGCACAACCCAGCATCTATCCTAGAAAATAACACACATAAACTCCAATGGGACTTTGACATACAGACGGATCACCTAATCTCGGCCAGTAGACCAGACCTTATAATAATCAACCACAAAAAAAAGAGAATATGCAAAAGTGTCGACTTTGCTGTTCCGGCTGTCCACAGAATAAAACTGAAAGAACGTGAAAAGAAGAATAAGTACCTCGACCTTGCTAGGGAATTGAAAAAACTATGGAACATGAAAGTGACAATTATACTAGTTGTGATTGGTGCTTTTGGTACAGTAACTAAAGGATTATTAAAGGGACTGGAGGACTTAGAAGTTTGCGGACGAGTGGAGACCATCCAAACTACAGCATTATTGAGAACGGCCAGAATACTGAGAAGAGTCCCAGACACTTGAGGAGACTTGCTGTCACTCAAACTCCAGTGAAAGACCATCAGCTAACGCTGATATGAAAAACTCTAATAATAATAATAATAATAATAATCCCTTGTAATTGTCATAAAGAAGCTGGAGAAGAACTGTGGGATGCAGAAATTAGAATTGAATCTGTTGAGTTTAGCAAGAATAGAAAAAGAGTCCAGGTGAACAAAGGAGACTTGTTGTCATTCAAACTTCAGTGAAAACCACCTGTAACTCGGGGTGTAAAAAAACCTCCAAGAAGTAAAATAAGGGTGCTTTTGATATTGTGCGCTATACAGAAAATAAAAATTCCAAGATCAGTAAAAAAAGTATATATATATATATATATATATATCAGCGTAACGAAATATTTTGTGATATATTGATAGAGGGATGCTGACGTACTATTAATAGCGTTGTTGTAAATCTTATTGTAAATTTTAATTCATTTACAAAAATTACAATTCAAAAAATGTTTAAAAAATGAATTAACTTTAATTAGAATATACTGTATTTGACGGCACATAAGTCACACTGGTATATAAGAGGCGCCCCAATTTCAGCTGGGCAAATAAAAAGAAAAAACAAAGTTCCTATATAAAACGTGATGAAATTTATATAATGAATATTATCAATGATAATACTTTAAATCGGCATAATAGCCTTTTAAATAATAACAATAGGTATATGAAAGTTACTCTAAAGTCTAAGCTAATAGGGGTTGCCGGGTAGCTAATTCTGGCCGACTATCGAAAATTTTTAACCAAAATATGGCATATACGACGCAAGGAAATTTTAAAAGATATTTTTAGTAAAAAAAAGTGGGCCTTATATGCCGTCAAATATGGTAAAGATCCAAATACATAATAATACAAAATCAAAAGAAAAGGATGCGCTAATTTGTGATTACAAATCTTATTCTAGATATTATACCTATTAATGACGTCATAAGTATGATACTTCTTATCCTATAATACTTTTTTTTCTATTCTTAGGACTATTGTCTTCATCTTTATTGTTATAGTTGTTTCTTGTCGAACTCGGTTGCCAACACAGAACTTCGAACCAAACCCTTTATTGAATCCATTGTGCTAATTCCGTTAACCATGACCGGGTACAAGTGTTAAGCTATTGTAATTATTGTGTACATGATAATAAAGATGAAGACAATTGCCCAAATAATCTAAATGATAAAAATTATCAAGCTTCATCTAAAAAATATAGACAAATAATGCGTATAGTAATTATTAATAAATATTATCAAATAATTATATATTATCATAAAATAATTATTCATAGTTAAAAGATATTACTACTAACTTTTTACCCTTTTCATAAAAATCAATGACAATATTTTTTAAATATTAAAAAAGGTTTATCTTTATTCAATTTTTTTTTTAAATATTTCTTATTTGTTTTTTTAGATATATACTTTTTTACAAATGCAAGTATTTGAAAATATCAAAAGATGCAGGTGTAAAACTATAAGTTCCTTTGTTACTGGATACGCATAATTAGGTGTAATAAAACATATGAGTGTAAGTGCAAGTGTAACTAGGTATATATATATATATATAGCCCAATCGTATAAGCATGTGGATGGGAGTATATTTGTATGAGTGTGTGGGTGACGTACGTGTTGAATGTATGTATGTATGTATGTATGTATATGGATAAGTGTCTATAACAATATCAAAAGAATAGTTAAATAAGTTACGGGGATTGGCAGATTTTGATAGATAATAGAATGAAAAGAAAAGGATTTCTCGCTGGGGAAGAAAAGCTTGGTTTTTTTTTATGTCGGTAACAAACTGAAGTTTTTGACGCTAGTACGGTCAGAGCTTAAGGATACCATTTGTTAAAGTTTCTGGGAGCTCCGTGCAAAAAGGGCAGTTTTTTCTGTGTCGGAGGTTATATATTCAAGGGAACAGTCAGAAGTTAAAAAAGGTTGAGTTGACCGCTAGCCATGCTTGACTCTTCCGAGAGCAGATAAAAATGACATGTATATTCTTGAGATCGATTGTCCCTTTTTTTACAGGAGCTGACACGTAGATTATATAGTTTCGACGAAAACCTGCGGTCGATTAATCTTTACTTTAAACAAAACATAATGTGGGATTGATATCATTTAGTAGATGACACTTGGCAGGCTGCAGATGATACAGCAATACAGTTCGCTCAGCATTTTCTTTTTAAGGAATACGACTGTACTATTGTATGGATTCACCACTTGCTCTCTTTTTTAACACTTGGAGAAAAGGCTAGATAGGATCTTCACAAGAATGCTGCGTGCTGTTTTGAACAAATTATGGAAGCAGCACCCCACAAAATAGCAGCCGTACAGTCACTTACCTCCTATCTCACAAATTATCCAAGACGTTGAGAACTACTGGTGAAATAAGGACGAACTCATTAGCAACGTTCTCTTATGGACTCCAACATATGGACACACCAGTAATGGCCGACCAGTAAGAACTTACTTACATCAGCACAGTATAGACACTGGATGCAGTCTAGAGGACCTGCCTGGAGTGATGGACGATTGGGATGGATGGCAAGAGAGAGTCAGGAAATTCACGACGATAATAATGGTAACTTTGTAAATACTAAATTTTGTATTTATCTAACCTGACACTATGTTAAAGTGGTGTACACTCGTTTTGAATTCAGAGTTTTTCCTTCTCCTAGATTAATTACCACACCATGGCAAAAGTATGCCGGCAGCCTTACTATATACCCATAGCTGGGTGTGTGAGGTTAAGATAAGATTAATTCCTGTCTTCCTGAGAGCATTATGGCGAAGTGAAACGTAAATAGCTTCTTGACAATTTGAACTCACCTCGTTGAGTCCATTTCATAAAACGATAACCGTTATGCCACTTGCGCCTTTCTGAATTTGAAAGTAAATATAACGGTCGATTCTACGCATTGTCTTCTTTCTATAAACTGAAACAATTATGATAAATAAAACTAATTTTAGCATATGCGTACATTCAAATATATTTTACTTTAAAAGTTTATTTATCAACATAGACAATTCCAATTTCCGAGCTAATTGACCGTTGTATCTTTTGTATGCACAGCTGTCATCATCTCAGATAAAAATATCATGACCCCCAAAATTGACAAACATAATTCTATTCACAATAATTCTGCAATTTTATTTATCACATTTAATATTAAAAAAATAACGGAAGCCACACACACACACACACACACACACACAATTATATATATATATATATATATATATATATATATATATATATATATATATATTATATATATATTTATTTATATATAAATGAAATAACAATATATTCAAAGGATGTATTCATTTATATATGGGTGATATATCACGTTAAATATTTTAGTATTTTAAACTAAAACTTAAGGGCTATATTGTTATGCAATGTTATCTAAAAAATCATTTTCAAAGGAAATATATATTTATATATAAATGAAATAACAATATATTCAAAGGATGTATATATACCACGTTAAATGATATACCACGTTAAATGTTTTAGTATTTTAAACTAAAACTTAAGGGCTATGTTGTTCTGCAATGGTATCTAAAAAATCATTTTCAAATGAAAAAATGAAAGGGAATAGTATCATAGGCTTGGTTTGAAGTCAAATCTCCCAAAAATCATGCATTGGTGGGGGGCATGTCCAAATGGCAAAAAAACATCGTGAAAAATAGCAAAATTGGGATATTTTGCTAAATTTGCTATGTCTCAACTCTAGAGAGTAGCTGGTCAATTGACTTGATTTTTTTATGGATATCTAAATGTTAGCAAAAACATTTGAGCGCCACAGATGAAGCTATTGTTCAATTTCCGATGGGTCTCAATTTGAGTATGAAGATGAAATCACAGAATATTGGTATTGAGAAGTGAAAAACTAGTGACTGTTTCAGTAGAATATAAGTTCTGCATCATTCTTTGAAATTTTTAATGCCTCTTTTCTATGAACACTTTGCACTTGGTTTGGTTTGGGGCACATTTCTATTTGAGGTTGAGTTTTAAAAGAAATATTTTTACGGAAAACCTTGATTTTTATTCAGTGAATAATATTCATGTGAATCAAAAGTTTTGCAATATTTTCGTAATATGAAACACTATTCGGCAACGCTGGGTGCTTTTGTCTATCAACCACACCGGATTGGGAGATGCCAAACTCGCTTGATACTCTCAGAGTTCTACATGACGAATTTATTTGGATGGGTTGATTGGTTGGTTGGTTGGTTGGAGTTTATGATATATCAATCTTTGTAGGTAATTTAATGCCAAATCCTCCTCATATATATATACATGGAATATATATGATTTGTTAGCGAAATAGTTTGTTGGTAAAATTATTTTTAAATTAGTCAGAGTTCATGTATTTGCACACAGTTGAATGGTTTCAAGTATTGCTATTTAACATTATCAATTCTATCTGTTAAGTAAACCTATCTATATTGACATTAATCAATTATTGCTATACAGTTAAATAGTTTCAAGTAATGATATTTAACATAAGTAAATTCTATCAAGTCTTCCAAATTTTATATTAATCAATTGTTTTTAAACAGTCAAATGGTTTCAAGTATTGCTATTTAACATAAATAATTATATCTATCAAGTATTCCTATCTAATTTGATATTAATCATATATTTCTACACAGCTAAATGGTTTCAGTATTGCTATTTAACACTAATTTATTCGGGTATTACTCATTTCTTTGTACACAGTTTACTGTTTTTAAATATTGTTATAGTACACTATCAATTTAACATCATTCATTTGTTTACACATATCTTAATGGTTTCAAGAATAGAAAATAATTGAATATTTCCATTTGACTCCTAGATGGGATCCTATCTCCGAGTGGGAGTAGAACTGGGATCAATGGCAATGAAGGAGTATTTCACATTACTTAAATCTCCAGGACCATTAAATGACTTTCATACTTTAGGGGCTATCTTACCCGTCTAGAAAGAGGCAGTCAGCGTATTCTATAGTCCCAGCCGAAAGAGCTGTCCATGACTTAGGGCATGGCCTCAGATTCATAGTTTTAGCCCAACGTATCCTTTTCTGATCGTCAAAGTTCTTGCAACCCGAGTGAAATTTCTCACACCATCTGGTTACTCTACTGTGCTTTTACCTTTCAGACAACGAAGTATATATTTTTTATTTCCACAGCCTCATGGCTCAGTTCAAACTCGTCAAGCATAAGTTCCTGAATTAGACTAATTTGCACGTTCATCTGTGCGGTTTTAAAATTGCACATGGAGTGAAGCTATTCACAGCATATCAGGGCACTAAATACCACAATACTCACAACCACAGCGAGTATCTACCACAGCTAGAACTGCTTCAGTTATGTGCTATTCCCACCACAAACTAGCACGTACCAAAATATCAATTAGACAGTGTGTTTTTCTTTTATAGTCTTTAACCACTATATCTGGTCTATTGCTCTTTATTTTCTACCAGTCTGGATGGTAAAGTCTCTGAATCTTGTCGCTTTTTTAGCTTCTCTTATTTGTTCTGGTTAGTGTTTATACCATTTTTCAACTTTCAGTATTCCGTATTATTTGCATGTTTTCCACTCATTTTAATATCTTATTTTATCATGTAGTCCACTGGGACAGCAAAATCTGCAAGATGACAACTCCCATTTTTCTTGGTAATAAACACTCGGTCAGGTTTTCTCGCCTGATTTAAGGGATCCGTTGATATTTCACAATCCAGAGAATTTTTGACTTTTCATCCTCTAGAACAGATTCTCGTTGGTGCATATCCCATTATTATTACTATTATTATCATTTGACTCATTTAAGAGTTTTTCATACCAGCGTAAGCTGATGGCTTTCCACTGGAGTTTGAGTGACAGCGAGTCTTTCCAAGTCTCCAGGACTCTTCTCAGTATGCTGACCGATCTCAGCAATGTTGTCGTTGGGATAGTCTCCACCCGTCCTCTTATTTCCAAGTCCTCCAGTCCCAGAACCAATCCTCTGGTGACTGTACTAAGCACGCCAATTACAACTGGTATCACCGTCACTTACTCCTTCCGAGATTTTCACACCAGCGTTAGCTGATGGTCTTTCACTGAAATCCGAATGACAACAAGTCTCCTCAAGTTTTTCTTCTTAGTATTGTGGTCGACCTTAACAATGCTGTAGTTTGGATTTTCTCGGCTCGTCCTTCGATTTCCAACTCTTTCAGCCCGCTCACCAAGCCATTGAGGATCGTTGCAAACGCAACATTTACAATTGGTACGACCGTCACCCTCATATTCCATAGATCATTATCATTATTATTATTATTATTATTATTATTATTATTATTATTGTAGTAATAATGTATTAATGTAATTAAAGTCATTTTAAACATCAACTCAAACAGATCCTGTTGATCCATGGATCGGACCTTAATAGTGACGGTGGTGGTGGTGGTGGTGGTGGTGGTGGTGGTGGTGAGACTTTTACCCATCTGCAAGGGATGTAGACAACACATTCTGCCGAGAATGAGGCCTAAAAATTGATTTCACTTTGTTTTGCTAAAATCTTGTAAAAGCAAAATGAAATATGCATTGATCCTTGCTGTCGAGATTTGCTTTATTGATTATAGTATGTATTTACCTCTGGCACGAGCATGATACGGCACAAGATCATTTATTGATCATAGTATTTATTGTGGGTGATTATCAATAATAATTGCAATAATTTATTATTGTTAAGAGTGCCATAACGATTATTACGAAAATTAAGTCGATAAGGACTAACTTAAAAGCTGTCTTTGACGTCTATTAAGCTCACTGTCGATTCTTATCCATTAATATCCTAAATAATTGCGAATAAATACACTAATAAGCGAAAGTATTCTATACTTAGCTTTTGATAGTTTTCTACCTTGACAAAATATACGGATCAGGGTCAGCGTGATCCCAGGACTTCACCTCTCTGGCATGGTCCACGTATTTGTCTATCTTTTCACTTTCTTTATGTTCGTTCGGTGGTCCGCTAGAACAGCAAGTGTACTAGATGACAAGTTCTTTTCTTTTTGAAAATTTATATTTACCAACCCCTCCGCTCAGGTAGGATATGACACAAGGTCAATTTTTAAGCGGAGTTTAACAGGGTTGAATTTAGAGTTTTCCTTCTCCTAGACTAGTTACCTCACCAAGGCTGAAGAACCTAGTCTGCCCTACTATTTACCCATAGCTGGAGGGAGAATAATTGGATTCATACATTTCCCAAGGGTATTAGTGCTATATGAAATGCAATCAGTCTTGTCCAAGATTTGAACTCGTGTTGCCGTGTCCATTTCCTACGACGATAACCATTACACCACGGGCACCTATTTTTTGAAAATTAACACTTGGTATTCGTTTCTGAATTGGGTGATCCGTTTGTATCTCAAAATTCCAGAGAATTCTATGCGTCTCATTTTCTAGGGCAGATTCTGGTTTATGCAAATACCATTTGGTATTATGGGCACATTTTAATATTTTATACAATTTCCACTAGATCACCTTTCCCACCAAGATATAGTTTCTCTTTTTAGGTTCCTTCAGATTATTCTATTTTTCTGATTTGTCGTTTGATACAATCCTTTTCCATTTCTTTTACCTAAAACCTAAAGTAAAGAAACTTCTTGAGAAGTTATTGAAAATATCAGAATGATATATTTTTCCAAGTACTCAACAGCCCGATCTTCTATATTCTGGACAGAGATGGGTTTCCGGATATTTTTAAAGTAGAGTATCACTATTCTTTTTATCATTTTTTGGAATCGTGGTTGTGTTTAAATACCTTATTTTTTGTCATTTCTATTTCCAGGTTCTTTTATTTTGAAAGTTTATCAAATTTCTTTGTTGAGATGCTTCTATCAGACAGGAAGTCAAAGTACCATTTATTTTCTGCATTTTTTAAAATATATTTTAAAATTATACTTGGCTTATGAAGAGCGATCAGTATGTACGAAGTCCAAGAGAAGAAGAATTTCTTAACCTTCTCGTTCCAGTTGTAGTTTTTATTGATAGTTTCTTGAAAATACACGTACTCAAGCTGAATCTGTTGCATAGTGTGGAACAGGCAGTAAAATGCATTGGTCACTTCCGGAACTCAGATAAAACAAAGTTCATATGTTTAAACCAAGATAGTGCCATCTTTTCATTAAATAGCAAGCCTTTGGACAAGCTCATACACCTCAGTAACTATATGTCAGCTTTTGGAAATGATGTCAATATATGCATAGGTAAACATGAACTGCTATTGACAGATTAACGACCATATGGAAATCTGATCTCTCTGATAAAATAAAATGTGAATTCTTTCAAACTGTTGTTATGTCAGTATTACTAAATGGTTGCATTTTTTGGACTCTAAAAAAATCTAGATGTGAAATATTGTAGGATACTGAGTGCTGTTTTGAACAAATCTGGAAAACAGTACTCTATAAAACAGTAGTTGTATGACCACTTACCTCCCATCAAACAAAACATCTGAATAAGATGAGCAAAACATGCTGGACAATACTGGTGAAGTAAGGACGAACTCGTTCGCCGCATTCTCCTATGAACGCCTACATATAGGCATACCAGCGTTTGTGAACCACGAAATACATTCACCAGCTCTGTACAGATACTGGTTGCCTCTGTGAGGACTTGCCAGGAGTGATAACCGATAGGGACGGATAGATAGAGAGATACAAAGGAATCCTTACTGTGAACAAGCCTTTATTATTATTATTATTTGTTAGTTGGCGATTGACACCGGTCGTATTTTTTGGACGTTTGCTGGAGATCAAATGGCAGCAAATCTTCTAAAATCCTTATAACTATCTCCAACATTCTTGCTTGTTTTAGTATTGCTGTCGTCTTGATGGACTGAGTTCTTCTTCAGATTTCAAATTCTTCCAGCCTCTTTGGAACTCCCCCAAATGCAGCCATAATGTCATTTTCGTAATCCAGAATTTCTTCAAATCTCTGGCAAGATCTAGATATTTTTCTACCTTTTCACATTCTCTCAATTTTCTTCTGTGGTCTGCTAGGACAGCAACATCTATCTGAAAATATTACTTTTTAAGATGACGACATCTGGCCTTCTAGTCTGGGTGGAAATGGAAATGACTGGTTGTGGGCGTTCAGGTGAGAGTTTTTAGGCGTCTATTGATCTAGTGTGAGTTTATTTGGTGACGGATGCGAGGAAAAAATCTTTTGATTTTTTTAATGACTATATTATTTTATTAATAAAAAAAATGGCCCTCAATATAATTCAACAAAGTAAAAGTAAAAGATAAATGTCAACTTAAGTTTTTAATTCGAAATTAACCATTGAATTTCTTTGTTCCATTTTGGTACTCTACATTTTCTTTTTTTATTCAGACGTAACATTCGGTTTAGAGAACGAGAGAATTTTTCTAATATAAATACGAGGGTCATTCTATAAATCAGGGAAACTCGATACTAAATCCTTCATATATATATATATATATGTGTGTGTGTGTGTGTGTGTGTGTGTGTGTGTGACTTGTAAGCGAATAGTTTGTAGACAATTTTATTTTTAAAAGAGATAGAGCTCATTTCGTTGCCTATTGACCCTTAACCTAGCCTTCAATCAGAGATTTCTCTGAACAGGTTACACCTGTGTAAATAAGCGTGATTGATAAAAGCCGTGAGCCTTATGAAAAGACATATGCAGAAACCCCCGTGAAATTCCGAGCCAGTTAGAGTCAGTACGAGTCGTGCGTGAGTCCCAGCTTGCAGTCGCTAAGAGTGCCGGTTGGGGCAGCGGCCCTCATTGGCTCCCAGTAGCCTCCGATTGAGTACCCCTCGGCGTAGAAGCCGAAGAAGTCCCAAGTGTGGTCTTGAAGATGACACACCGTGGTATGGTCAAGAGAAGAAGAAGATGAAGTTATGGGTCAATATAACAATATGTCTTTGTCTCCCTCCGTCTGTCTGTTTCTCTCTCTCTCTCTCTCTCTCTCTCTCTCTCTCACACACACACACACACACACCACAAAAGCTTCAACACCTTTCGAGAATGAAGTGTGAGAGTTATATTTTTATAAAGAAGTGTTATGGTCATTCTTCCTCCATGTATATTTACTCATTGTGGCTATATAACAATTTGTTTGCACACAGTTTGACGATTTCAAGCATTACAATCTAACTCTAATAATTTTTCAAGTATAGTAAATGATTGAATAGTTCTATTTGACCAAGAGATGGGACCCTAAAACTAGGAATGTAATGTCAATAAAATGGGTAATATACATAATTTGTAAGTGAATAGTTTGTAGATAATAATTTTAAACAAGCCAAACCTTATTTCTTTGCAAAGGGTTAAATGGTTTCAAGTATTACAAACATTAATTGTTCTATTTGCACACTGTTAGATGGTTTCCAATATTTCTATCAAATACTTATAATTCATTTTAATATTATTCATGTGTTTGCTCAGTTAAATGGTTTAAGGTGTAGTGTAGCACTATGTGGGTGGGGTGCCAAAGCAGACGATTCAATTGTCTGTTTTGGCGCGAAACCAGACAAAGGATTCTTGGACATGAAATCTCGCCGTATCCGGAAGTGGGAAGGGGACGCGAGAGAGGCAGTTGACGGGGGACCCGGACGAGGGCAGTTGACGACGCGACCCAACAGAGAGGCAGTTGGCGTTGGACAGCAGAGAGGCGAGCAGCAGAGAGTTGGCGTGGAACCACGGACAGGGGCAGTCAACACCGGACACCGGAGCAGAGAGGCGAGGCAGCATGGGATAGGGTCCAGCGACAGTGAGTCAAGATGAGTCTTATTCCAGTAGCTTTGTGGAATTTTCGCTAGTAACCCACGCTAGCGTTAGTCCATATATGCTATCAGGAATGCAAAGTGTTGCATACCTTCCTCTGCTCTTGGTTAACCCCAAGCTTTGTTCGTGTTTGTTCGTTTGTCCTTCTATTTTCTCCGTTCCTTCGATCGTATTCTTGTGTAGGTAAAGAAATGTGCGTTACCCCCTCGAACCACTAGTTGATCACCGGCCGGCGTAAGAAGTGACATGGTTAGAAGAAAGTTAACGTGTGTGGGGGCGAGAGGGTGTAACGTTTACAGTAGTAAATAATTAAACCGTTCCATTTGACACATTGATGACACCCTGACAGGTACTACCACCCCGGGTCAGAGTATACTTAGGAATAATGACAATATAGGAGGCACTCCACATTCTCTGAATCTCCAGGAGTGGAATCTCAACATCTCATGGTTAGGAGTCATTTAGAGAACATTCATTGTTGAGGGTCTTCGAGAGACAGCAAGTCTCCTCAGATCTCTAGAAACTCTTTTGAGGACTCTGACCGATCTCAATAATGCTCAGATTTCCAATTCTTCTAGTCTTTCTTTCAAGTTTTTTGAGACCGCTCCAAGCACGCCATTTACAACTGGCATCACCGTCATTCTCATGTTCGGCAGCTTTTAACGTTATATCTTGTATTCTGAGTTGGATTACGTGATTCGTTTATATCTCAAAATCCCAGAGAATTTTACGCGTCTTATTCTCCCGGAGGGATTTTGGATTGTACATATACCACATTTTGTAGTATGGCCAAAATTCAATCTCATGTATAATTACCTATGGATTAACCTTTCCCAACCAACTGTACCTTGTCTTATACATTTTTGCGCTAGTTTGCTGCATTCACTCATTATGTGATTAATAGTTTCACCTTTATCTCCGCCAAACATACTCTTGCTATTCTGTTGCATATTGTTGATTTTTGATTCAACATAAATGGTCCCTTTTGGCGTTGTTTTGTGCTGCTATGAAAAGAGATACAGCTACTCTTTTGAGATTTCCCTTTCATAGACATGTCCACGTCTTCTCGTGTGAAATCTCGACAGTTTGTCGCTTGAAATATCCATAAAGGTTTTGTTTTCTTCTTATTTCTGTTTCTTAGTTTGTTTGTTTATTGGTGGGGGGGGCTCTGTCAGTATTCATGTTGCCAATCTCGTTATTGACTGCTGGAACTAATCTGCCTTTGCTCTTTTTAATGTCATCCTCGCGTCCTTGTACTCATACCCCTACGCAATCCTCAATACTGGCGAGTCCTCTTCCTAAGTTTTTTTTCTGGACATATATATATCATCTCTCGGGTTATTATTATTATTATTATTAAGATAGATAGATAGATTGTAAATAAAATCTATAAAAAAAACAATAAAATATGACGTACACTCTTTTTATCGTACTGCGTTTACAATCAAAGATTGTGCGACGAGAGTTTTAAATTATTTCTTTAAATTATATGTACTTGATCAGAATACATGAACCATATAACTGTGTACAAATTATTTGTAATAGTTAAGAACACTTAAAAATTTATTACTGTATGCAAGCAAAGAATTATTATTACATCGAAATAGTTACTTGAAACCATATAACTGTTTGAATTGGAATACTTAAAATCATATAACTGGAAGAAAATTATTTCTATTAGATAGGAATACATGATATCATATAACTGTATGCAGGAGGTGCCGATGGTGTAATGGTTATCGTCGTAGGAAATGGACATGGCGACATGAGTTCAAATCTTGGACAAGACTGATTGCATTTCATATAGCACTAATACCCTTGGGAAAGGTATGAACCCCCTTATTCTCCTTCCAGCTATGGGTAAATAGTAGGGTAGACTAGGTTCTTCAGCCTTGGTGAGGCAACTAGTCTAGGAGAAGGAAAACTCTGAATTCAAACCTGTTAAACTCCACTTAAAAAATTGACCTCGTGTCATATCCTGCCCGAGCGGAGGGGTCGGTAAATATGTATAACTGTATGCAATAACTTCTTTTATTATAATAAATCATTCGTCAGAAGAGCGAACGGAGAAATTTCTTTCCTAACCCCAACCCTTGTTTCCAACGTTTAGAGCTGATTTTTTTACTTGGCCCCTGGTAATCTTAAATGAGAGTCTGGAATTGTAACGGTTATCGTCGTAGGACGTGGACTCAGGCCCCAATGTTTAAATCCTTTTCAAAGTTGTTTGCATTTTATATATCACTGATACCCCTGGGAAAGGTATGAATGCAATTATTACCGCTCCAGCTGTAGATAAATAGTAAGATAGACTGCGCTCTTTAATCTTGGTATAATAACCAATCTAAGAGAATGAAAGCACTGAGTTTAAACGACTTGAAGACTTGGAGAGGGATGGGCTCCACAAGGTGATTCCTGCTCAAGACACACTTCCCGAGTAATGCCCCGACTACCAAAGTACCTTATCAGACAGAGACAGATCTGCACTGAATTTCGATGTCAGCTTCGCATAGTCTAATATCAAAGGTAGGGATCTTGTGAGTTTTTATGAGAATGAATAAATACATATATAGTAAAAAAATTCAATGGGATGAAATTTTTGTATTAAGGAATTTGGAGGGAATAACATTTGTTATGAAGTGAGTGACACTAAACCAAAGTTTAGTATTTAACTGGGTAATGTTTTTAGGGCGCTTTAGTGTGCAATATTAAACGGCAAATTCAAATGGTAAGTTAAAACAGTAAGTTCTGCAGCTTTCTAGTTCGGATACTGATTCAAAAAGATAACACAGAGAATAAAGTTTTTTTAAATGGGAATTATTATACAGAAGAAACGAGAAAGAAAGGGATAGAAAAGATAAAGTTTTGCAAATTTTAGTGCAATTTGCTGAAACTTATCCGAGAGAGTTTCCGAGAAACAAAGTTGTTTGAATTCGAGTATTTTTCTTCTTTTTTTTTTTTCTTTATTTTGTAGAAATGTTTCAGAGTTCATTTAATTGCGAATTTTCTTTAAAGTTCATTTTAGCAGAATTCTTGCTTAAAGTTTCTTTCAGTCGTTTAACTTGGTAGAATTTGAGTAGTTGACTTTCATTTAAATTTACTTTTATTTCTTATTAAGCTCCGTTCAAGAAGCGAGTGACGAAACCCATCTGCTAGCTTAAGGTTTTTGTGCCTTCAGTTCGGTCACCGAATTCATACTGAAGGTTCAATAGTAGTTCTCGACAAAAAGAGGAAGTCGCTTTTTAGTGCCACACTGTCTGGGGTTACTTCTCCCTTTTCCACTCAAGCAAAATCAAGTGCTCCACGAAGCTGGTTAAATCTTTTGCTTAGAAATAAATTTTCATAATAGGGTATTCTATTTTAGCGTGATTGTGGTACACACAGACACACAAGAGACTCACGAACCATAATAGATTTAACATAACTACCGAATTTTATTATTGTTCATACGAACAAAAATATCTTCAATTATGTCATTTTTAATGTAATAAAATATTATACAGAATTAAAAACGAAACCAGATAAGACCTCATATAAAAAGGGATTCTCGATTTGATTTAATTTTAATTGATTTCTATATAAAATTATACATACGATTGATTTTAATATGATCGAAAATAAAACAATTTTATAAATCAATAACAAATCATTGTTTATTAAACGCATTTTTTTAAACAGGAATGCAAATTATCCATTCTATGTAAACCTTTGTCTAGTCATGATATATAATACACATGGCAATACTACGGGCTTGAACTTCTCCCGGTTTTCCAGGTCCGTCTGGAATTCATACCGCATGGGTGGAGTTAATGACAAGCATAGATTTACATTGCGTTTGACCTTCGGGTCTCGGGAATATACAGCCAGCAAGGTCACCTGGCATACGTGCCGGAAGACTTTGCAAAAGTTAGCATAGTTCATATTGCACCTAGTGACCAGCATTGACCAGCAGCGCACGAGTCTCGGTTCGTTCCCGACTCCCCACTCTCCTAAATTCCCGCTATAAAAAAGGCTTTTCGACGAATCCTGCCGGGTTAGAGGTACAGATAAATATCCCCTCTCTCGGTTTTCCGGGAACTGCCTGGCATTCGTGCCGGGTGTTAATTTACTAAGCTTTTTGCTTAGATGTAGCACAAGGCCGCATGAATGGGGCACCCAATGAGAATCGAACTCACTCGTGTAGGTTTGCTAGTCTACCTTGTTAACCATTACACCACCCGAGGTGCCGTGGCATTCGTGCCGGGTGGGTAGAATCAATGACCCACTAGCAATAACCCACTAGTGCCTGACCTTCGGACCTGGGGATCCTATGACCAGCAACACATGGGTCTCGGCTTACTCTTCCCTAATCCCCATTTTAAAAAAGACCCCATGTTAAATCCTACCTGGTAGGATGTACGGATAGATATCAATGCCACTGGCTTCCCCTTGCCAAGGTTTTCCGGGGTGCGCCTGGCATTCAGGCTGGGTAGCTGGAATTAAAGACAAACATTGATTCATTTAGCACTAGACACCCCCCCCGGTCTAGTGAATCTATGACCAGCAAGGTCACATGGCTTACGCGCCGGGAGACTTTACAATGACTAGCATAGTTCTTATTGCACCAAGTGATCCTATGAACATCAGCACACGAGTCTCAGATCATATGTGAATTCCCTCTCCCTTAAATCCCCAATATAAAAAAGACTTTGTGTCAAATCCTTCTTGGAGGATGGCACGGATAAATACCCAATACCATGCGCTCACTCCAACACCTCGGTTTTTCGGGGGCTACTTGATGTTCGAGTCAGTTGGGTGTTATTTTGACTGATTGTCTGGTCCCCCAGCAATACCTGCCTGGCAGCGTTGCGTTAATCACTGAGGTACCCCAAAATAGGGATTGTCGACATGATTTAATATTTTTTGAAACGGCCACGCATGAGTTTCAATATGTGTGTACACCCCCCCCCACTATAAAATGATTTGATGAGAAGTAAGATAGACATCATTCTACGGTTACGCCCCACCTCTTGGTTTTCCGGGGGGCAATTGGTGTTAATGACAGGTGAGTGACTCTCAAGCACTACTTGCATGGCATACCTGAGTTTATCTCTTACTACCTGAGAAGCCCCAAAATAAAGAATACCGAGGAGATCAAGGATTTTTTTGGCCACGGCTACGCAGCAGTCTTGATTCGTACGTTGCCCCCAACAACGATATCATTTCAAATTGAACCATGTAGGGTGGTTGAAAAGATATTACATTAAAAGCATGGCGTCTTTTAAGGTAAATCATGTAGACTTTATAAATAAGATGCTAATAACGATTATTCAATAATCATTAAGGATATACGGTAAAATATAAGGGAATTGTGACCTCAGTGGTGACGTAGCTTTGGTTACAGACTGACACATGATCTTCATTATAATGATATATATATATATATATATATATATATATATATTTCCCGTTTTAAATATTAAATGCGGTCTTCAATTTGATTCTCTATTATATCGATTCCTTTAGTCGAGATTCTCTAATTACAAGCTGATTTCCTCCCTTTTTTTTTGTTTCATAAAATAACCCAGTCAATCATAAATGTAACGGCTTCAGATATATTTTTCTTGTTTTTGTTGTTGTTGTTTTGTTTTCTTTTCTTTTTTGTTTGTTTTTTACATTCTGATTTACGGGAATTTTACTATTTAAAATGTCAGTACTTAAAAAAAAATTCATTGAAGTATTTTTTTCTAATCGACGTTATTTTATTTAATTATTTTCATATTTATTCTATTTATTTAGATTATTTAATTATTGTTCCGTCATCACCTTTTATTCGAGGCTATTTCCATTTTTTTATCTCTTATTTTATTTTTTGACTGCAGCTGTTTCTTTCCCGCGCTTTTATCGTCAACCTCGTTTTCATCTTGATTAGCATTGCCAATGTTTTTGTTCTTGTTCAAAACATTATTCATAATACGATCATTAGGAATCATTGTAATTTTCGCAAAATTTAGGTATTACTAGACCACCCACCTGTTAGGTTCCCGTTCTAAAAAACACTCCTTGATTATACTGATGATTCTTTTTTGGAAGAAGCGAAGTCATCTCCATTAGATCGGGAATTTAGATAATTAAAAACGGCGTTCAACGCAAATACAGACATTATAAAATTATTATTCAGTGGCAAAATGGATTGGAAATTGCGTTATTCTCAAAATTTGAACTTCGTAAGTGTATTGCTCGTCTTGATGTGACGTTTCTGCTGGGTTACTGCGTACTGTGTTCATTATTTACGTAGATTTTATAAAAAAAATATCATTATTCTATCAGTTTAAGAGTATTCTCATACCTTGTTCGTTTGTACTCGCGGTTAAAAATCTATTATTGTATATTAGTACCAAGGGAATTTTGCAGGTAAAGTTAGATTATAAATTATTTCTTTGAAAGAATATCTACATTTACCTCAATGCCAGGTCGAATCATACTAAAGACTCAAAAAATGGTACTTGATGTCTCCTTGCTTAACACTCAGCAATATATGGTAGGTATCAAGGGTAAATCCAGGGAAATGAGTGGCACCCTCTCCAACACCTTGGTAGAGTAGCTATCGTAAAAGGAGCCTTCGAGTCACCCTCAACTCAGGTCGCCAACTTCACTTACTTACTGCATCAATCAAAATTTATTCAAAATGATTGGTTGGTTGGTTGGTTGGTTATACGGCATATCATCCCTTCTTGGGTTATTTAATGGTTTGGTTTCTTTATGTAATAGAATATCAACCTTCATGAGTAACTTAATGCCGAAGCCATCCTTGTAAAAAGTGAGTGGTAGTACGGAGGAAATAAGGTCTCATATCTTTCAAAAACCTATTAGTCAAAAAGCGAACGTAATCACGCGACTGGAAGATTATTGAATACTGAAGTTAGCTTTTTTCCTGCAAGCTCTTCAAAATATCAGATATTTAATATATAGGAATAAACAGGATTTGGCATTGAATAACCTACAAGGGATAATATGCTATAAAACCCAGCCAGCCAACCAACCAACCAAACAATCAATCAATTAGCTTGTGTCGTATTTGGTTTTTCTTAGTGAATATCTCCAAATCTTCGACTGAGCATAAACTCAGCAAACAACTACTTAAGGAGAAGTCCCCGTGGTGTAATTATTAAAAGTAGTGGAGTGAGACTCGCTGATGATCAGCCATCCTTCTTGCAGGTCACTTCTGCTGCCTGCTCTTGGCCAGTATATTTGCCAGAAGCGCTATGTCATCAGCGTTGTCTGCGTCATAGAGAGGTCAAATAAGTAGCATTTCCAAATTCGTATATGATGGAATCTGGGTTCATGTTCATTATTTACTGAGCAAACAGAGAAAGACAATGAACATTGAACTTGGAAAGAGAATCCTAGTGGCTAACATGCTGATCTGAAACATCCTAGACGTACGTGGTGATTTGCGACTCAAACTAATTAACCTGCAACCTGATATTCGAGATTTCAATGCCTGCCAAACCCATACTCCCTTTTAAAAAATAAATCATGAATTAAAATTGAGTTTGCATTTAAAACTTCTTGATTCTTTTCTCATGTAAATTATATTAAACATAACTTCATTAGTTATGTTTTACAGTTTAATATTCAATTAATTTATTTAGAGTAAATGTGAATTGAATTTGTTTACGAGGAGTACATCAAGTAAAATGTTTGTTAAGCCCTGTTTTACAGTAAACCTTGTCAGCCAAGTGTCTCGACTTTGTCTAGACGAGTAGACATAAATACTTTTTCATTTATGTCGGTCATCTGTGCAACGTTATCATTTCCATTTTAAAAATAAAATAAATTCAAAGCTGCAGGTCTTGATACTTTTTGATTACACTTCATATCATATTAACCTTGAAACAAAATCCCTTTTGATATATGGTTATTGTGCTATATAGGAGGAACTTTTGATTTGGTTTCTTTTATATAATGGCATATCAACTTTCGTACGAGAACATCATCACTAGTGGCCGTCGCACCTCACGAGACATTCTGCAAATGTACGATAACTGGCATTTAGTTTATATTATCCAACGACTATTTATTGATTGATCACTTGATTAATTTTAACGGAACATTATTTTATGCTAGAGGTTAGAGAACTGTCTTCATATTTATATTTTTGTCTAGTTTTTTTTAAGAGTTGTTTTTTTTTTGCACACAGTCTAACCGAGAACGAAAATCTTTTACCCAGATCTATTTGAGCCATAGGCAGGATCCTACCAGGTATCACTACTCAAGGTCAGTATGGACTAGGGAGTTACGGCAATGAAGTGTTACTCTACAATCTGCAAATCTCCTGAACTGGAGCCTCACAATCAGAGGCAGTTTATTGACATACACAGAATACTCGTTTCGCTTAGGGGAAGGATCTTACACCACTACAGACAATATAAGCGTATTTAAGGCTCCACCGATATCCTGTCAAAAAGAGATTTGTATATGTAGACTTCTCAATAAGGAAGTTTCATGCCTTTCTCAATGGTATTAATCCGAAAGTGAACGTAATAGCGCAACTGGAGTTCGAACTTGCTTTAGACCACTCAGCTTTTATTCCTCCAGACAAAATTTTATCCCACCAGGTGTCTATGTGGACCACCTTGAGAAATCCCGCAGGAGAAAGGAGAGAACAATTTTAATTGAAGGAGAATTTGCACATTCCCCTTCCTCCTGGACCAGGAGCCGGCGTTCTGACCCTGGAAAAAACATCTAAACCAAGCATAGGGAACCACTTTCGAGAAGTGGTCTGCATGAAACATGACTGATCATTAGAGAGGTCGTCCTTTAAAAAAACTTCGAGATAATTTTACGTTGATGGTACTACAATCATTTCACTATAGAAGACTTTATAAGAAAGAATTTACCTCAGAAATAAGGAAAAGTTGATTTTTTTCTCTCTTAGTGATATTTTCGATAAAAGAAAACATTGAAGTCTTAGGTGAGCCATTTAGAAAGCACCACGTGACGTATCAGACCCGGAGGACGGAATATGCTCATGACTGATCTAAATGCTGATATTCAAGATGATTAAACTCTCTCCGCTGGAAATACTGCCGCCGTAGAATATCCTTTTATCATTTCTCGCTACGATTGCCTTATGAAACTCAATCAGCTACGGCTGTGGAATAAGTCGTCTGCATCTCAGCAGATTTTTACAAATCATAAATATTTAATATATATGAATAAATAACCAACAAGGGTTTATATGCCGTAAAAACCAACCAACCAATCAGTGTGTGTCGTATTTGGCTTTTCTTTGTGAATTTCTCCAAGCAAATAACTATATAATGGGGTGTCCCCGTGGCGCAATTATTAGAGTAGTGGATTGTGAAATTGTAGTAAACAAGTTCGAACTTCAGTTGCGCTATTACGTTCACTTTCGGACAAATACCACAGAGAAAGGTAAGAAACTCCCTTATCCTTTCACCTATGGATTAAATTGTACCAATACTCGTCCTCTACAAGGATGGCTTTGGCATTAAATAACCCACGAAGGTTAATATGCCATTTAACAAAGAAACCAGAAATATCTATCTACGAGATGAACCTGTTTGCAGTGGGTCTTTAATAGGCGTCATTTTATTGATGCCAATCCTCAAAGAACTTTTTACTCAATTTCTTCCTTTTCCAAAAGGCATTACTCAAGTTCTTTGATTTTGGAGATCATAAATCCTATTACCTTTATCTAATTGAATATGTGTCTTTTTTTTTTTTTTTGTGAGAATATTGTTTTTTCTTCATTTTGGGGGACGTGGTGGGAGGAAATTAGAATTATTAAGATTTGTTACTTTGTCCAAATGATGGTTAACGATTTTCTCCTCCTCTTCTTCTTCTCGTTCTCCTCCTTTTTTTATTGCTTTTCAATCTTTCATTTTTTGTCCTTTTTTATTTCATTATTTCTTTTTTATATTTCTTCTTTTTTTCTATATTCACCTTTTTTGATATTTTCTCTTTCTCTATTTTTTACTCTTCTTCTTCTTCTTCTTCTTCTTTAAGATAGAGAGGTTTATTTTATCTTTTTCCCCTATTTCAACTTCATTTCTTTCTTCTTCTCCATCATCATGTTCTTGCAAACCATTTTTCTTCCCTTGTCTGTTCTGACACCTTCTTCTTCTTCTTCTTCTTCTTCTTCTTCTTCTTCTTCTTCTTCTTCTTCTTCTTCTTCTTCTTCTTCTTTCATGTTATAATTTAAGAGCCATTATTTTTTGGTTAGCATTTCTTTCAATGGTTTCCCAGACAAGTCATATTGGTAGGAAGTCCCGAGAAATGGCTACATCTTCTTTAACTAAATATTTGTTGACCTTCCTTCAACCCAGCACACTAGTCTAATATCAAAAGGGATTGTGTTTTTAGGTTAACGTTATACGAAGTGTGATCAACAAGTACCGAGACTTAAGGTTTTGAATTTATTTTGATTTTAAAATCGAAATGAAGACGGGTGCTTCGATTTCAAATATATTATAAAGTGATTATTTATAAAAATTCAGACTTCGTCTGGAAGACTCAGTGCCAATTTAAAAAACAACAATGAAACCAGTCTCGATACTTTCTGATCAAAATTTTGTTAACAAAACAGAGGATCTTTGTTGTTTAAGAAATAGCTAGTGACTTTTAAGTGATTAATATATTTATTCTCTTATTTGTGTATTTAGGGTCTTCGACATAATTTGAAAACACATTATTGGTCCGTAGTTGCTTAGGATCGTTTATTTTGGGAGTCTTCCTGGATCAGAGTATTTTTTCTTTTTCTAATTCTTTTGGGAGTCTGATAGTCATTTATGTAGTAGCTGAGCTAATCTGTGGAGGATAGATATGAATCTTTTGAACCAGAATCGATGTACCCCATCATGCTCTGGTACATTACAACTTGAATATTATTTGTTGTGAATCTACGTCTATTTCAGCCTTTGGGCCTTCTTCAATTATTTGTAATTCATTTTCATGTCATCTAACAGCTTCTCTGTTTTATTGTGGCTCTTCTCATAGTTTGCTCCAGAAATATTTTGCTTCCGGTTACCCAAATTTTGCCATCCTTTTCCATTGACATTTGAATTTTTTTTTCGTTATTTTAGAATGTCTCATTTCGCTTTTATTGTTGGATCTTGTTCTTCAGAGTCTTCATTCCTTCGACACTATTTTTTTATTTATTTCGTCCCGTCTTCTCAGCTGCTGCTATTTTTCTCAATTGATTCACTCCATTGTGTCGTTATAGTCTTTCCTTTCCTTAGTACTTTTTCAAATCCTTTTTTTCTTCTATTCTCATTTCCCGTCTAGCCTTTGTTTTTCTTTTCCCATTTGGGCTCTATTAAGGGATACCAAATTTGTCATTGACTAACTTTGCTCCTGGGAAAAATTAGATGGTTCAGTTCTGTGATGTAGTTCACTGAGGTATTTTTAATTGCTTATTCACATTTTTTATTTTTTATTTACCTTTTTTCAGTATTGATTCCTCAATAATTGTAATTCTTATTTCTCTTCAATCATGATTTTCTTTATCATCTCTACGGTGGTATTTTCCGCTTGTTAAAGATTTTGTAGCAGTGTGGCTGTTTTCTTTTCTTTTTCTCCTTTTTCATTTTCTGCGTCGATAATTATTATTATTATTATTATTATTATTATTATTATTATTATTATTATTATTATTATTATTTTACATATATAATGTGTTTATCTGTCCCTTTCTTGATCATACTTTGGGATCCCACAATTACTAGCACGATGGTAGTTTTAAGAGATCACATTTTCTTAATTTCTATTTTCAGGTCTTCGTTTTGTTAAATTTTATTTTACTAGAAGAAGAAGAACAAGAAGATGAGGATACCTGGCAGTCCCAGCCTATATGAAATGCTAAAAGTTTGCACTTTGGAGAACTGCACTGCACTTGAAGAAAACTGTCTATGCGACTAAATATTGAATTGCGACATGCCACGTAAGTT
This sequence comes from Sepioteuthis lessoniana, assembly GCA_963585895.1. NCBI lineage: Eukaryota > Metazoa > Mollusca > Cephalopoda > Myopsida > Loliginidae > Sepioteuthis > Sepioteuthis lessoniana. Next base: position 64,617,881 of record OY757918.1, on the reverse strand, counting down.
ACGTGGGTGGCGAAGTGGTATATGCGCCTAAGGTAAACAAAACATGGCAGAAATGCCTCGTGAATTGTGTGGGTGGCATGAAAGAAGAAAGTGTGACCACGAGGATTGCGTGGGTGTCCGAAAAATGTATCACCACTGAAAATTTTCAACCCAAGATGAGAACGAAGGATCCGTCAGAAAATTCACTAGACGTCACGCAACTCGGGGTGCAGGCACAGTGCCTGACGACTCAGGTCTGAGCGATAGAGAAACGCCTGAGCTGTATGAGAGTTGCTAAAATGAGGAAGCTAAGATGATTAAACGCCTTGAGATAATGCAAGAAGCACGAAGCAGAGAAGTTTGAAGAAACAGACTCGGGAAAGTAGAGAAACAAGAAGAAACAGACTTGGTAAAGTCGAAAGAAGGTAAGATCTCAGAAGAAATAAGTGATGCTTTGCGAAAGCCCTAAAATTGAAAAACATTATATATATATATATAAGTGTGTGTGTGTGTGTGTGTGTGTGTGTGTGTGTGTGTGGAGTGAGAGTGAGAGAGGTATCATTATCAAGTCACACTGCTTGCATGGATTTTCCTGACTCTCTCTCTCTCCATTCGTCCCTATCATCTATCACTTCCGGCTGATCTTCTAAACTACATATTGTGTCCACACAGAGCTATTGTTGGTAAGTTCTTGTTGGTCTGCCAACACTGGCACATCCTTGTGAAGGGGTCCATAAGAGAACGTCACTTATGAGTTCATCCTTGCTTCTCCAGCTGAGTCCCGCCTGTTTTGTTCATTTTATATGGATGGTTTGAGAGATGGGAGGTAAATGCCCGTACATCTATTGTTTTTGAAGGGGGATGCGTATATATATATATATATATGAATGTATATATATGTACTTGACTCAGAAACAAATTATCATCATATTAATGGGTTACATATTCATATTTTGAGACACCCTGTATATTAATATACATATGTCAATATATATGGGGGGGAGGTGTTTGTGTGTGATCATTATAGTCAATGGAGTATTTAACGCATTTATTTAATAAATTTGTTTAATAAATCCCTTTATTTCATGATTTCTGCAAACAGATCCGGGGATCAAAATGAGATTGATTACAAAAGCAATATCGACATTAATAAGTTAAGAAGAAACAGGAATGTTACAAGCAAAAATCTACAAGACAAAAATGATAAGGAAAACAATTATATAGACGCGAAAATCAAGTGAAATTGCTCATGAGATGTCCTTGATATGGCTATGCAGAGGAAATCTGTCGCGAGCAACTGAATCTCTGATAATAGCAGCACAAAATAATGTCATAAGTACTAATCATGACAAAGCAAAGACTGGTAAAATGCTGGATTTTAGCAAGTGTTGGTTGTGTAGCGAGAGAGATATTACAGTTAACCCTATAATTAGCAAAAACAGAAAACTGACAAAAAAAAGTGTACAAGAGGAGTTACAATTTGGTAGAGAAGTTGATCCACGGGGAATTGTACAAATGACTGAAGTTTGACCCTATTTACACGTTGTATATGCATAAACCAGAATTTGTCCAAGAAAATGAGATGCAGGAAGTTCTCTGGGACTGTGAGATAAAAACGGATCACCCTATACCTGGTGCCAATAAACAAGAAAAAAGAATTTGTGATCCAACGGATTTTCCTGTGCCTGCAAAACATAGAGTAAAATAAATGTTAGTGAAAAATCCTACAAATACCTAGACCATGCCAGAGAGTAAAATGATTGGGGAACATGAAGGTGATGGTGGTACCAATCAAAGTAGGACCCAGTGGAATAATCCAGACAGACCTAGAAAAAGATTCAGTGAACTGGAGATCAAAGCAAACTCTTTTTACTTATTGCTTGTTTGTTTGGGTTTTATAGCATATCAACCTTTGTAGGTTATTTAATGCCAAATCCATTTTTATGCAAAATAAAAAAAAGACTGTTTCAAACAAATCAATTTAGTTTACAAAAACTTCCATTTCAAACAATTCTGTTCAGCATAAGTACGTAGTTTAAATTTCAAAGCAGTTCTATTTCAAGCAATTCAGTTTAGCATAAGTACACAGTTTATTTATATTCGGCCCATAGATAGGACCCTATCAGCTGATACCATTCCAGGCCAGAGTTGACTTGGGAGCGAGGACAATGCAGGGGTACTCTGCATTCCCCAAAGTTCAACAGGTCCAGCTGACTGGGCAATATTGCCTGTAGGAAAATTTGATAATCTCACCAGATAATTTGTATCCTTTCTATTTACAACCTACTTAGATAGATAGATAGATAGAGAGAGAGAGAGAAAGAGAGAGAGCGAGAGAGAGAGAGAGAGAGAGAGAGATTCATGCATATAGACATAGCTTTGTCCTTTCCTACTCACAAAGAGCTAAGATAGATAGATAGATAGATAGATAGATAGATAGATAGATGGTAAGCTAATTTGTCCTTTCCTGCTCATAACTTACTTAGATACATACATACATACATACATACATACATATATGATTTTTTTTAAATCAGGAGAATTTGGTAATGTTTTGTGTTTCTGAGTTCTAAATAACAGTAAAATGGGCTTCTTAATAGAAGTAAATGATTAGATTTTAAAAATCTGATCCAGAATCGATCAATGAGATTGAAAAGGTAAACTTATTGTTCTGTTTGCAAGAATCAATAAATTAGTAAGCTTCTTTGGATCCTTCCTCGTCGCAAACTTAAATCTCACTGGCAATCGTCGGCAATAAAAACAGATTTTATGTTTATTCAAATACTTACGAGAGCTAGTTTCTATAGACATTTTTAGTGTTACCTGATAGAAAATATTTTTATTACATAAGACAGCTGGTATTTATATTTATGTATATATATAGAGAGAAAATAACAGATTGTGAAAAGGAAAACCAAACAATAATAACAATTCAGTTGAGTGAAAGATACATTTGGGATAAATTATCTTTGTAGTAAAAGTGTGAAAAAATTATAAACGTATGCGATAAAATGTTAATGATGTTGAGGATAAATAGTCACAATAAATGTGCGTGTAAGTGTGTATGTGAGTTGCAAAAGAAAGCTGTTTTGAACAACTCCTAGAAGCAACACCCCACAAAACAGCTGCTGTACGGCCATCTCAGTAAAACGAACAAGATATGTCGGCTACTGCTGGAGAATTAAGGACGAACGCATTAGAGACGTCATCTTGTGGACTCCCAAGAACTTATATACATCTTTGGGCGGATCTTCCTTGAGCAATGAACCATAGGGATGGATGGTGAGAAATAGGAAAACGCGTGCCAGCAGCACGGCTTGATGATATATATATATATATATATATATATATATATATATATATATATATATATATATATATATGCTGTGCGATGGCTGATTTGATGTTCTAATTACGCAAAAATATAAATATCAGTCATGTTACAATACAGACATATTTGCCAAAATTACCTGAGAATATCTTGAAATACAAAAGATTAAATTCATTCCAAGAAATCGTCTCTGATGTCAACCAAGGCCTCCAGACAACTTCAGAATCTCCTGCAAGCCATTCTGACAGTCTCCTTGTTTAAATTGGTAAATGCCGGTGTTATCCTTCCATTCAGTTCATTTTTGGTGTTACATTGATTTTTGTTGGTCTTTTGCACAACCATACTCCTCACTTAATGATCAATGGGATTTTAATCAGGGAAGCCAGATGTTAGGCCTGATATGCTTACAGAAATTTTCTCATACCCAACACTGGGTTCTCCTGCTTGTGTGACAATACACAGAATCCTGTGGCCAGATATAGTATCTTCCAACAGCTACCCTTTTTATCCAGGGTAGCGCTGCCTCCTCCAGAAATTTGATGTCGGCTTCCATGTTGTGTCTGGGGCTATGAGGAAGTCAGAATCGGTAATGATGAACCCAAACACCATGATGTGGACAGAGCGTTTGGTTTTTATCAATATGAATACGAATCTGTCCTCAGATTAATATACAATGATTCAGAAATCTTCTCTCTGGACCTTCCGCGTGAATGCTAAGCAGTACAGTTTGCCGTGTCTAAACTTCTGGAGAAGTGAATTGCATCATGGTGAGGCTTTTTTTCATAGACAAAGGCCAACTTACGCGAATTCGTGGATCAGCTGATAAAACAGGAAACAAAGCGCATGAGCAGAATTATCAATAAAAAATGGCAACAATTTAACCATCGCATCTTCTACGTGTGTGTGTAGGTGTGTGTGTATTATTATTATTATTTTATTACTGTTAGTAGTAGTAGTAGTGGTGGTGGTGGTGGTAGTAGTACTATTTGTAACAAAATATTGCGTATAGAGTCACATAACAGGTAAAATATTGGGCAACAATAAAAATTGATTATTTAAAACGTAAAAAATTTAATCAGCCATCACAAGTGTTTTGTACCCAAAGGTACCTGATGTCGACTTGAGGCATGAAATTTGAATTTGTATTAAACGCTTGTGCTGAGTGATTTTAACGTTTATTGGGGGGGTAAATAATCATTTTTAATGACTGTTCAATATTCTAACAGTTATGAATATATATATATATATATATATATATATATATATATACTATTTTATTTTTATCTTTATACCTATTTTATAATTCTGACGATAAGAAAAAAAACAGATGATACAACTTGTAAAGAAAAAAAAAAACATTGCAAAAGCTGATACCTTGGGAAAAAACTCAATAAAGAAAGAAAAACTAAAACATTCATACTGCTAGAAAATAATCAATCAGCATCTCAATGCCTAGTCAAAAGGGAAAAAACACCGACAAAATAACCTATGCAGAAGTGTAAGAGTGCTCAATACACTAATTAGAACAAAATTCGAATGCCGAATGATCCAGAAGTAATCTATTCAGGTTTCACCTACCGGATCATTAGGATGATTCTGATTAAAGAGAGTTGACCCAAACATTTTATTGATAAAGTGGCCACGAGAAAGTATTTTTAAAATAGCATATTAAAAAACGTCATATCTTGTTTGCGAAGTAACCAGGGTTTTCCTACAAATATATATGTCCGATCTTTGGTTGAATAACGCATTAGGATTATTGTAAGAAGGTATCGCTATGTTTCATTCATACATAGGAGGCAATATTTATCACCAGCCTTATATTTATAACATTTTTTACTATCTCCCATTTCAATATACGATCTATACATTGTTTTTTTTTTAATTTCCCACGCTTAGATAAACTAGTTCTTTGTCTATATATTTTAAGTGCGAAACTATTTCTATGGTTGTATTATCAATTTTGAAAGGTTCTTGGGTAGAACGTACGTATACGTTTTTTATCATTACTACTTACATTATTTCTACTATTCTTTGGTCTGCAGCCATATACCTCCACCTTATACACTATGCATTCATAATGACATTTGCCCTTGAGGGGACAAGCAGCATTATAATGCAGTTGCATTTACAGAACTCAATACATTATCTATTCCTTTGTTTTTTAGTGTTACTTTTATTGATCAAATTTGCAACATTTGGCACGCAACCATAGCTTAATTACACAGGGTTTCTGTTAAACATTTTGAATAGATTGCTCGACGGAGAGAAATTTTTAAATTATAATCTAAAGAATAGAGGTGCCCGTGGTGTAATTGTTATCGTCGTAGGAAATGAACACGGCGACACGAGTTCAAATCCTGGACGAGACTGACTGCATTTCACATAGCACTAATACCCTTGGGAAAGGTATGAATCCAATTATTCTCCCTCCAGCTATGGGTAAATAGTAGGACAGACTAGGTTCTTCAGCCTTGTTGAGGCAACTAGTCTAGGAGAAGGAAAACTCTGAATTAAAACCTGTTAAACTCCGCTTAAAAATTGACCATGTGTCATATCCTGCCCGAGCGGAGGGGTTGGTAAATAGGATAATCTAAAGAATTCTTTCCCTAATTTATTAGCCACGGCCATATTGAATGGTAGTGGGAACCATAACTTTTTCCTTGCCCTATTTCTCTTCCTGTTACGTACATCTTACGTTTTATTTTTGGTTTGACTTTGGACCCATTATTTTTTAGTGAAAACTCATAATTGCGCTTATTTTGAGTGAAAATATTGAAGTTAGAAGAATTAGTAGATAATCTTAAAATTTGTCAATTTATATATAAATACATAAAATATAATATATATATATATATATATATATATATATATATATATATATATATATATATATGTGTATGTATGCATATTTGTATATATATATATATATATACACATTTTTCATCATACAACGCGTGAAAGCACGTGCGATACCCTGCCCTCATCAGGCGTCAACCAGGGTGATAACACAGGTTATACATTTGGATGTATGCATATTTGTATATATATATATATATATATATATATATATATATACACAAAAAGTACCAAGCCACCGCCAGAAGGAAGAGCATAACTAAACATTTTCTGTTGTGACAACGTACTGCGACAACTTATAAGACGAGAAAAAGTAATTCAGATTTTCTAGTTTTATAAGAACTGGTAGTGTGTTGACACAACAAACATGTTCATCTGTTCTTCTTTCTGAGTGAGGATTAGAACCTCCCCTCTCTCTCTCTCTCTCTCTCTCTCTCTCTCTCTCTCTCTCTTTGTATATATATATATATATTGTATTTGATAAAAACACGCTTAGGAATTGATTATTTCCCTAGATTATTGTTGTCAAAATTTCCCATTCCTAAAGTTATAATTTTCTGCAAAGAAAGTTTGAAAATTCTTATAATTTTCTTTTTTCTTGATTTGATATCTTAATTTGAGATTAGTTTTTTCCTGATAACTTTTCACTACAATAATAATCAAGGAAAATAACCACTTCCTTTGTGTGTCTAAGCCATTGCAATTTCATTAAAATTTGTGACATTAATCAAAAAGTGATTCTGTTTTTCACTGTTTTTCTGAAGTGCTCTCTCGTTCTCGCTCTCTTTCTCTCTCGCTCACACACGCACACACACACACACACACACACTCTCTCTCTCTCTCTATATATATATATATATATATATATATATATATATATATATATTTGTGTGTGTGTGTGTGTGTGTGTGTGTGTGTGTGTGTGTGTGTGTGTGTGTGTGTGTGTGTGTGTGTGTGACTCAAACTCCGGTGAAAAACCACCAGTTATAGCTGGTGTGAAGAAGTCACAAGGAGTAAAATAATAAATGCATTTGTTGTCATAGTAGTAAGACAATATTTCCTGTCCTCTGCTTTCCGTGTCTGGTGATGTGAACCTGACCGATGTTGCCGTCCCAATTCATAAGTGAGTCATCTGATGCACAGGTCCCAGCAGTGAGAAGGCTGGCACATTCTAGCAGTCCAGGGTGGTTTGTCCGACTCGGATTTCATAGACACTAAGGCTGGTGCGATTTTAGAATTGAAAAAGAGTTGCATCAATTCATATACAGAGTGATTGGGGAAAGGTGAGACGGGTTTAGTGATAGTGTCGAGCTGAAAATCCCTGGTCAGTGCGGGGGTTGAAGCGATTTGCGTGATGCATAGACAGATAGATATAAACAGACTGGGATAGACAAAGAGAGAGTAAGAGAGAGAGAAAGAGAGAGAGAGAGAGAGAGAGAGAGAGAGAGAGACGAAAGAGCTGCATACATACATACATTCAAGTGGATAGATAGATAGATAGATAGATAGATACATACATACATACATACATACATACATATGAACAAAATAGAATAGACAGACAGAGAGGGAAAAAAAGAAAGGGATAAACATATACATATATACATACAAACGGATAGATAGATAGATAGATAGATAGATACATACATACATACATACATACATACATACAACTTTTGTTTAGTGTTATTTAATTTGAGACAAGGTGAATAAAATGGTTTGACGTGTAAAGAAAAGGAGTCAGAAAAGAGCTATCGCTGAGAAAGAAAGAAAGAAAAAAAGAAAGAAAGAAAGAAAGAAAGAAAAGAAAAAGAAAGAAAGTTGATTTAAATGACAGTAGGTAGAAAAATGTTAGGTACCTGAATGCAAACGATAGAAAAAGCTTAAAGGATAGGGGGAGAGGGGTTAGAATGTCTGAGGTAGCATGATACACAACAAAAAAGTAACAACGAAAAAAGGACCATATATATATTAGCATAATAGAGTGTTTGCCAGTGGGTCGAGACACTGGGGTTCAATCCCAGGTCGAGTTATCCCAAAGACTCAAAATGGTCCTTGCTTAACAATTAGCATTATAAGGTAAATATCAATGGTAAGTAAAGCAATACAGAGAAAGGTATAGCACCCCACTCTCCACCTGAGTGTAGAAGCTATTAAGAAGAGAGCCTTCGGGTCACCCAGGATGACAGTCGACCAGTTTACTTAAAACTTGCTACAGATGGATAGATAGATAGATAGAATTACATAGTAAGCAACAACCTATAAGCAAGCAATGCAGTTGATTCAGACACAGCAGAATGGAAAAGGAAATAAAGTTGCAAGCGCAAATGACGATATAATAAAGAAATCGTGAAAGTATTTTATGATTCCATCCCTGGAGGAGATGTATAAAGAAGCGGGAGAATAGCAAAGGAATGGTTTGGTACTATTTCCCAACCCCTCCGCTCGGGCAGGATATGACACAAGGTCAATTTTTTAAGCGGAGTTTAACAGGTTTGAATTCAGAGTTTTCCTTCTCCTAGACTAGTTGCCTCAACAAGGTTGAAGAACCTAGTCCGTCCTACTATTTACCCATAGCTGGAGGGAGAATAAGGGGGTTAATACCTTTCCCAAGGGTATTTGCCCGAAAGTGAACATAATAGCGCGACTGGAGTACGAACTCGCGTACTACGATTCCGCAGTTCATCGCTTTAACCATTACACCACGAGGACACCCCCCTAAAGGAATGGTTTGGTGATGGGTGACAGATTAAATCCTCAGATTAGCAAAATAATATGGCAGCATTCTGTGCTAACGAGGTGATTGATAAATGTAGATAGTAAGAGGGACTGAGAGAATCCATGAAAAGAGAAGTATAGTGGCCTATGAACATATGTTGTTTGCGTGAATACGGAACTAAGAAAGGCGAGATGTATTAGAGAGAAAGCAAGTGTGTGAGAGGATGTGCACACTTTCTGTGAGTATGACTGAGTACACAGAGCTAATAAGAATATACGAATTGTGAATGTTCAACAAGAGTGTATGTATGTGTGTATTCTAACGAGTTAAAGTGTTATGTGTGGACTTAAAGAAAGAAAAAAGTCTGATGACAAAAATAGATAGATAGATATATGCTTGAAGTAATTTACGAAGCTTTTGGCGTCGATGTAGCACAAGACCGAATGAATGGGACACCCAATGAGACTCGAATTCATTCGTGAAGGTTTGCGAAGTTAGCTTGCAAGCCATTACACAACTCATGGTGCCCATAGATATCTGCTTGTATGTATGTATGTATGTATTTTTCTATCTGTCTATCTATCTATCTATCTATCTATCTATCCTTTTCCTATATATGTATCTCAGTTTAATATCGAGAGAAAGAGAGATGAGGTTAAAGAAGATATATATGAGGAAGCAGAAATTATATATACGTGCGTGTGAATATGCATGTGTGCCAGAGAGAAAGAAAAAGTAAGTGTGAGGGGATATGTACACTTTTTCTGTGTACGATTGAGTGTGCACATGCAATTGTGAATATATATATATATATATGTATATATATATATATATATATATATATATATATATATATATGTGTGTGTGTGTGTGTGTGTGATAGAAATATGTGGGAAGTTGGATAAATCAAACACTCCGATTCATATGCGTGATATTTCGTTTTTTTATTCCCTTGAATTTTTTCAAACTGAGATTATTTTCTGAGCTTTTCTATTTACAAGCAAATGAGGAAGCTGATAAGATGGTGGGAGGATATCGGTGTAGCAGGGAGAAGTGAAAGGATTTAAAGTTAAATATATCAGGTTTCATTAAAGATCTTTTGTTGTGAAAGTAGAGAGAGATTTTAGCAAGCTGATGGGAAGTAGGGAAATTTTTAAAGTCTAATGTATCAGGTTTCATTAAAAAATTGTTTAGGAATTAGAAATGGTTTTAGTGAGCAGATGGGAAGAAATAGGGAAAGGTTAAAAGGGAAAGGGGTTTCGGCATATCAAAAAATCTTTAATGAAGCCTGATATATTTGACTTTAAACCCTCTCCCTTCCTCCTGCTACACCTATATCCCCCTCATCGTCTTACCATCTTAGTATTTGTCGCTGCCTCCCACCAGACACGACTTGACACAAGGTCAAAAGCCCGAAGGCCGATTAAAGTGGGGATAAAGGGGAGGGGTAGGTCGGGAAGGAGCCGAGACTCGAACCCTGCTTGTCTGTGCTGCTCATCGGCTCACTTAGTGCAATGTGAGCCTGATGAGGCAAGCGGTTTCACGAACCCAAATGTGGGTCCGGGCACGTATGCCAGTTTACGGCTTAAACTAGACGCTTGGTCTAGTGCCGTACAAAGGGGACAAAAGTGCAGTTCGCCCACCCGAAGGTTGCCCAGCCGAAGCTGGGGGCCTATTCGGCCCCGAGTCTGCTCTTGGTTTCGAGCGCCCATCCGGCACGAATGCCAGACGGCCCAGCTAAAAAGCTGGGAGTGCATCTTCCTCATTTGCTTATAAATAGGAAAACTCAGAAAACGGTTTTAGTTTGAAAAAGTTCTATAGAATAAAAAGAACGAAATACCATCTGAATCGGAGTTGAGTGTTTAATTTATCCAACTTTCCACATATTTCTGTCATACGTGCAAATTCATCACAATCTATCAAAT